>ML685832.1:9072048-9107186 GCA_007922175.1 Pelusios castaneus
GGACTATGGATTTTTCTCGCATTACATCAAGTGAATTGACCTCCCCCTCCTCTATGTGCTGTTCCCCAGTGTTTTGAATCCTAACACCTACTTTGATTTGCTGTTACAGCCTGACCTGATGCTATGTCATACACTCCCCTGCATTTAATTTCCTCCCACTCTGTAACTTTCCTATCTTCAAAGCGTCTGACGAAGTGGGATTTTCTCCCACGAAAGCTCATGCGATTAATAAATCTGTTAGTCTTTAAAAGTGCCACAAGACTCTTTTGTCTAAATTACCAAGTGTAGACATAGCCAGTGGTATTTTACAGTTACTCATCCACATAACAAAATAAAGACAGTTTAAGACCAGGGAGTTAAATAACTAATAAAAAACAAATCATATTTTCACAAAAAGAAACAAAACATCATTTTAAGTTTCAATGAAATGAGATTTTTCACTTTCTTTAGAAAAAAAACATTTCAAAATGGAAATTTCCATTTTGTTTAATAATTTCCTGTGGAAAACTATTTTTCCTACTGAAAAAGAAATCAATGTAATTTGAAAATCATCAAAACCTCACTTGAAACCCTTAAAAATCTGCTGATAGATCCTGATTCAACAGGGCTTTCTTCCCACTGAATAGTCAAGCCTCACCCCTGGTCTACATTGCTGCATAATTTTGGCGGCAATCAAAGGGAGATTTATAAAAAGAAAAACTGAAAAAAAACTTAAAATACCTTTCATATCTCACTCCAGTTGCTTACCTTCTACTTATCTCAAGGTCACTACAGCGCTGATTCAATGGGAAATGTATTCCCCTCGAATCAGCCCAGTGTTTCTTGCCAAGTAGGTCTTACCCAATTGACCTCTGGCTCATTCTGAGTTCAACTGAGCGTGCCTTTATAGGTGCTCAATCAAAATTGAATAATCAATTCTATACTGTTGGTGAGGCCACTGATAGTGTAACCTCACCCTCAGACAAAGTCTCCAACTCCATGAGCATACTGAAGAGGTCAATGCAGTTCTCTCTCACACAAAAAAAGAGCCCAAATTAGATCAGTGGGGCCAAGTTCTTTAGCATCCTCTTGGCGCTCAAAAAAAAAAAAGCGGCACCTTCCATTATACTAGTGCACATGCAGTCCTCTTTTCACCAACCTCCATTTCTAATTTATGTAGTTCTAGATTGTGGTTTCTAACTCACAGCCCTGATTGGAGAGATGTGGACCTAACTTCCTGAGTACTAACAAAATCATCATTCTGACAATCTCTGTAAGGAGTCCTTAGGCATTAGAAATAAGAACCCACAAAGTGTTGTTTCAAGCTCTCCAGGCTAGTAAAGATAAGGAAAATGGAGAGGAATATGAACAACCCTCATGGTTGTATAAAATTGTGTGCTGCTCTTGTGGAGCCAGGCAAGATGAGAAGGAAAGCTTCTTCTTCACTCCTCTGGGGTTATTAGAGCTTGTATTTCCTACCTGCCTTCTCCTCCCCACCCCACCCCCCAAAATAAAGAATAAATATTTGAATTATTTCAGTTGGAAAAAAAAAACAGTTTTACACAGGAAATTGTTGAGAAAAATTAAAAATATATATTTTAAAATCACATTTCAAAAGAAAGTTAAAAATTTCATTTCATTTATACTTAAAATGTTTTGTTTCCATTTGTGAAAATGTGAAAAAAATAACATGACAGTGTTTCATTGTCCCCCATCCTTTCTTTTTTATTCCTTTGTGTCCCATTGTATTCTTCTTCAAAGTTGTTTTTTTTTTTTTTTTTCTTTTTATGTAGGCATTGCTGGGGTAGAGAGGAAATTGGAGGAGGATAGAGAGTGAAATGGTTGTTTGCTTTCCACTACTTTATGTCTGCATTTGTAGTGTGTGAAAGAGCATATCTAAAAGATTTCTGGCTCCAGTGAGAACTCAGAACATCCTACTGGGAAGATCTCAGAATATGTGAGTTAGTGTGAATTAGTTAACTGTAAGAAGTATTTATTCATTTCTACATCATGAGGATTGGGAGTTTGAAGGCTCCTTTCACTCTATGCTACTGAGTAAGTTCTCCCCAGATTCCTGTAGTCTTTATCAAGAACTTTTCTTGTTTCAAGATAATCTATTTTTCAATTATTCATTTTCTGAGTAGTGTACCCTATGATTTTACCATCCAAGTGTGTAGATGAAAAAGCTGTTATATAAACAGAAAAAAATCAATGTCTGTGGAGAATCTGCCTGCTTATTAATATCTAGCTGCCTGAATACACTTCAAAAATACTATCTAACCTATTTACTATTTTCAAAGAAAGTTACCTGCCAGAAACATCAGGTTGATTTCCTGCCACACCCCCCCCCCCCTTCACACACACACACACACACACCCTTCACCTTTCTCGGTGATGGAAAGTCAGGTTAGGGACTACTTAAGAAATTGGATGTGCACAAGTTCATGGGGCCAGAGGAACTGCATCTGAGGGTGCTGAGGGAGTTGGCTGAAGTGATTGCAGAGCTACTGGCCATTATCTCTGAGAACTCATGGCAAATGGGGGAGGTCCCGGAGGATTGGAAAAAAGCAAATATAATACCTATCTTCAAGAAAGGGAAAAAGGAGGATCTGGGGAACTACAGACCGGTCAGCCCACCTCAGTCCCTGGGAAAATCATGGAGCAGCTCCTCAAAGAATCCCTCCTGAAACACTTGGAGGAAAACAGAGTGATCAGGAACAGTCAGCATGGATTCACCAAGGGTAAATCGTGCCTGACCAACCTGATTTCCTTCTATGATGATATGATTGGATATGTGGATGTAGGAAGAGCCGTTGACGTGGTATACCTCGACTTTAGCAAGGCTTTTGATATGGTTTCCCACAGCATTCTCGTCAGCAAGTTAAGGAAGTATGGGTTGGATGGGATTAGTAAGTAAGTAAGTAAGGTGGATTGAAAACTGGCTAGATCAATGCGCTCAGTGGATAGGAATCAATGACTCGATGTCTAGTTGGTAACAAGTGGCGTACCCCAGGGGTCGGTCCTCGGGCTGGTTCTGTTCAACATCTTCATTAATGATCTTGATGATGGGATAGATTGCATGCTTAGTAAATTTGCGGATGACACCAAGCTTGGGGGAATGGCAGACACTCTGGAGGGCAGGGACAGGATCCAGGGAGACTTGGACAAATTGGAACACTGGGCCGAAAGAAACCTCATGAGGTTCAACAAAGACAAGTGCAAAATCCTGCACTTAGGACGGAAAAATCTCATG
This sequence comes from Pelusios castaneus, assembly GCA_007922175.1. Classification (NCBI taxonomy): domain Eukaryota; kingdom Metazoa; phylum Chordata; order Testudines; family Pelomedusidae; genus Pelusios; species Pelusios castaneus. The sequence continues at coordinate 9,075,281 of ML685832.1, forward strand.
CACTGCTACAGGCTGGGGACCGATCAGCTAAGTAGCAGCGCTGTAGAAAAGGACCTGGGGGTTATGGTGGACGGGAAGATGAATATGAGTCAACAGTGTGCCCTTGTTGCCAAAAAGGCCAATGGCATATTAGGCTTCATCAGTAGGAGTATTGCCGGCAGATCAAGGGATGTGATAATTATCCTCTATTCGGCACTAGTCAGGCCGCATCTGGAATACTGTGTCCAGTTTTGGGCTCCCCACTACAGAAAGGATGTAGACAAATTAGAAAGAGTCCAGCGGAGGGCAACAAAAATGATTAGGGGGTTGGGGCACGTGACTTATGAGGAGAGACTGAAGGAAGTAGGCTTATTTAGTCTACAGAAGAGAAGACTGAGGGGAGATTTGATAGCAACCTTCAACTACTTGAAGGGGTGCTCCAAAAAGGAGGGAGCTAGGCTGTTCTTGATAGTAAAAGTGGACAGAACAAGGAGCAATGGTTTCAAATTACAGCTAGGGTGGTCAAGGTTGGATATTAGGAAACACTTTCTCACTAGGAGGGTGGTGAAGCATTGGAATGGGCTATCTAGGGATGTGGTAGAATCTCCATCTTTGGAGATTTTTAAGGCCCAGTTAGACAAAACCCTGGCTGGGGTGATTTAGTGGGAGTGTTCCTGCTTTTTAGCAGGGGGTTGGACTAGATGACCTCGTGAGGTCCCTTCCATCCCTATGATTCTATGATTTCCCCTTCCCTCCCGCCCTCATACACATACCCGATTAGAAACTTAGTATTTCATAGTCATTTGATCCAAAATATTTGCAAGTTCACAAACCCTTTTTTTCTTTTGTAGAAAGTACACTGTCACTGCACAGGTATCAGAAGTGTGAAAAAATTGAGAGAAATTAGTCTGCACACTTTCAGCATGCATGAAAGTGCTGATGTGACAGTGACAGCAGATTAATCTTACTTTATCATAGCCAGCAGCAGGGAAGGTAATTAACAAAGCATGTGTCAAAGACATATAAAACAGCAAAAATTTCAGTTCTTTTCACTACAATGAATCTGCCAATCCCATAAAAGCTTATAGTAACATTATTTTGTGGAGATTTTCTGTGGAATAATGATTATATATAAGATTATTTGTTTCTCTAATCAAAACTTTATTTAGATTTAGGCAGGCTCTTGTGCTAGTCAAATATTAAATATCTTCCTCTAGGAAGATAAGAATTTCCATAATAAATCAAACCATTGGGCCATCCAGTCAGGTATCTTATCTTGGACAGTGACCAAAACTGATACTTCAGAGGAAAATAAAAGAAAATTAACTCTAAATGTAACCAGGCAAATTGTTCAATAATTTACAATGGGGTGAAATATATTGACCTCTAGTAAGTGATGAAAACTAGGCTCTCAAACATGAAAAATAAGAAACAATACAATTTAGATGAATTGTACATGTAATTATCTACAATGCTTTGAGATGTTGTTCATTTGAACCTGTCACTCCTATTACCTGATTTTTTTAGTTTATATCAGGTGCTGGAAGAGAGGGGCTAGAGAGGGTTATGTTTTGTTTGACTATTCAGCAAAAATCATGTTACAGTGAATTCCCCAAATTATTTTTATTTGGGTTTAGATATGGAGAGCCCCTACGTAGTCAGGGTCATATGTAGAACCAAGGGTAAGGAATCATGCATGTGCCTTTTATATATGAACCTTATAGGGCTCAAGGATAAAAAGGAGCTACATGTGCTCTGCAAGCAATAGAAAGACATGATCTATGAGGCAGGCTGCTGAGGCAATTTAGGTTGGTGTCTTGACCCCAAATGATAGAGCATCTGGATTTGGTTCAGATCCAAGTTTCGAGATACAAATTGGTAGGGCAAGAAAATAAAATTCCTGTATCCAGTTCTAAGTATCTTATTCAGAAGGTCTCCTTTCCATATACCTCTCTATTGCAATTAACAATATTCTTTCTGTACTGTAAACTCTGAAACCCTTCATCCTACCTGACTGATGTTTGCTGGAAGAGTTCTAGATTGCCCTTAGCAGCCCATGAAGAAAATTGTCTGTAAACTGAAGGAAAGATTGGAATGATTTTCATGCCTGTGATAGAATTGCACCTTCTCTATGTGCTTAGAGCTTGCCAAATGATTTGTTCCAGGGATCCCAAATTAATCAAGAAAATTTGTTTCAGGTGATGTAGCAGGTTATATTTTAAATGAATTTGTTTGAATCAAATAGCACGCCCACATGGACCCACCCACCCACACAGACTCCTGTATAGGGTATCCCGTCACCCTGCTTAGAAGTCACACTAAACAATTTTATATTACCAACATTATAAGGGTTGCTGAATTTGCTTTTTAAGTGATATTGCTTCCTGCATTTGATATTGAGAACGTGTTTTGTTTAAACATGGAAATAAATTAATATATCCCTTGTGCATCATGCTTTCTTTCTGTAAACACATGTACTTCTAGTACACAGAATGAATCATGAGAAAAGGAGAAAGTTTTGTAGGAGATTTTACTATTTTACTCAGATTATCTCTGCTCGCCATTTAAATAATTTTCTCCTAACTCCACCCAGACTGGCTGCAAACAAATAAAGCTTGAAATAAAAACTTTCACAACAAATTTTCTGTTTCTCCCTAGGCAAAATTCAGTCTCATTGGCCTGGAAGCGATTAATAGTCAGTCGTCTTTTTAACTCTTGTTATGAGGGAAGAGGTAGATTATATGTTGCCCTTCTTCCTAATACTTGTCCTAATTGGTGTGACAAACATGGCACTGACGTGTAATAATGTGAATATTGCTATGTAATGATTTTATGAACACTGCATATGAGGGGAAGTAATTTTATGTTGGCATTATGTTTTATATTGGAGGTAGTGGAATATTTATTATGCACCCATAATGGTCAGTTAAGTGGAGTCTGCACAGGAAGACAACACAAAGGCTTCCCAGATAAGAACTCCTTAGCACTCACTTGAATGATAATGGCATCATTATGTACTTCTATAGTTATCACTAACTTTTGCAAAGATTGAGCCACTACTGGCGTTGTATAAGGCATGCCAAGGAGTGTTAAACCCTAATTATAATAAGGAAATAGGGTGGTGCCACGAAGAAAAAGTTTTACTATTATCTTTATTTTTAACAGCCTTGTGTGGAAAAATACTGTTGTTGCAACAAAACTTCCCCAAAGTATGAAAAATTATCTAATCATGTGACAGACATATAATGAATACAGAATATATTACTCATGTAATACCAATATATCAATAACCAGATCAGTGGATTAGACATAGTTGTTAAGAGCAGGTTCAGGAAACCTAAGGTTTGAAATAATTAATTGTCCTGGGTTTACTCTTGGCTTGCCTATAAATGAAGTTTAATGATTTAGGTAGGAGCATTTTTTTGTTGTTTTTCTTGTGCCTTTAAAAGGTATTTTTCTTGTGCCTTTAAACTTGAGAATAAAACACAAGTAGGTTAAAAAGAGAAAAAAATATTAACTTGTGCTTTATTTATTTAGGGAAATGTAAGGGGGAGATTGCAAGTGATCATTTCAATATTTGATTTTATCTAGAGATTTGAAACAATAATTATGATTCATGTTGTAGGTAGCAAGTTTGCCACATTTTGCTTTGAGAGTTCCTGTGTAAAGCAGAAAGGTTATATATTGCTAGTTTCCTTTATCATGTCGTTATGTCCAGAATCACAACTAATTTGATACCTGTTTTGGGAATAATGATGCACAGCCAATTAGTTAACTAGGAATATGTTCATTAACAAATGAAAAAGGTAAACCAAATAAGTTTTGTGGATGCAATTTGGCTAATAAAAATATGAAAGTAACAAAACAATATTAATGCTTGAATATTACCAACAGTATTTCTCTTACTGCTACTACTTTTTTTTTTTTAAACTGCATCCTGCTTACTGGTTTTAAGGGTAATAAGCAAGTGGGGTTTGGTTTACCTTGTACATCAGGCAAAGCCCAAATGGATCTAAAAGGAATTAGATATTTTGTATGTCTCTCTCTTCTATATTATTTTGTTAGAAGCAATTTACACGCTCACTTCCCTTTTTCTCTCAGATACAACTTGCTCGGAAGTATTTCCCCTATGGTTTTTACAGCAACATGTTAGCTTCTGGTTAGACTCAATGACTTTTTGTTTTATGTCGGCATAGAAATTAAGATTAAAGACTGTTAGCTTGACAGAATACAGGGTAATGGATTATAGTCTGTAGGACCTGAATGAAGTTGGGTTTGGTTGGGTTTATATTTACACCTGTGCTTGGTCAGTCTAGTTGCTTTTCACTTCTCTATTCCTTCTTATTACCTTTTCCTTACAAGCATTATCATTCTGTGATACTTATAAGTACAATTTTCTGAACTTTCTCCAACTATAACATCCAACATATTAAACATTACATTATATATATGATCAGATTCTACAGGTTAGGATGATTTAAAATAGCCGGTCTATGTTGCATTTGTGATCTCTAATGATCTTTACTGTATTTCCATTCTGTATTTTGATCGCCCATATCTGGGTTTCCAGAAATCTTGGCTAACTCTCCTCTACTCACCTCCAATTCCTGATACAAATGAGCTCAATTTAATTCTATTAGTTAGCCTAATACCTAATATCTAACAGTACACAATAAGCACCTGATACTAGACATACATATGTAGAGGTGTCCCGCCATAAATAATTAACCCCTTAGCTGCCTTCATGAATTAAACAAGTCCTAAGAAAAGTAGAGGTGGGGGAAGGGGGAATCTGGGATCTCTCTCTCTCTGTCTCTTCCCCGATGGTTAGTGTGTTCTTAGGTGATCGAGAAGTAAATCATCCAGTCAGGAGCTACTAAGCATGAATGAGTAAGCTGGCAGTAAATCGATCTAGCACAGCCCAGGTATGCTGGGGGAACTTAACTCCATCTTGGTGGCTTTATTAAAGTACATATTGACACTCATGCCATCTCAAAGTGTGGGTCACTGGGATCCGATGAAACTACACGTTCACCTTTAGTACCTTAAAATCACAACACATTTCAACTTACAAAGCCCCCTTAACATATGTATGAAGGAATCCAGTTGTGAGATTCAAAACCCCAGTTACTAGTCAATGACATCCAATGAGGATGTCCTTAGAGTCCAATGTGAGGTCCTTACTATTTCCCCCTGGAAGGCATATCCCGCCCCCGGTGCAAAGCTAATTAATTAAGAAAAGTAGAAGTGATGAACTAGAGGCAAGGAAACAAACAAACAAAAAATAAATAAACTACTGGAAAAAAGGAAGTTCCTGGTGAGTTGCAGTATTTCTGAGTGGCACCAAATTCTGACTGAGCTGAATTTCAATTTGATTATTATTAAAAAAAAAAAAAAATGAGCTGCTATCCCAGATATGGGGGTTGGCGCTGTGCACCTTTTGGAGTCCCAACTGTAGATATGATCTGTAGCCCTATCTATAGAGTACATTGATTATTTAAAAATCCCCAGTTATCACTTAAAGGGTTGATAGGTTCTTGTCCTAAGTTCAGGTCCAGTATTATTTATACAGCCAGAGACTGTAAGGTCAGAAGGGACCATTATGATCATCCAGTCTCACCTCCTGCATAATGAGCACAGAACTTCACTTACTTACTCCTATAATTCAAATTATTATATAGTTGGGAACTCTGATGTACACAGTTACAACATTTATACCACAGGAACTCTTCTTTAAATACATTTAGCACAGTCACAAGCACGCCAGCTCATCAAGGTAGAAAGAGATACTGCAGAATGTACATCTGTACATCCATAAACATAAACCATCCCTTGTAGAACTACCTGAAATGTTAGCCATCACTTGCCCCATGACCATCACCTTCCCCTTTATTAATAGTGGCCCTCCTTCTAGCACCTACCACGGACTACATCTCTTTTTCTTAACACCGCAAGGCTGGGATGTAACTTTATAATATGATATGCTGATATCACTATGTTTGATGCATATTCAGTAGGAGGTTTTCTCCTTTTCTTTATTTGTATATTCTCATCATACTAATACTGGAGTGTTCTTCTCCTATATGATGTTATATCAATGATCTGTAGAAAAGGAACTGGAGGTTATGGTGGACAGAAAGCTGGATATGAGTGAACATATTGGCCTGCATCCGTAGGAATGTTACCAGCAGATCAAAGGATTTGATTATTCCTCTGTATTCGGCACGGCACTGGTGAGGCCACATCTGGAATATTGTGTCCAGTTTTAGGCTCCCCACTACAGAAAAGATGTGAACAAATTAGAAAGAGTCCAGTAGAGGGCAATGAAAATGGTTAGGGGGCTGGGGCACATGACTTACAAGGAGAGGCTGAAGGAAATAAGCTTATTTAGTCTGCAGAAGAGAAGAGTGAGGGAGGATTTTATAGCAACCTTCAACTACTTGAAGGGGTGCTCCAAAGAGGAGGGAGCTAGGCTGTTCTCAGTAGTAACAGAGGACAGAACAAGGAGCAATGGTTTGATGCAGCTGAGGAGGTGTAGGTTGGATATTAGGAAAATCTTTCTCACTAGGAGAGTGATGAAGAATGAGAATCGGTTACCTAGGGAAGCGGTGGAAACTCCATCTTTGGAAACTTTTAAGGCCTAGATAGGCAAAACCCTGGCTGGGATGATTTGGTGGGAGTAGTCCTGCTTTTAGCGGGAGGTTGACTGGTTGACCTCCCAACCCTAATTTTCTATGATTCTATGATCTCAACTTATTACCATATATGTATATTTGTTACCATGGCTTTCTTGTAGTTGTCTATCTGCAGAAGTAGCTCAGGTACCTGTTATGTACATCAGTTTGTTGTCATGTGGTTGGTTCATCTACCTGTGTTTGTAAGCTCTTCTTAAACACTCTAGTTTCAGCTCCCCAGTTCTTGGGCTTTTTGTTTTGGTTCATTAATCTGTTCAAAGCTCTTAGGCCTTAAAACTTATGCTAACTTGCTGAAGATAATGTCTTATATACCTGTAGGTTCCTTGCATTATTGCTGAATATAATGGGGGGGAAAAAAACAGTGAATATAATAAAGGCAAGATAGCCCTGTGGACTATGTGAACAGACCAGGAGGCTAGAGATCAGAATGGCTATAAATACATTTAAAAGGATAATGATCCCTGCAAAAGGGGATGAGTTGTCAGTGTGCAGGTAGTGAGCTCTGCCACAGAGACAATCTAATAGAGAAAGGCAGATTCTATGGAAGGAGTCTAAAGAAACTGGGCCTTCTCAGATCCAGGGAATAAGCCTTAGGGAAAAGCTAGACATGTCTACAAGTGTAGTTTACTGATTTTAAGATACATTTTCTTTTAATTTATTTTTTTTCTTTTTTAAGTACATAATATCTGTATCAGTCTGCTCAATGTTTATCACTTTTATTGCATGGGAAGGGAAAAAACAAAAAAACAGAACCTGTTAGATATGAGCATAAGTCAGATCTGGTGAGGAAAATCATGGTTATCACTAGGGAACTGTAGCCTAGGACGTGATCTGAGAGTGGGAGAATCCTGTGATTCTGCCCAACGCTGGTGCCTGATAAAGGCTTGAGACCTGTTAGAGAGGGTACACTTGATGAGATTAAGAGGAGGCAGAGGTGCAGTTCACTTAGTAACTGTGATGACTGGCTGAAAGCGTGGGGCCCTGCCTTTCAGTATGTTTAAAGGAACAGTAGGCAAGAATCATTCTAACCTGAGGTCATTTCCTTTCTCTCTGTGCCTGTCTCTGTCTGCCCAGAACTCCTGGACTGGGAGAGCCTGATCCCACTATAGCCCCCAGCAATAAATGACCAGTATATCCCATTATAGACATCTTGTTAAAATGGTAGCAGCATATCACTGACCTAGCTGGGTTTTCTACAGACAGATTTATCTTGAACTTTAGCCAGCGTCTTGATCTCTGCTGCAGCTCTTGCCTGATGTCAAAGTTGCTTACAGTGATCTTCTACTCAGCAGTGCTTTATCTGACATGAATTGCTCTAGAGTACTTCCAAACACTGGTGAAACTCAGCAGAGCAGAAGATTGCTCCATTTGGGCTCAACAAGGAGTGACAGGAGCACTGTAAACTGAAACTAGCTAATCAAACAAAAGGAAAGATCTAAGTGTACATGGCAGCAGAGAGAGAAGCTGTTTTAGAAGATGGTGGTTAGGGGTATTAGGTCATAGGAAAAGACTGAAGTATGGGATGCAAAGGTCACCTGTGGGGGAAGAAAGAGATCAGGAAGAGTAAATAGACTGATGTGACACATGGCAAATGATCCCACACAGCCACGTATTGTGAATGCTTTTGTACATTGCTATTTGGTACATTGCTATTAATTATTATTATTTGCAATTGAAGTCACTGGGGCTCTGAATAGGAACACAGACCTGCCTTGTGGCACAACTGTACGGATAGTATTTATTTGTTTTAACTGTCAATATTTAAATTCTTGTTGCTGTTGTTGGTAAAACCCAGCAACATTTGGAACATTGCATAGCTAATGAAGCAGCCATGTGAATGGGAAGAACAAGGATTGAACTGTGGGATGTTCTGTTTGGATAGAGAGGAGAAAAAAGATGTAAATATAAGTAGGTGTAAATATAAGTACAGAGCTGCATGTAAAATTTTGCACTCTAATCTCCAAAAAATTTAGCACTTTAGGGATTTTTCCATCACCAAGTTTTACTCACTATACACATAGAATCTGACAATGGTCAGGTTGCTAGCGTGTTGCGATTACTGCCTATCATGCTGATGGATAATGTCTCATTGTTTGATTGTGATCTCCTGTCCATCTGTGTACATATGTTGTGTCTTATATTTCATACAGATAGAGTGTAAGTTCTTTGGAGTGGGGAATATCTTTTTTGTTCTGTGTTTGCATAATGACTAGCACAATGGAGTGGTAACTACTACTACTACTAGGTCTCCTAGTACTACTGGAGAATAAATAAATAGCCAACAATCCTGTATTATACTTATCTTCTGAAGCCTACACTATATTCAGAAACGCTATTCATTTGATAATGACATCCCCTTCTCTAAAGCTTCTAATTATTTCTCAAGTTCTTTTATGAAAAATGTTCTTTCAGTGTCCAAATAAATAACTCAAAGTTAATTGCTACAAAGTGGTTTATGAAAGAATGAAAACATTAATATTTATATAATGTGTAAAAGGGTTTGAGTCTAACTATTTTTTTAAAATAAATTGTGATTACATTAATGGAAACCTATGAAAAAAATTAATTTGAAGCCATATTTATGGAGTTCAAAATAGTAATCAATAATTTAGACTTCACATCAAAGTGAATACTAAAGTTTGAAAATGAGGTGTCATGTAGTCTTGCAAGTTTTCCCTCAGTTGTATACCAAAAACCTACAGCTATCAACAGAAAGATAATTATCTTCATATGTGATACTGCAATGGGTTTTTAAAAGCTGTTTTTTGCAACAAACAATGCAAATCTAGGGACCTTAACATAAATTACATACAAAAGTATTATATCTATTAATAGAATCTTAGGGATGGAAGAAAATTTGAGAGGTCAAAAAGTCCAGCTCTCAGTGAAAAGGCAGGACCAGTAAACCTAGACCTTCTCTGACAGGTGTGTGTCCAACCTGTTCTTAAATACTTCCAATGATGTGGATTCCATGGCCTCCCTTGGAAACGTATTCCAGAGCTTAACTACCCTTATAGTTAGAAAGGTTTTTTTTCCCTAATATCTAACCTAAATCTACCTTGCTGCAGATTAAGCCCATTATTTCTTATTTTACATTGGACACAAGCAAATGATCTTTGTCCTCTATATAACAGCTTTTAATATATTTGAACACTCAGGCCTCCTTCAGTCTTTTTTTTCCTCAGTCAGGACTAAATATGACCAGTTTTTAAAGTCTTTCTTCATAGCTCATATTTTCTAAAGCTTTTTATATTTTTTGTTGTTCTCTCAACTCCCTCTAATTTGTCCATACCTTTTGTAAAATATGGTGGCCAGAATTGGACAGCCCAGGCATTTGGTGGCCTCCCCTGGCCTATTATACTTGCCATTCATGCCAGTCTCTTTCACATCCAACAGTATCTTAACCAATCTCAATGTTCTCACCAAGCAAACTAGCTCAAAGTCCTTCTTCCTTCCATTATACTAACTGAGTTCTAGTCCCTAACTCCCCCTCACCCAGCCTTTCACCTCCTTGTCTAACCAGTCTTGGACTCCTCACCTGACCAGTTTCCCTGGATTTCAGTCACAGATTCCCCATCCTCTGTCTTCTTTTCATCCATACATGTTTTTCTTGCTCAGCTACTCAGTTTCTCCTATCCCTCCAGCCTCAACTTTGCCAGATTTCTTGCCCAGTCAACTCCTGTCTCTCCCCAAGATCAGTTGGCTTTCTCCTCCACACTGCCTAGGTGCCAGCATCAGTGAGAGTATGAAAGATACAATGTTCCTGCTTTAAATTGTGATGCTCAGTCCAGAGCAGCCATTACAGGACAAGTCTGGCTTCACTCCTATAATCCTCACCGTATCATATTCAGTCACTCTCTGAGAATGAATACACAATCTGGTCATTAGTACTAGAACATATGAGAGGCTTGAGCGTGTTCCATGAGGATGGACTCTCTGGAGATTTTAGCTGCTAAAATTAATGAAGTCTCTATTGAGCATTTTTGTAGAGCTAATTTTCAGAGGTTTATAACTTGGCCAAACGGGTAGATTTTCATGGGGATGATAAAAGTTACATCCTTTACACAGAGGACTCCCCCTCTCAAATTTAAAGTTTCTGCTCCTAAGTATGAGGAACTAAAGCTGTTCAAATAAAGATCATGTGAATTTTGGAACATGGGCAAAACAATAAATTTTCCCCTATTTTTGTTTTCTGGAGTGGCTAAATTTTGGGGATAAAATTCCCCCTCCTCCTCCCAAAGATATGCATGTAGAATTTCAGCCCAAAGGGTTAAAGTTTGGCAGACTTATAAACAACTGAAAACAGAGGATTATAACGAGATGCATCTGGCAGTCTTTAATTATGGGTGAAGCTGTCAGCCCTGCCTAAAACGATTCTTCTGGCAATTTCAATAGAACTGTTTATTTAAAAGAAGTACCGTATATCATAAGTTCTTTTGGATGCTTTTCGTGATCTACCCATATTTCATAAGCAATTTTATTGGCTATACAACTAAAATAGGACACTGAATAATATGATGATATTGAAAGAAACAAATATATAACATATAGAAATAATAGATTATAGAAAATATCTTACATTTATTTACTGTGGAGACCTTCTGAGAGGATATCCCTGGTGTATCTTACAGATTGTATACAGAGATACCTCTCCTAGCCAGTGAAATGAAGCAATCTTTGGGGTGGAACTTAACAGCTATGCTGTAATGGAAATAGTGTCCAGGAAGGTGATTAAAAAATGTTAAAAGGGATTTTTTTTTCTGAAGAGAATACAGAATAATCTCCCAAATTGGAATTTGGCCCAAACACCAGATATTTTTAGTCCTACTCTTCTGAAAAGTGACTCGAGGTTTCACTGTATATCATCTGAAAGATCTCCAAGAGCACAGTGCTCATTCAAACTTGCTGTGCCATTGGTTCAGGAAAGAAGGAAGGGAGTTACCATACTAAGGAATTTTAGTAGACTATAAAGTTACAAAGTAATTGTAACAATTAATCAGCTGCCAACATCATTTTCAGCAGTATCTAAATATACCTTTTCTGAATATCGCCTAATGATTCATATGCAACTTTGCTTAGTTTAAAATCTGATGATGTCAAGCTTGATGTAGCATGGAGAAATGCATCAGTGGAAGTGACTTATTAACATAAGGAAATAAAGACAATAAAATACAGGAAGAAAAAATATCCCAGTCTATAGAGAAAAAGACCTGGCTGCTTTTATGATTAAATTTAATGCTCTGACACTTTTCAGTTTTTGAAAAGCTAGTGATTATAAGGAAAATCACTTCTTATTGAAGCTTAAATAAAAGCCAATGAAGTCTAAATAGACCAACTTTTGTGTGTTAGTGAGATGTATTTTTACTTCTTTGCGGCAAAGTGGATAATGTTTCTTAAGGAACTTATCAGCAAAGGTGAGAAGTTTGATAGCTTTGTGTTGTCTGTCTAGGGTTCCAGAATTACATATGATTAAAATGTCAGAGCCATGGTTGATGATGAATCTTGTAGGTTATGAATTAATTCTACTAGAGAGAAAAAAAACCCAGAGTTAATAGATACTCTTCTTCCCCTTCTTTTCTTTTAGAAATTAGTGAATTTCTTTTTCTGCTCCTATATGTCTCAAAATGCATATTAAATAAACTTACTAAGAAGGTATATAGATAATCTGTTCATGCTGTAATGCCAATTGACTTAGACAAGCAAAAATTATTACTATTAGATCATGGAGGAAAAGCAGGATAAAGTCCTTATGGTTAGACACCAATAATTATGATGCTGATTCTTCAAGAGGTATTAGCTTCAAAAGACATCTTTAAGCAAATGAATAGGAATACTCCGCTGAAGGAGCAGCTTAACTTTTGGAGTAAACTTGATGAGGAGCCATGGAAACATTAGTCAACTATTTTAAATAAAAATTCAGAGCAAAGGTTGTTTAGAAATGCCAGGTTCCTGAAAATAATATTAGAAGCAGTAAGGATGTTGTAAGGAGACAAGATAGGCCATATGGAACTTGCAGCAAAATATAGATTTTGAAATGTTCCATTGTATGTTGTATGTAAGGGCATGCCAGTTGTTTTGGAATCAAGAGATGGGGTTAATGACATTGAGGTGATCCTAGAAAACCTCACAGAGAAGATTATGGTGTAGGTAAGACCCACACATATAGGCCTTTTGTCATTTTACTGCTCTGCTGTGCATGCTTTGCTCCTCTGGATACACAGGATAATAATGCTTCATTTGTTAGAAATTGTTTGTGAGTCACTTTAATCAACTGTTGTTGCAGACTCACAAAGAAAAAACACTTCCAGGCAGAGTTGCCAACCGTTCTTAAATTTATGCACAGTCAGTAAAAAATGTGTATTATCAATACAGTCAGTAAATCCTAAATACATGAAAATGTCCGTAAAAAGGAGGAAAGATAAAACATATTGTATTTTGACATTGATTGTCATCCTTCAAAATCACTTCTTGTATCATAAAACTACACTGATCATGACGTTATCATTTCTAGTATTGTACATTCCCAAGAACCCAATTGATCAATTAACTACAGCTAAACCAATTGCATTATTCCAAATTCCTGTGTACAGAATACTGTGCATGAGTACACACTTGTGACATTATTATATTGCTTGATATTTTTAGTGATGTTAGCAAAAAGTTTACCTCATCAGTTAAAAAAACAAACAAAACAAATTAAAAAAACCCTTCAGCTCTTCATGTCAGTAAAAACTAAAAGACAAGGTTGGGAACCCTGCTTCCAGCTGTCAGGCCCCAGTAAAAAACCATGTGGTTGCACGGGAGGAGGTGAAGAAATGATGTGAAGGTTTATGGGGTTTGAACTTCTCTGTCCCGGCTTGATGAAAATTTAAGTTCAGCCAGATGCCTACCACCATAAAATCCATTAAAACTTTTACAAAACTACAAATCAGCGATAGCATTCTGCAGTAAGGCCAGATTTTGCAGCCTTCCAGAGCTGTAGATGTCTCAGGGACCCTACTAAGTCATGGTGACCCATGTGAGAACATCTTCTAAATTGTACTGGGTGTGCAACCCACAATTAATGAAATGAGATGGAGGTTTGGGATAACATTTACCTAAGTATCTAAATACCATTTTGAACAATGAATTAAGCTTTTAGGCACCTAAGTCATAGTAACGTGACATGAAACTTAGGCTTCTGAAGGCCCAAAACATTTTGAAAATGGATTCAAACTATTAAGTCACATAGGCACTTTTGAAAGTGTTATCATTGGGCTTTTTAAATGAAGCATTTTTTTCCCCAACACCTGGAGCATCAAGTTTCACAAACAGTATAAAAAAAAATCTTGGACAAGAATAAAATTCATGTCTACTTTGTGTGCTCTGAGCATAAGGGCTCAATAACATTCTTATTGTTTTGTATTAGAAAAGAAGAAAACTGTCCCTTGAGCATTATTAATTCATATTGGCGCTAATGAAAAAAGTATAGATCCAAAAAAGGGGAAGGTGAAAAGGTGCTTTTCATTGGATTGTCAATCACAGTTGTCCTGATTGAGACAGTCATGAAATGGTGGCTAGCCAAGAGCTAACAAAGTAATATTTTGAGTTTATTGAAGGACTGGTTAATCGTGGGAAACTGCTTGAGGTAAAATTTGTTTAGACAATTTGGAACCATTTCACAGTCTAAAATATACTGATACAATGTTGCTAATGGGGCAATCTGGACTTTTACAAATAGAATAGCAATTGTCAGATTCACAGAATTTCAACACAAGCTTGACACAGTATCTGCTTATTCCTGGCAGTGTTGAATGTGTTCCACTATGTATTTTTTTATATGTGTACCCCCACATAGGGGGAATGCTTGGTATGACCAGATGTTAAAAGATGCATTCTTCAAGGATTGACATCTGGGACTAGGTCTGCTCCCTTGGCACATTCTCTCTATGACACTGATTGGTTCTACTGCTGGCTGTTGTGACAGCTGTTCAATGATCTGTAGTCTAGGTAAAATATTGCTATGTTTCTTTATCTTTCTGCATGTCAGATTCTTTGATTCACACATAAGCATGTATAATTTAAATTTTATTCTCTTGTGTTAGCTAATCAGCCAAAGTATGGATTTGTTAAACTGTCCATACCAAAATGCAAAGCTCTCATCTAGGGAAAGAAAGGATCTGCTCCCATGCCTCAGGTTGTTCATTATGACACTAGAAACTTGTTTATGCATCCACATTTTCTTACATAAATTATCTTCAAATTGTTAGTAAATAATGAGCAACAGCCACTGCATCTGCTTTAAGGGAAAATACTAATTACTTAAAATTCAGCTGTAAAATTCAACCCTTTTAAACAGGACCCCCTGTGAACATCAGTTCAGAACTTAAATCAGCTCTTTATAAACACATCTGATTTGGTTTTAATGCTGTGGTATTTGGTAGCATATTACATTCATTAAACTTGAAAAACAGAAATGAAATGAGTCCTTACAGCAAAAGTGCTACAATTTTTAGTATTTCACTGTTAAATTTTACTTAAATTGCAGCTGAGATTTACAACTTTCAATCACTTTCTATGACCCTCAAACAATTTTGAACAGAAATTTCACTTATCTGTAAGCTTAAGAAAATTAAAATAGTGTATTCCATAGAAAAACTTAACATTAAGGGGTATGCATCAATTCCAGGGCGAGATGTACCTTTGACCGTCTCTTTCCTTCAATCTCTTTTTGGGAAATACTTCTCTATACCTGGACTTCTTTCTGGGTGGAGAATTCCATTATTCTCCAGGTTATAGCAGTCTTGTTTATCAATGTTTCAGGTTGGTTCAGTGGGTACAGGTGGGTTTGGATCATACAATAGACTTCTATTCAATACCTGTGATCAATATGAACAGACAGTGATTCAGTACAGACTCCTCAAAGCAGAGTATTATTTATCTATAGAAACATAGGAATCAGACGTGAAAGGCTTAAAACAACAAAAGTCTCCATGCATATTGTTCTTACTTAAAGTTTAATGTTTTCCTCACAACTGTAATAAGCCCAAATTATCCCTGTTAGCCCTGCTCTTCTAGGAATTGAGTTATAGTCTGTAACTCTCTGCAGACCCTCCATCCTCTTTACAGCTTCATGGATGAGGAGCTTTTACCAAACCAGGGATGGGGCTGCTCAATTGTTGATGGTCCTCCCATTCAGGGACAGATATATAGATGATAGACCCTCTTCTTTTATTACCAGAAGGATGATGCAGTACAACTTGACACTCTATAGTGAAATCATCATTAAGGGTACAGTCATATGGAGAGTTCATAAAATCAAATAGGAATTTGCAAAATGAATCATTCCAATGTCAGGAAATATCAAGGTAAGGGATACATGTGCAACCTTAACTCTGACCCCTCCTATGCATACATATTGATAACAGACGTCTCTTAATACAATATAATTTCTCTATGAAGTCATGTTTTCAGAGCTAAGATATCCCTATACAGATGGCCAGCACAAGGTCTAAGTCACTACTTAAGTTGTAGCTAAGCCATATTTTGAGGAATATTCTGAAACTTAAATATTATACAGTATGTGTGTGGTCACTGATAGAGTTCAATTTCACATGTACTGTGCAGGGAATGAGGCAACAAAGCTACTTAATTTTGTCCTACTTATTCTATTATTACTTTACATCACATTAACTGCACACCATCCACCCTGCACATTTAATCAGGTATGGGTCCTCTGAACCCCTGCATCCTTAACTGCCTACTGCAGAGTCATTACTATATGATTACTGCTCAGCAGCTTTGGAAATTAACTTGGAAGTCTCAGGCAGATGTCCATAACATAAAAAGTTAGCACCACAGTTGGCACTACATGACACCATTAAAGGAAAACGTAGGAAATTGTGCATAGATTTGTACATCAAACATTGAATTATTTTCTGACTCTTAAGGTGGTCCCTATGGCTCAGGATTGAGATGCACTACTAAATTAGTATGCTTAAACTTGCAGTGCTATTCCTGTTCTGCATATAGAGAGATAAATTCTGTCTCCAGGACTATTAGTCACTTGTCATGATCTTACAGTCAACACAAACATGAATTCAAACAAACAAACAACAACAGGCAAATCAGGTGAAGAAGAAAATGGAGTGAGTGCACTATATTTGAAATGATCAGATAGTGTGTAGACTGAAGTACTGACTGAATCCTGGAATGTGTGAAGTAAACTTTTTTGACAGGGCTTCCAGTGGGGAAAAAAAAGGTTTGTAAGATCACCAATGGCATGAAATGGCATTTACAGATCCTGTGATCGGTAATACAAACTAAAAGAACATTTTCTGTGGTGAATGTGCTTCTACTGAATGTTCAGAAGCATAGGGACAGTACCTAGGTGAGAGCTTGGATGAGTTACTTCCAGATAGTTTCTCTTGATCTCAATTGCAAGTTATTCTGAAAGGAATTTTATTTCCTGTAAGTCTATTTAATTAAAGAATGCTGATTGAATGTTAAAATGTAGAAAAATCAGGGAGAAAAAGTCTTTGGTTTGCAGACGTACATAGGATGTGTCTACATCCCACCCTAGGGAGGCATTTCACAATGTAGGTAGACATGCTAGCTATACTTGAATTGACATGCTGAAAATAACAGTTGTGACCAGCATAGGCAACAGCTTGGGCTAATTACTCAAGTGCAATGCCACTTGATCCCCTGGGCATGAATTCATACTGCCACAGCCACATTGCTATTTTTTATCATACTGGTTTGAACAGAGTTAGCATGCCTGTCTACTTGTATGGGTAAGCACACTCTCAGCTGTTCTGTAGACACACCCATAATGATCAGCTTTTAATAACATGGCTTAAGCATTTAAAAATGACCATCACCAACCCCTGGCGGGGCACTCTGGCTATGTCTACACTTGTGAATTTAAGTCGACTTAAATTTTGAGAGTGGACATGCTAAGTCGACTTAAAGGGGACCCTGCCAAATCGACCTAGAGCATCCACACTGGATGCCTAGGTCAACTTCTAGGGGCTAGGTGGACCTGGGAAAGGTCCATGGTGGCAGGGGGGCACCCCTTGCCAAGTGCCAGGGGGCTCAGCCTTTGATCCATTGTACCTTCGTACAATGGGGCAAAGGGGGACAGGGACCCTGGCAGGGCAGAGAGGCAGGGTGCCCTTTGGGGGGGCACGCCAGGCTGTGGCTCTGCCAGCCACCCTGGTAGGGACGGCAGTGGGGAAGCCCTGGAGCCCCCTAAGTCGACTTAGGGCTACTCCATGTCTACACTGGCAAAGTCGACTTTCTAAAGTTGACTTAGCCAGCAAAGTTGACTTAAAATGAGGTTTAGTAAAGTCGACTTAATTTTTCCTTAAGTCGACTTAAGGAAAGTGTGGTGTAGACACAGAGTAAATTAAGTCGACTTAAGCAGGTTCAAGTCGTCTTAATTCACAAGTGTAGACGGACCCTGTGCTTGTTACTAGCTGCCAGCTAGTCATTGAGCCATTGATCACTATCTGTTGAGCCTGATGATCGAGCCAGCTTTCTATCCATCTTATAGTCTGTTCATCCAATCTATACTTCTTTAACTTTCTGATGAGAATATTGTGGGCAACCACATCATAAGCTAGGGGTCGGCAACCTTTGCTGACCCCCATGCCAGCCCCACCCCCCACACCTCAGTAGGTGCCAGGGCGGAGCCATTAGGTGCCAGGAGCGGGGCCCGTCCCCTGTTAGCCCTGCCACCTGCTGGGGATTGGGGACAGCAGGGGATGGGAGGTGCATGTGCAGGCTCTTCCCTACTGTCCCCCTCCCCCACTGGGGATCGGGGCCAACAGGGGACGTAGCTCTTGCAGCCCCAGGCCCTGCTTGCAGCAGGGCCATCACGGGGGAGGAGCTGTGGCACTGCAGGGCCAGGAGTCCTGTGTGCTGCTGTAAGTAGGCATGTGTGCCACCTTTGGCATGTGTGCCAGGGGTTGCCAGGCCCTGTCATAAGTTTTGCTAAAGTCAAGGTACATCACCTCCACCACTTTTCCCAGATCCTCAGAACCAGTCATCTTGTCATAGAAGGCCATCAAGTTGGTGAGTTGTGACATGTCCTTCCTGAATCCATGCTGACTGTTCCTGATTAACTTTCTTCCAATTGCCACTAAATGGATTTCTTGAGGATATGTGCTATGATATTTTGAGGAGACTCAAGTGAGGCTGACCAGTCTGTAATTCCCTGGTTCCTCCTCTTCCCTTTTTTGAAGATGTGCACTGCATTTGCCTTTTTCGAGTATTCCAGGACTTCCCCCAATCACTACAAGTTTTCAAAGATAATGGTCAGTGGCTCTGCAATCACATCAGCCAATTCCCTCAGCATGCTTGGATGTACTGCCCTATAGTCTTGTACATTTACTTTTAACATATTATAGTTTTAATGGACTTTAATTGTTATAAATTACTTATATATACTTAGAGGTGGCTACTAATTAGGGGTCCAAATCTGGACCCATTTCTATTAATGCACGTTTTGCTGTTGAGATCAGTAATAGAAGGACCAGGACCTAAGAACACAAAACTTTCCACAATGCCCACTTTTTACATGCTTTTAAGATACAATTTATAACCTAAAGGAATGAAAAAAACAAAAACAAAAATAAATTTATCTTCCTTGCAAGAATTAGAATTTCCATATCCTGCAGAAATGCCTGTCCTTAGGGATTGATACAGTGAAGAGCTACATTAAAATAAAACAATATAATTGGGTGATGGATTTTGAAGTGTGATATGCGGAAACTGAGCACAAAACAGAATAATCTAGAATCTGAGGAAAAGCTAGATTCAAAATGTTTTTTTCCTGAAAGAAATTGCTGCTATTAAAAATGTGCATAATAATCTGATAAGAGGCTAGCCAAACTGTACTAGATTAGAACATAAAGGATCAAAGCTCCTGTGAACTGTTGGTATTTATCTAATGGCAATGATACTTATGCATCATGTTGGCATGCATATAACAGTAGCATCAGAGATAATGTAACATTATACATATTGATGTCCTGTCAGCAAATAATAGTTTCATTGGATGGTACAAGAAGAAGAGAAGTAAACAGTAATTAAAAAAAAAATGAAAGTAATGTTATATTCCTAGTTCACATCTGTTGGTATATTAAGGACTGAGTTTCTTGAAAGAACATGGATCATATTCTAACATCTTAAACCAAAATATTTTAAGAGGTTATTTTTTTTCCAACCAAAGTTAAATCCACATTAAGGTGAAATCAAATAGTAGCGTGTGAAATGAACCAATGAACTCATTTTGCATAGCCTGAAATGCAGAAGTTGGTTATCACAGGACCAATTTCTGTATTTTAGTGCATGCTTTGGAGTTAGCAATCTGTAATGCAATGTGTGTGATATATGTAAGTTTGAGCATGTGCCTGTGAAGA
Source organism: Pelusios castaneus (assembly GCA_007922175.1). Lineage (NCBI taxonomy): Eukaryota > Metazoa > Chordata > Testudines > Pelomedusidae > Pelusios > Pelusios castaneus. The sequence continues at coordinate 9,095,361 of ML685832.1, forward strand.
AGTTATTCCAAAAGTGTTTAATTGTAACAAACAAGTATTTCAGGCAGTGCATGGTCCTGACGTTTAAACCCAGAATGGATATCTTTATGGAAAGGTGCTGTGAATGAGAGACATGTAGTCTGTTTGTAGTTTAAATGATGTAAATAATAAGAGCAAATGTTGATTACATTGAGGTTGGTCACGTCTTTTGGAATACACATTTTAATCATGACTTCCACAGTTAAACAAATAATATTTGAAACTACTATGACTTATAGACCTTACACAAATATAGAACTAAGTCATTTGGCATATAAGAGTCCAAGGTTTTGAGGTCTATAAGGCGCTGGGTCGGCACAGAGGCCTGCCTATGTGGGATCAGGGCTTAAAATATAGAATTCTAAGATTAAAAGATGGGAACATTAAGCTGTCTATACAGTTATATACATTTTTTACTGTACAATTTACCTTGTAGACTGCAGTTCCAACTTCAAGGTCATACAATCCTTATGTAGCTTCAAGACAGCAGCTTTTTCAAAACTGGTATTTGTAATGGAATGAGAAAACTGTAGACTCAACTATTTCACTGAGACAGGGTATGGAACAGGAGGCAGAGGAGGGAACCAGATGAAAATCTTGGAGTATGAGAGATGTGGTTAAAATATTTCTGGAAGCAGTTCATATGCCTCTATTTGCTGACCATAAACAACACGTCTCCAAAAAGACTAAAACAAAAAGAAGACATTAATTGCAACTTCAGAAAATTAAATTTTCAATTTGAAAAGAAATATATATGATAAATGTGGCAACTACTGTGAACAGACAGGACAACAAATGAAGGACTAAGAGAATGGGGTAAGTAGATATTCATGACAGATGTTATGGGATGCCAGTGGACAGATTGCCAGACAATTGAGTCAGAAAAGACACTGACAAATATATTGTGAGGGAGAACACTTCAAAGAAGGTCAGAAAAGAAGAATGAGTGTATTTAATGCAAATCTATAATGAATCTATGCTCAGCATCTTAAAGGAACATAATGCAGTATTTGACTACAGACAGATAGTGGAATGTTACATTATCAAATACAGATCTTTTACTCTAAAGGAAGCTTCTTTACCTGGAGAACTCCCATCTCTATTAAATTATGTTATAATTATTTATCATGTGTCAACACTTTGTGGTATAATTAAGGGAATAAGAGAAGATATTTACTTACCCTCTCAAAATATAACAGAAAATGCTGAAGAGACATAACAGAGAAATGGCAGATGAACTTAAATATGGACATTATCAAATGTATGATATAGTATTAGTTGGCAAGTAAGGAGAAGCCATATATGTTATATGTAAATCTGTAAATGAACTGACCTGTTTAGACTCATAGACCACAAATAATAATGGACATGACAGGAGAATACAAAATAAATATTATAGAAAAAATAATGTACTTTTTCATAATGACACAAAAAGGGGACCTACAATGAAACTGAAAAGTAGCAAATTTAAAACTTATAAATACAGATTTCTTTTTAAACACTATGGAACTCATTGTGTAAGGTAGGGGTAGCTAATAGATGGACTGAAGGTAAAAATCAGGCCATCAGAAGTTTTTGAACAAACTGCAAAATGATTTTATGTATTTATCATTTTTTATTATTATTTTCTCTGGAATCTGGATCTTTACTATACTTTGACCAGGAAATTTGGGCACTGAAAAATAATTGACTACTTCAGGGGCAAAGGTTACTCCTTCATGATTCAGGGCATCAGACTATTACTAACTGGTTGTTTTAGGATGGAAATTCCTTTCTGAGCAAGCAATTTATTCCATATTTTTTTTTGCAGTGTTTCTTGCACATTTCTCTGAACCATCTGGCAGTGACTACAATCAGAGAAAAGGTACTGCCTTAGATAGATCATTGGTCTGATCTGGACAGCATTTCATTAGTCTGCAAACGGAAATCAGGAGGTTGGATTCATGAAAGAGATTATTAATTTATTTGCTTTCATTTTAACAGATTAAGAATTGTCTATTACAATTTAAAGAGAGTGAATATTCTCTCAGTAACAGTGATTTTTCTATATTAAGAACATAAGAATGACCCTATTGGGCCAGACCAATGGGTCATTTAGCCCAGTCTCCTGTCTTCCGAAAATGTTCAGTGCCAGATGTTTCCAGATGCCAGAGGGAATGAACAGAACAGGGTAGTGTTTCAAGTGATCCATCCCCTGTCATCTGGTCCCAGCTTCTAAAAGTCAGAGATTGAGGTACACCTAAGGCATGGGTTTGTAAATGAAAGTTGGCATACATATCATAGCACAATTGTTCTTGAAGTAATGTCAGGGTAAATTATTTGTACTTATCTCTTCGAATGTTTAAAGCTTACAAAAATAAGGTTTTTGGGTTTTGTTTTGTTTTTTTGTTTTTTTTAACTAATAAATGTTATATCTGTTAACACTTAGAGTATATAATATAGAATCCCTGCAGCTTAAAGTAAGGGGCAATTTTAGCCTTTGTTTTTAAACCTTGCTTTTTGTGCACCACTTCATAGTAGTGGCAGAAAAATACAATGTGCAGGATGGAAGGAATGAAACATGCTCTATAAAGAAGGTCCCAGCTAGAGATGAACAAATAAGTCATATTTAATAATTTATTCAATAAATCTAGTCTCTTTGTCAGCTTGCAGTATGGGAGAAAAATCACACTCTCAGTAAATATTAAATATTTGAATACATATAATTTCAATTCATAGAATCATAGAATCATAGAATAATAGGGTTGGAAGGGACCTCACGAGGTCATCTAGTCCAACCCCCTGCTAAAAAGCAGGACCACTCCCCCTAAATTATCCCAGCCAGAGTTTTGTCTAACCGAGCCTTAAAAATCTCCAAAGATGAAGATTCTACCACCTCCCTAGATAGCCCATTCCAATGCTTCACCACCCTCCTCGTGAGAAAGTTTTTCCTAATATCCAACCTTGACCTCCCCAGCTGTAATTTGAAACCATTGCTCCTTGTTCTGTCCTCTGTTACCCTCGAGAACAGCCTAGCTCCCTCCTCTTTGGAGCAACCCTTCAAGTAGTTGAAGGTTGCTATCAAATCTCCCCTCAGTCTTCTCTTCTCTAGACTAAATAAGCCTAGTTCCTTCAGTCTCTCCTCATAAGTCATGTGCCCCAGCCCCCTAATCATTTTTGTTGCCCTCCGCTGGACTCTTTCTAATTTGTCCACATCCTTTCTGTAGTGGGGAGCCCAAAACTGGACACAGTACTCCAGATGCGGCCTGACCAGTGTCGAATAGAGGGGAATTATCACATCCCTCGATCTGCTGGCAATACTCCTACTGATGCACTTATTCGTAGTGAGAAGAGTATTTTATTTTGCAGTGGTTTCAAAAGGACTCATTGCAAAGTACAGTACTCTCTGCTTTAAGGGTGTCAAACTCAGGCTCTAAATTAATTTCTGTTGAAATAACTATTGATTGATCATCGCTATTTAAGCAGTTTTGCTGCATTGCGGTTTGGTCTGATATAATATTTGACTAGATCTGTGTATCAGCAGGATGGATACCTACACAAGCGAAATTAAATGCATTTTTGGTGACTATTCCCACATTTTTTCCCACAAACATTTTTGCCACTAAAACTCAGTCAATTAAATGTATATAGGATGAAAATTCAAAAGCGGCATGAATATTCCCATAGTGAATTTATTGAAAAATCCAGGAAATACGTGAAAAACTCCACCCCACTACCATCAGTCATTGACCAACTCTTGTTTCAGGTTATGCAGCATGTTGCTGCTAGTAAGAAAGAAGAAAAGAAAAGTGTATAGCAGTCTAGCTGCTGTTGCAACCATTCCCAGTACAGTTATAAGACATGGACAGTATAACTGAGTATGTCACAAACAGTGTTTCTGTGAACTAAAAAGCATCATTCCACCTTCATCATTATGAAGGCTACTCAGCCTAACTTTCTACAAAATATCTTACAATTGCTATATATTGCACAATAAGGCCAAGCATGAGTGCAAGCAAGATGTTCAACTATGAGGTTGAAGGTACCAGTCCAATTATATGTTTTAATGAACTTGCACCCCAAGAAAGAGGATTGAAGACCTGACTATTTTCATTTTATAAATCAAGAATACAATTTGGCTAATGCATCAAATTCTCGTAGAAAATTTGTCATTTATTCCAGTATTTAATTGACTCTTGAGTCCTATTTTCTGTCTCAAAATAATGTAGAAATATACCCTTTCATCTGGAAAGTCATCTCTGATCAAAATTGGGACTTGCTCATGACAACTACCTCTTCCTTTTTAACTGTCCCATTATGTGAGCTTAGAGAATGTAACAAATGCCTGAAAGTAAAGTTTTGAATGAGAATAAAATAATCTTGAAAGAGTAGAAGAAAGTGTAAAATACCAGCTTAAACTTCCTTTGGGTTCCCTCTGATTTTATACCAATGTTTGTTTTTTCATACTGCATCTTTCACTTTCTCCATTATGTACACTTAATAAGACAAAAGTCCATGTGGATACCATGGTATGGGATCATATCACTAAAGATTGTATCACTTTTTATGCATGGACAACCTTGATTCTGGCAATTCTGAATGAACAACTTTGCAATTTTAATAATATTCTTTTAACATAGTATTGTGTATGTGCATGTATTATATCTAAAAAAATGTTAAAAGAAGTTTAAGGTTATAAAGTCAAGCACTCATATCTTAACAAAGGACAGAATTGTTGCCTTTGCAATCTTTTGAGTTCCCCTTGTGGATATGCATTATGGTCCAATCTTTAATTACAAAGCCATATGCTATCTTTTTTACAGGACCCCTCCTTCATTCGGTGTACAGGATAGACCACACTATGGAGTTGAATTAGAATTGTGCTGTAAATGATGCTGTTGTCTGTAGGACCCCTTCCTCATTAGTCAACAGAAGTTAGGTAGTGAATGAGGCAGGGAATAACAACACATTTAATCTCTTTATGCTTCTGTTTCCCCTTTGTAAGATGAGGATAATAATACCACTTCATTTCACAAGGGTGTTGTGGAAATAAATTCATGAATACCAGTGAAATACAGATACGAGAGTGATCATTTAAAAAATCATAATGAATATACACAAGGGGGAATAGGGAATTAGAGTTGCACAAAATTTAACTGAGTTTGATTCTAAATGATATTATTAGGCTCTTGGATAGTACTACCAGCCAGAGAGGGGCAGGAGAGCATTCCTTTTTGGGGTACTAAAAACAAATATTTAGTCTATAGGTAAAATATAATTCTGAACAGAGAAGAGAGGAGGAAAAGAGTATGTCTCCACTAAAACAAGCATGAAGGGAACAATTAGTAAATGTCATTGCTGTCACTGCCTGCTTCAGTCAAACAAGGAAAGATTTTAATAATAATCCTGATAAGACAATGGTATGAGTTTAATTGAGAGGAAAACAAGCCTTTTAATAGGATGTAAAAATGATTTCTAATTCTTTTCAACTCAGAATCTCAAAGCAAATATCAAAGTGTGTCAAGTAATCAAGGAACAGTGTCTTCACTTCAAAATAAGAATGGTTATGGTCTGTCATTTTGTGCCCACTATTAATCTTGTTGTGGGATTTACTGGTTATATTTTTCTAATCGAGGAGCTGCAGTTAAAGAATTTTTTACTCTTCAGTTCTAAAATTCTTTAAGGATTCCCTGACAGCCATACAAACAACAGATAATGTTTAGAATACCTATCTCCCCTTATATCTAGGACACATCTCTCTCAGGTCTATGGAAAAATCGAGCCATAATGGTAGGATATGTAGTTTAACCATGGTCTATGTAGATATTATGGTAAAATATTCAATTCTTTTGGTTATGGAACAGAAATATCATGTGACCTATATAACTAACCAATGGTGTTCAAACTGTTGATTGTTCACAATAAAATATTCATAAAGTAGTTGTAGATCAAGAATTCTTTGATGAAATCCATGAACAATTTGAAATAATATACACCTGTGAGAATGTGTTATTATGGATGTGGGAAATAGGAAAAGAGGTGAAAATATGGCTATGCATTATTCATTATGAATGATTCACCCCTAGACACACAGATACACACAGAGTTCCATTTTTAATGAATATTAATGTAGCTATGTAAGTACTTTATTATGATTATTGGAACTGGAGTCAAAGGGCAAATGTTCCCTGGAGGCTATTGACAAGACCAGTAGAACAAGGAACACAAGGAATGAGGCTAGAAGTAACATATTCACATGGACTGAACAGTTGGAAGGGTTTAATTAAAAACAAACAAACAAAAAAAAAAAACCCTCCATTTAGCTTTATGTTTTATGAATGGACTTGGTAACATCTTTGGAATTATGAGTTCTCTGAAGTGCAGTAGTGTGAACCATGGAACTTCCTTTGAAGCCTTGGATTTTGCAGACATAAACTTAGTCCAGCAATGGACCCAATGGAAGAAGGAACTCAAGTTGTATCTGGCCAGGGAGGAATATAAGAAAAGCAGGAAAGTAAAACTGTTACTTTTATCTTATTGAGAAACAAAGCAGGAAAAGTCTGCGCACTCTGAAGCTCATTACTGCCTCAAGCCCCTCTGCAATTCTAGAAGCCCTGCGTAACTAAGGCTATGTCTATACTAGAAAAGTTAAGTCGATGTTATTAAGTCAACATTAAGTTGACCTTATAAGGTTGACTTAATAAAAGTCGACTTAACTTCTCTAGGGTAGACATAGCCCCTTGTTGACCTTATTTAGTCGACTTAACACTTTCAATTGACTTAATAAGGTCGATTTAGGCACTAATCCCTGTCCACACTGGTTTAAATCGACCTAATAAGGTCAACTTAAGTGTTAAATTGACCTAAAACGAGATGTTAAGTCGACTTAACTTAAGTCGACTTAAGGAAAGCCCAGTGTGGATGCAGAGTAGTTTAGGTCGACTTAATCCTCCTTAAGTCAACCTAACTTGTAAGTGTAGATGCATTCTCAAAGCAGAATGATACAGATTTTTTTTCACTAAAGACCAATCTGAAGGGGAAAGTTACATCCTTATGCACAATGGCTGTTACATGCAGCTTCAGGGACTTGCCTGGTGTGATTTCAGCTGGATAACAGGACTTTTTGCAATGTGACTCATCAGAGTGAATTGGACTGTAGTAGAACCATTACAAAAAGCTAACTGATAATATATGATAGCATAATGCAACCTGTAAGAAAATGTGACCTCATAGTAACTAGTACTACAAAAAAACAGATGGTGCCAGATGAAGTTTATGGTAGTAGATGGTAAGCACCACAGGAACAGAGTCATATAAGCCACCGATCTAATCAGGATGAAGCATCAAATTTCATAGCTGTAGTACAAGAAGCAAAAGGCAGAGCCTTGTGGACAATGGAGACAATTTTAAAATCATATGAGGTTTTTTTTCAAAATTGACCAATATTGGCTGGAAATAGACCCCCCACAATGGAACCTCTGTTCTTACCACAAAGGAAAATGTTAGTGACATGACATATCCAATTTGCAAGGAGCCCAAAAGTTGGCATAACAGGATGTATTATGGCATCTTAAGAATCCAGTACAGCCTGAGCAAGCAGAAAAGAGGTGGCAAAGAAGCCATAGTAGACATTCACATAGATCCAAAACCACTTAACTTGTTCATTGAAAAGATGCCACTATCTACTCCCCACAACTGATAACGTCTTGCCAGAACTTTCCAAAGCCTGAAGCTTTAATATCTGTAATGTGAAAAATGGGTTTTGGCAGACAAAGCTGGGTAAAAGTGTCCAACTTACCGATAACATTTGCAGCACCATTTGTCACTACAAATGGCTTCATATGCTGATGGGAACAAATTTAGGCCCAGAAATGTTTCAGAGAAGACTCATTCAAGTGCTGGAAGGAATTCCTGGGTTAAAAAATACTTGCAGATAATAACCTCATTGTAAGTGAAGGAAACAATGATACAGAAGCTGAACAAGATCTTGATAAAATACTATAAACTTTTTCTATAGCAGTACAGGGACAACTACATAAAACCAAACACAGGAAAATGTGATTCAAACACCATGAGTTGACATATACTGGACACCTGCTCAAAGCAGAGAGACTTTATGCAGACCCCAACATGATCAAGGCAGTCAGAGACAAACCAGCTCCAGAGTATGTAAAAGGGATACACTTCATAGGAGTGACAAATTTGCTGCCGAAATTTGTTCATTCCTGTCTGCAGTAGCAGAACCCGTATGTCAACTCACAAGCAGGATGTTTAGAGGGACTGGGCAGGTCCCCAACAACATGTATTCAACACACTGAAACAAATGCTCATGTGCTAAAGTGCTATTAGCCAGGAGAGCAATTGACAAACCGGGATGATGCATCAGAGGTTAGACTAGAGATGATTAAGTTGTCATGGGATAAAAGGGAAGGTCCTTTCATGGATTGAGAACTGATTAAAAGACAGGGAACAAAGGGTAGGAGTAAATGGTAAATTCTCAGATTGGAAAAGGGTAGCTAGTGGTGTTCCCCAAGGGTCGGTCCTAGGACCAGTCCTATTCAATTTATTCATAAATGATCTGGAGAAAGGGGTAAATAGTGAGGTAGCTAAGTTTGCAGACGATACTAAACTACTCAAGATAGTCAAGACCAAAGCAGATTGTGAAGAACTTCAAAAAGATCTCACAAAACTAAGTGATTGGGCATCCAAATGGCAAATGAAATTTAATGTGGATAAGTGTAAAGTAATGCACATTGGAAAAAATAACCCCAACTATACCTATAATATGATGGGGGCTAATTTGGCTACAACGAGTCAAGAAAAAGATCTTGGAGTCATTGTGGATAGTTCTCTGAAGATGTCCGTACAGTGTGCGGAGGCGGTCAAAAAAGCAAACAGGATGTTAGGGATCATTAAAAAGGGGATAGAAAATAAGACTGCAAATGTATTATTGCCCTTATATAAATCCATGGTACGCCCACATCTCGAATACTGTGTACAGATGTGGTCTCCTCATCTCAAAAAAGATATTCTAGCACTAGAAAAGGTTCAGAAAAGGGCAACTAAAATGATTAGGGGTTTGGAGAGTGCCTCGTATGAGGAACGATTGAAAAGGCTGGGCCTCTTCAGCTTGGAAAAGAGGAGACTGAGGGGGGACATGATAGAAGTATATAAAATTATGACTGATGTGGAAAAAGTGGACAAGGAAAAGCTGTTTAAATACTCCCATAATACAAGAACCAGGGGTCACCAAATGAAACTGATAGGTAGCAGGTTCAAAACAAATAAAAGGAAGTTCTTCTTCACACAACGCACAGTCAACTTGTGGAACTCCTTACCTGAGGAGGTTGTGAAGGCTGGGACTATAACAATATTTAAAAGGGAACTGGATAAGTTCATGGTGGCTAAGTCCATAAATGGCTATTAGCCAGAAAGGGGTTAAGAATGGTGTCCCTAGCCTCTGTTTATCAGAGGATGGAGACGGATGGCAGGAGAGTGATCACTTGATCATTGCCTGTTAGGTTCACTCCCTCTGGGGCACCTGGGCACTGGCCACTGTCGGTAGACAGATACTGGGCTAGATGGACCTCTGGTCTGACCCAGTACGGCCTTTCTTATGTTCTTATGATCATGATGGTCTTTTCAGCCTTAAATTCTATGAGACTATGAGACTGGGTTTTTGTAGGAAGAGCTAGTTGCTTCTCCCAGCTGAGCCCTGTCACAGCCTGAACAGGGGTACACACCCAAATAGAAAGAAAGCTTTTGGCAATGATTTTTGGAGTGGAGAAATTTCATCAGTTCACCTGTGATCACATGGTAATGGTATAGTCAGATCACATGCGACTAGAGACAATCATGGCACACTTGATAGATTACAGTGCAGGTTGATGCATCGCCAGCGTTACCAGGTAGAGGTTCAGATATTGTCAGGACAGTTATGGTGTTACATGATAGCCTGACCAGACCATATAAATCCCAGTATCAGCAAGTTGGGGGAAGATAATCAGGACACCAAATCAGTTAATATGCTGTGCTATCTCCCAATTATAACACCAAAGCTGATGGAAATCAAAGAGACTATGGAAAAGGATATCCAACTACAAAAACAGCAATACTCACAGGAAAACCAGAAGACAAAAACCAAATACTGATGGAATTAGAATCATGTTTTCAAATTCAGAAGTAGCTGAGCGTGCAAGATGATTTTATATTTAATAGAGAAGGGAAGTTGTTGTCCCTGTTGATTACCTAAGTATGTCAGGCAAAAAATACATCTGACTGTTTTTTTAGGTGGTTTCAGGAATGTGTTTACCGGATGGGAATGAACACACAATTGTTCTCTTGATAGAAAGATATAACACCCGCCAGTTGTGTGATAACCTCCCTCTGAAAGAGACCACATGAATTCCCCACCCAATCATGGAAAAGGTGGTAACTGACTTATTTATTTTCAAGGAAAAACAGTGCTTTATTTTAGGGGGTTGCTATTCAGATTTTTCAAAATGGATGTGCTGCCTGATACAAGAAGCAAGTCAGCAAATGGAAGGCTTGCTCTGAGAGGTATGGTATTCTGGACTCTGAATTCAGTGACAATAAATCCCATGGAGGACTTGGAAGAATTCAAGGAATTTGCAAGCAAATGATCATCATACCTCCTTCCCAGCCTATCCACAGGGTAATGGTAAGATAGAATCAGCTGAGTAAACAGCTAAAATTGTTACATAAAGCTGTTTCTCCTGATTCATGATGACATGTTAGCACTTTTGGCCCACTTGAATACTCAGTCACAGAGATACCAAACAGTCCTGTATGCAATGATGGGGCAAAGGTCTAAAATCCAGGTACTAATGAGGGGAGACCTGTTGCAGCCAGAAAGAAGTCATCACTGAGAGGAGATAGACAATAGAGGAAGCAGGCATTAGAAGACAACAGGTCAACTAAGAATCTACCAGCTGGCAGGCAGGCATTCTGGGTGAAGATTCAGCCATTAGTGAGACACCAGAAGGACCCCACGTTATAGTAGGTATCTAGACAAGAGGGACTAGTGATTGAAAGTAACAGGAGCTAGCAGCTAAAACTTATGATACTTATGAGCTAGCAGATAAAACACTCAGAGAGAGCCTTCACAGATGCAGGAATTGTTACAAAACATAGATCTATCTGGAGGCCAATTTCACAAGGATGGAGTAGACTCCACAAAGAAATAGTTTAGTTGAGTCACAGACAAGTGACAGAAGCAGAGATAGGTCACTTCCAGTGCCATTATCTGTTGAGGAGAGCAATTATCTGAAAGACTATATAACTAGATGATTCAGCTGTAGAGATGATACTCCAAATTCACTATGTACTAGCAACATCTGGCTGATGGGACATGGGATGTAGGTATGGGTATCAATTATTTATTTATAAAATTTAAAATCTTTTTTATTAAGGAAAGGAATGCATAATGAGTAATTGAACTAATATCACAGAACCTGTGTTCCCTAGATCTATAACCTGTGTTATAGATCGGACACCAGAGAAACAGAGAATGCAGGGGGTTAGGATAGAAGCAACACAGTCACACTGACACAGTAGCCCATGGGGCTTAATAAAATTGTACTCCTTTAATTTAAATTGAATTTAGTTTCACACTTTGTGAATGAAATAAGTACCTGATCTTGCAGTCCTTTTACAGGGATAACTCCCATTCATGCTACTGTGTCATTGAGATTTTTCAGGACAGAAAATCCTTTAGGCATTACATCAGTGTAAAGAATAATAAAGTTCAGACCTTGAGGTGTAACAGATCATGATAGATTTATTTTAATGATTTGGCAGCTCAAATAG
>ML685832.1:9107196-9128540 GCA_007922175.1 Pelusios castaneus
GTCTTAGTCTACATGCTGTTGGTATATATACTGAATACTATATGCTTTTGGTGCACAAAAACCTGTTTCCATGTAATAAGATAATGCCCTAAGAATTCAATTAAAATTTGAGAGATAATTTTATATCATGAAACACTTCATGTTGTATAATCAAGCTATGAGAGTACTGAATTGAGGTGGTATAAAACATATTTCTTATCCCCCCCTCCCCTCACCCTCCAAAATGCATGTATTAAGAGCTTGGGCAGAAATCTTCATTAAATTTCAATAATGCACAACTTCTTTACTTAGAGCCAATATTTTTTTGTTACAGCCTTGAGCCCTGTATGCTCATTTAGAATTAGATCATGATATTGAAACTCTGAACTGGTAAAAGGTCTTCCTATGTGAAACCAACTGTAGACTGAGACTTATGTTGGAAGGTTCCAATGAAGGAAAGTATTCTTATTCAGGGAAGCACTTAAACATGCTTAACTATCTTAAATCCAATTGTCATCAGTGGGCAAGATTTTCAAAGGCACCTAATTACCATTGAAAGTCAATAGCAATTAGACACACAACTGTCATCTGTGTCCTTGAGAATCTCCACTAATAGAGTTTAAGCATTTCCTTCACGTCAATCACATAGTTCAGTTCTGTCCAGATGAGGTATGCTTTTCTGAATCTGGGTCTTGAAAATTTCCCAAGCAAAGATGGTCTTAAGCATGTGCTTAAATGCTTCTCTGAATTGGGGCATTTCTGTTATTTAGCTAACAATACTGAACGCAAATACAGTGGTCATAGTATGAGACCAAACTAAGAAGAAGAGGCTAAAATGTTCCTGATGAACTGTTAATTCATTCTCTTTCAGAGTTTAAAAGTGAACATCTAGATTGCTATATATATTATATATATATAATATGTGTGTGTGTGTGTGTGTGTGTATACGTATAAGTTTGTGTTGGAAATGTTAGAAAGTTATAGAATTAAGATCAGATGGAAAAGCTATCTTTTACACATTAAATAAGAAAATGTATAATGATATCTAAATATGAGATAGCATTAGTACTAAATGATTAGTAAAGTTCAATCTGTTTGTGTTCCTGTGTTTTACTTGCATCTCTGTAAGCTTTCATTTTGGACAATGTGTCTTTTTGTCTTTGAAATAAATGTTTATAAAGTGAATTATATCACAGTGTTTATTTAACTTAATTCAATCTTTATTGGTTTTGTAGTCATTTTCTTTTGCCCCTGGCTTTCTTTATCAAATTCTACATATTTCCGAAAAGTTAAAATTAACCAAGAGACAACCCCTGGCAGCCATGTATTGAGTGTCCTCAAGTTCAATTGATAACATTCAAATATAAGGACCTTTCTGATAGATCTCAGCATCTTTGGATGAACTCCCACATGTGGAAGCAGAGAATACTGTAAAACTTGAAAAGTAAGTGTAGTTTTGTAGAAACAATTGCATGTATTTACATTCAGAAACTTTTCCCAAAGATTCACAGTCTACTATTTACTGTGTGACATACAGTATAATTTTCAGAAATCCTTTCAATTTAATCACAGTAACATTACACCTGTAGTATTAGGTAGAAAAAATAGCAGAAAAGGAAACTACAAATTAATGTTGACTACTAATCTAAGCCAAGCAGCTATAGCAACAGACATGCTTCTTCAGAGCTCTGTTGTTAAAAATGTTTGAATTCTGGTGCAGGAGAGGGATCCAGGAGGTAGAAAAGGAAGACACAAATCTGTGGATTTTTGTGTGAGAGAGATTTTCTCAACAGTCTTTGAAATGTTTTCTCCTTCATGACATAGCTCTGAAAGTGCATGATGTGACAGCAGGAAATCATTTTCTGATAAATTGTTTCAATTAAAAATAATTTTGTTGTGTTTTTGCTGTTGCTTTTACTGGACAGAGAGAAGAGAAATAAGGTGAAAACTCAAATATAGTTTTTGTATTTTGGAAAGAGGTTAGCGAAATTATATGGAGTGTAACTTTCAATACCCATCCACTTCTATTTGAACATCAATGAGACTCAAACTCTGATTCAATTAATACAGAGGCATATTTCCTTCCCTTTAGTCTTCTCCCCAGATTTACTGAATAATATTTTAATTAAATATTTAATGAGAGAAATTGTGAACCCCGATGTTTGTTTCAATCAAACAGGACAACTCTGGTAAATCAAAAGGGATCAAACTTTCATAAGAGACATCTGAAAATTGAATAGACTGGAGGAACAGCACAGGAAATAACTCTTTAAGATATAAAGTGACACAATTAATCTGCTACATTTACAAGTGCCTGCATATTTACATGTACCTTCTTTAAAACAAGTCCTTGTGTAGATTTATTATAGTAGGGTGGTACTTTGGATAATCAAGAGAGTTAACACCAAAATATCCTCAGGAACCAGGTATTACTAAATAATTCAGAAAAAATAAATCAAATTATTTTGCAGCTTAAAAATGGAAATCATGCTGGGGGTATTCAGTTCAGCTTGTCTTGGCATAACAAGACCTCTGAGGATGTAGCTTTTTGCGATCACTATTTTATTAAATGTCAAAAAGTGTGATGTTGAAGGCTTGTGTTGAGGGTTCATGTAACGTAGCTTACCTTACACACATAACCTTCACAAAAACATCTTCCAAAGCTGCTTGCTAAAAGATTTATGGCATCATGCAAGTTTTACGCCAGTGAGTGTACTAATGGCTTTCCCTGATGAATCTCTGAGGAGTCATTCTGCCTGGAAAATGCCGAAGTATAGAGTAGCACTTAAGCCCCACAACAGTATGATAGTTTGTGTAAAAAGTTGTAGGGCACAAAGGATAAAATATTAAGACATATGAGAATCTCAAGTCTAAAAGTTTAAGAACAGTATATAATTTGGGGTACCTAAAAGCTTTACATTTCATGATGAAGTCTTAGGGGTGACATATATACTATTTTCAGTATAATTCTGTGCACCTTCACAATTGAAATAAAGAACATTATATACATGTGATGGTAATATAAATCATACAGCTAAAAGAATGCAATGTAAACAATTTTCACAAACCAATAAAGAGAGATTTTTAAAGACACCTAGGGAATTACGTGACCCAAAGCCAATGACTCTCAGTGGCAGCTGGGTGCCCTGTCTTAAGTGTTTTTGAAAATCCCACCCATAATTATAATTCTGATTCATTGCTATAATCATCAATAAGAATCTGTGGCTTTTTTGGTGGAAAAGAGTTTTGTGGACTTGCCATAATCAATGAGGCAGTGAAGAAGACATGATATTGACAACTTACATGAAAAGGAGGAAGAGAAGCCCCCAGTGATTCAAAGAAAAACAAATCTGTGAGAGGTTCTAAGATATATTCTGATTAAATTGTACCCTCAGGAGAATAAGATAGCTTTCTCTCAAGAGACTGCTAATAAAAGAAAAACATTTGACTTTCTCCTCAGATTATCCTGGTTTAGATATAAATTGTCTAGAATACTTTCTAAAATGAAAAAAAAAAGTATTTCTAAGTAGTCAAAGGGATTATGACTAAATAAAAGCAAATGATTCTTTCAGGTGGGCATTGGTGTCATAAACTGGATACATTCTTGTGTTGATATGAGAATTATATTAACTGAAGAATTGAAAATAAAGGGTTTTTTTTATAAAAGAAAAAACACTATTCACTTAGTCTGCCCCCCTCCCCTCCCAACGAATGTCATCCATAGTAGTCATGGCATTTCAATATCACTCAGGTCAACAGCTAAGTGCAATTTGATTTATGATTAGGTGTGAAATCTTGGCTTCATTAATGCCAATAATAAGAATCCCATTGACTTCAGTGGGGCCAGGATTTCATCACAGAATTTCATATAGATAATGAAAACATCATGGATATGTTAAAATAAGTACTATGATTTTTGTTAGGATACAAAACATTATGTTTCAGGCCATTAGCCAGGTAGTAGCTGAAGTTAGAATAAGCTTCCCACAACAGAAGATATTTTTTTTCTATTATTGAGTTTCTTATATCTTCTGAACCACCTGGTATTATCCAGTATCACTGACAGGATATTAGAATATGTTGACCACAGGTCACATCTGTGAGGGTACTCATTATACCATGACTTTAGTTGCACTCTAAGGATATATCTAAACTGAAGGCTCTGTCAAGTCCACACTGAAAACTCCAGTCGACTGAGAGGTGCTAGGTTGACGTAGGAGTGGCCAGGAACTCTGGGGCAATGTTCCCTCTGAGCTGATGATGCAGCTGAGCAAGATATCATACTTGATGAGCAGCAATTTGTGAGGCATGGTGCCTCATGGGCAACAGTTTTTGGGCGCTGGAAGCATCAGCAAGCCTAAGTACCTTAAGTCAAAAGAAATGCATAAATGTTGTCTTTTATTTGAACTTTAATAAAAGTGTTAAAATGAAATATTGTAGTTTTATTAATTTACTATGAGTCACTCTGGAGAGAAGAAAAAGAGCTGTGGTCATTGGGCTGGGGAGAGCCATAACTGGGGAGATAAGGCCGGGGAGAAGGGGAAAGTTGGCTGCGGCTTTCCCCTTCTCTCCAGCTCTCTCATCCCGGCTGCAGCTTTCCCCAGCCCGCTCTCCCCAGCTGTGGCTTTCCTCTTCTCCCCAGCCCAATCTTCCCAGCTGTGGCTTTCCCCTTCTCCCCAGTCCGATCTCCCCGGCCGCAGCTCTCCCCAGCCCAATCGCTCTGGCCACAGCTCTCCCCAGCCTGATGGCCACAGATCTTTTTTCTTCTCTCCAACCCAACCCATAGTAAATTAATATTAAATCAATTAGAGAAGTAATCAATTAATCAATAATTTAATTTGATTTGTAAATTAATTAATTAGCAAATTAATATTGGAGGCCAATTAGGTTGATTTAAGGGATATTCCCCATCTACACTGGCTTAAGTTGACTCAATAAGGTCAATTTAAGCCTTAAGTCAACCTTCAGAGGTGGTGTTATTAAGTCGAATTAAGGAAGCACTCAAGTTGATTTAATAAGCACCCAATGTGGATGCAGGGTTCTTTAGGTCGACTTAACTCTCCTTAAGGTGACCTAAGTCTCCAGTGTAGACATACCTTAAAAGAACTATTCAATATTGTATTATATACTGAAATAACCAGAAATACTGATAAGGGGTGAATCATTAGTCCTTACTCAAACAGAACACCCAGTGTGTTCAATCCAAATCAAAGATACTGATGTCTACATCTAAATAAAGATTATAGAACTAGGCCCTTAATATGAATCTGTCAGAACCTCTGATTTCTAAAGCTAGCACTTTTTGATCTGTCTGATCATTAGCTAGTGTTCATCACTAGCAACTCAAACTATGTTTGTAATTTAACTTAGGCCACAAAATTTAGCTGAAATTAAGCCTGAGCCCACCTGAGAGTTAAGGTGAAAGTCTATATTAAAAATAGTGAGATTCCTGTGGCACCTTAAAGACTAACAAATTTCTTCAGACATAAGCTTTCATGGACCACAACCCACTTTGTCAGGTGCATGCATCTGACAAAGTGGCTGCAGCCTATGAAAGCTTATGCCTGAAGAAATTTGTTCGTCTTTAAGGTGCCACAGGACTCTCACTGCTTTTGCTGTACACAGACTAACATGGCTACCCCTCTGGAACCTATTTATATTAATTTTTGTTTTCTGTGAAACTATAATTTCACAACTTCAGGTGAACCAACTGTTTTAGACAGAAAAGTCGAGATGTAGACTTAGGAAAGAAGCCAAGTAGGTTTCCTAAAATTAGAGACCTTTTCAAATTAATTTAAATACAGAGAAGACAAAAAAAAAAAAAAAAAAAAAGACAGACACATGTCCAGAGTTGGTCTCTGATAATTATTTTAACAATGAAAAAAGAATTCTATACAATCAGATTTTCATCCCTGTTTCAAGAAATTACTTTGAAATGTATTTCTTTACTTCATTTATTGTGGAGCAAAGAAAGAACTTGGAAGACATTATTAAAATGACAAATGCCCTAATAAGCAACAGCCTTGAAATAATATTTTATGATAATGAAAATTCATTTTAACTTCCCTTTTCCCTTATAGAAAGCACAATAAAAAGAGAGAGACAGGGAATGTGCCTCTAATGGCAAAATCCTGGAGAATATAAGATATGAAAAATCCTTTTTGAAATATTTTTCACTTTGGTTTTCCTTTTGGAAGCATGAAAAGGATAAAGACAAATGACCCAAATGAGAGCACAGGGTCTTAAAATAATAATTTTGATATATTTTTATTTTTGCCATCTCTTTCTTTCCAGGGATAATAGGAGCAAAAACTAATGGGACAGATGAACACTGTTTTCAGTAAATTCCTTAACTTGAATTTAGAGGCCTTAAAACTTCAGGGATGCCAAGTCAAGAAGTTGCATTTTCTAGAGGAAATACTTTGCATCTCAAAATAGCTACAGTATTTTCCAATATGGAAATATATTTTAAAAGGCACTGTCTAAGCTGATGGACCAAAACTGTGATTTATTTATTTTAGGTCTATTGACTACATCATATGGATCATTTAAATTAGCCTTGCAAAATCCCACTTTCCCAGTCCCCTAGCATTTGTAGAAAACCTCCCTAGGTGAGTATGACCAATGATCTTAATTTCTGCAGAATCTAAACTTTTATTTTTAATCAAGGAAGTTTCTAGCAGCATGGTTGTGAAGAAAACTTGAGAATCATGGACCAAGTGTAATAGCTGATGCTACAGAAGCTGACTGATGTGAGAGTAACTTCTGCTGTTATACAGATAACCCTGCAGGGAGAGTGCATGTGCTCACAAGAGACGCAGATAGAATAGCTGTAATTCTTCCTCTCCCCCAGTTCCAAAGATCCAGTGGAAATTCTGGCTCTTCTACCTGAGATTTATGGGGTCAGATAGTGAAGATCAACATCTCTTCTCTTACACCATCGAGATGGTAAAGGCAAAGCCAAAAACGGTCCTCTTCTGATGCCCTTATTTTTAATTGTCTTGTGCCTCTATATTTTCTGGGTAAAGCATACAGCAGAGACAGAAATGCCAAGACACTACAATAAAGTTTATTTTTGTGATATATCCAGCCTCATTGGAAACAAGAAATAACCGAAGTCTTTGTAGAAAGTTTGTTGTCATAAGAATTCTAGTGCTCTCTTCCATATGCAAGACCTTTTGTTAATGTTCAGATAAGGATGCAAACTTTGAGGCAAGGAAAGTTTAATATTTATTCATGATTAACATTTGGTTAAAGGTGTTTTTAGTGCTCTGGCAATTAGACATAGGATGTTATTTCGAGTAATATCAAGTTGGAATATTTTGGGTCTCTGCCACTAGAGGACACATAAGTTGAGGTTCTCACTGTATCAGAATCCAGCAATAATCTCCCTTAGGTAAAAAATAAATATAAATACAAAAGAGCTCAGATATCCATGCCTCTGAACCAAACTTTCATCTTATCAAAGGCAAACTGATTTTTGATAAGTAAAAAGCTTTCACATGATGAGGCTGTTACATATAAGAAAAAATTAACAAATGGATTCTCTCTCTCTCTCAGCTCTGAAATGTTGTCTGCATTTCATTTTAATGAAAAAAGATAAGTCATAGAACTCTGCTCAAGCATGGAAGCAGGATAATGAACTGATCGCACATATAAGGAAATGTAATTCCAAAACCATGACTGCCCTTGAACTTTAATTGTTCAATATTTATTTATTTATTTAGGTCTTACTTAAGAATACGGCTCTGATCTTACAGTTGTTAGAAGACTGCTGTGCTCTGCATATGGGTCAGCCAGCTCTTCACATAACAGGCCTCAAATAGAATGAATGGCAAATAGTAAGTTGTATCAACATTAGAGAATTAGAGAAGCTGTCTCTGCAGATTTTAAAGACATTACATTGATAAACTTTCACCTTGATTTGCAGACAGAATTATATATATATATAATTTGTTTCTCTACATAGTAGGTCAAGTAAAAAAAAATCATTTCTACTTTTCTTTTCTATTGTTTTGTTCCATGTTGTTGATTATAGTGTCATTCCGATCACTAGCTTTTGCATTTTGAAGATATTTTGGGTCATTAAAAGTTTACTTTGAACTCATAGAACTCAAACACACATAGTGGTATGAAGAATTCATATTGTAACGGCTGCAAGGTACTCTGCTGTAACCTTTCATCACAAATGTAAGGTCCTTTCGCATGACCTCCTTCTGAATGATGCAGTTTCTCTATAGCACTATATGCAAGCTTGGTTCTACCTGAATGAAACAGTTGATTGCCACTTGAACAGATAAACCTGGCTTGGTGTTGCAAACTAATTGGTATATCACACTGGCAGCTTGTTATTTATAGACCTCGGCAGAACACTCTATGTAGAAGTAGATTATTAGCCGGTAATGCTCTAAACTTGACTGTAGACAATAGGCACACTATTAAAAAGCATTTAATATTGTATATCACTGTAATTACTTTTTTACTTAATTATTGTTATGAACTCTGTTTTCAGGTACTGGGTCTAATCCCTATTATTTTGCACCTTGCATTGTCATTTACATCTGAGAGAAATGGGTGTGGAACATTAGCATTATGCAATATTGAGGAAAAATAACAGAGTACTGTGGCACTTTTAAAGACTAACAGATTTATTTATCGCATGAGCTTTCATGGGAGAAAATCCCACTTCATCAGATGCTTTGAAGAAAAGGAAATGTTACTATGTTTGCCCTCTAACAGGCGGCTTACAATGTACATTTCAAGATTTTGGGATATCTAAATGATTTAGTACCATTTTATATCCACTTTGCACATAGGTTATATCTACACTGCAGTTAGATACCTGTGGTTATGGCAACTCACTCAGGCTCTTTCTTCTTGGGCCAAGGAGCTATTTCATTGTAGTGTAGATGTTTGGACATTAGTTACTCTGAGACTCTCTCACCGCTCAGGATCCTAGATCACAGACTGCAGCTCAAGTGCAAACTTCTACACCAAAATGAAACAACCCTTTAGTCTAAGTCCCTTAGCCCAAGTTAGCTGGCATGGGCAAACTGAGGATTTCTAATTGCAATGTATACATACCCAAAGTGGGTTTAGTTTTCAGCTCCATAATGTGCATATGTGGAAGGCAGCTCTAAGCGCATCCCTTACTCTCCCAATCTTGGGCCAGTGTAGTTTACATCAGCATTGAGATCTCCAAGCTGTTTTAAGTACCTCTGTTTTGCTATAGTGGTCGGGAAATCCTGAGTCAACACAGAAGACTTATCATCTATGTTAGGGCCAGTGAGTGTTGACAGACTATTTTCAGGTTTTTCCGGTGCCACTGCATTAAGGAACTTAATCAACCAATTGGGGAAACTCATGGTACCAAGATGCCTCATGTAGACTAGAACCAGTCTCCCAATATAATTTTGTCCTGGGATTAAGTACTAATTATAAACAATATCAATGTCTTATTTACTATTGACTTTTTGTTCTTTCCTTTCCACCAAGTACTCACCTTAATAGGAATATAGCAGAAGAGTGCTACTTCTAATCCAATATGCAAGGTTCTTCTTTGTCATATTTGGCAGCTATTAATTATCTGATTGAAAATGCAAGGTATAGGTAATGGAACAGATATATATATATATATATATATATATATATATATATATATATATATAGGGATGGGGGGCAAATGCATAACTGAAGGGAAAGAGAAGGAAGGCTATAAGCCCACCCACTGCCTTTTTCCTTCAAACTTTTGCTTTTGCACAATAGATGATGTTTCCTTCTATTGCATGTACAGCTGGGCTGAATATGAAGTCATTTGGGGTAACTGTATATCATATGCATTTCCCACTTACTCTACATTATTATGAGATGCCTCTGGGTAATGCAGAACCTGTCTGTACTGTTTCCATAGAGTGCTTCACACATTCCTTCTCACTATGCTGCCTAAGTAAAGTTATCAGAACATGTAACACTAGTGATCCTTGAGTGCACAGGTAGTATTCCTATTAGAAAGTTCTATGCATACAATCTGCTGAATATGAACATAATTCTCCTAAATCTTGACCCATCTCTTTGAATACCTGTCCTTGATGATTTAAAGTGCATTTCAAAATCAATATGTATAAATCAGGTACTACTTAAGGTTGCAAATTATAGAATTTACATATGTAAACCAAATACCCTATATTCATTATTTATTTCTGAGTGTATCTTTGGGAAGTTTGTTATGAAGCCCTAAAATGTAATGCTTCTTAACAACCTCCCCACAGATACATTGTGGGTATTATACAATCCTGGGTGCAGGATATGTAAATGCAGATTGAAGCACTCCAGATTGAACAAAAACCACTAAAAAATTACAGTGGCAGCCCTCTACTTTTGAGTCCCTGGATTGATTTTAATGATTTTTTTAAATGAAAGTTTTGATAATATCCACTTTCACACTGTAGTTAATTATAAACTGTTAAATCAAAAGATCTTGGAAATGATACAATTCTAAACAGTCTTCCTGTTTTAAGTATGTGGTTTTAAAATAATTGAAATTCATACTATTATAACAATATATGAGATTTCTTCTATTTACAGTACATTGGGAGACAATCCAACATAGTCATTGCAATTTTATTATCTGTCAGCTGTGGTCTGAGAGACAATGTCCTTTTCCAAATTCCACCTAAAAAGTCTGTCATCTGAATAGCACAATGGTTTTTCCTCGCTTTGGAAATAGAGTGCAATTTTAGCCTGACTGAAGTCAATGAGAGTTTTACCATTGATTCAGTGTGTTCAGTCTTTTACCCATAGAATTTGATCCAAGTAGATCCAAAGCCCAAATGTGCAAAATGTCAGTACAAAGATGTCTATTGACCTCAGTGGACTTTGGATCAAATATGACCAGAGGTTTTATAGGGACAATCCCAATATTTAGAGCTTTGTTTTATAAAGTTGCCTATTACCCATTGTTTGAGGATATAAAGTTAGTACTGGACAATAGGTCAGGCCTGAGTCACAGGTCACCATATTAATGGGGTTGCTTTTTGAGAAAACCATGTATCTTCTGTAAGTGGTATATGATTTTAAAGTATGTTATCTTCCCTTCTCTTCCTCCCTTCCTGGCCATCTGGGTATGAAATGTGGCCAAGACTATCCCATCTTAGATCCTTAATGAGAAGGTAGTCATTATCTTCTTTCCTTCCCTTCCCTTCCTAGCTGGTTAGGTAGTGCTATCTCCTTTCCACTCCTTCCCTCCTCGGTACCATGTTTTCATAAGTAATGTGTAGTCATTATTTTTTTAGGAAAATAAAGAGTTTGAAGGTAAAGTGCCTGCATAATATATATTAAGTCTATAAACAGTAAACAGGGGAAGGGATAATTATATTCACCACATAATCATCAATATTCAAGTGCATAGGTGTTAATGTAACCCTACAATGGTCCTTGAAGGGTTGTCAGAAATCTATGCCTTTCCATACTGTTGTGGGTACAAGAATTGCAAAGCAGCCCCTCTTTACTAACTTGTGGTGTCAAGGTGGAACAAGCATGCAATAAAGGGTAATGTTCAATCCAATCCACTTCTGGGACAACTTGTTCTGTTCTCTAACACCCACAAAACCCTGTCCTGATTTTTTACATTTGCTATCTAGTCATCCGATTTGGATCAGGTCCAAGCTGCTGGGAGGACTGATTGCAATCTGCATACTCTGTAGAAAGTACTGTCAAAGCAATGCGTACAGTTGAAAGAAAATCTTAAGGAGCTTCAAATTGCGATCCAGCCTGTGATTTATTTACCAGTATTTTTGAAGGCCATATTTTTAAATGGCTGAAGTCCATTTTTTTTAGTTTGAGCACACAGCAATTAAAGGTGTCTTTTTCCTTGGTTTCTTTTTAGTTATTGTAATAGGGAAAATGTTAACACTTATAGGATTCCAGAAATCTGTCTTCCAATAGCATAGTTCAAGGTGCATGAAACTATAAAAACAGAAGCCTTTCACAAAAAGGAAGTGTGAAGGCTGAGGGTAAGCCATCACACCCTGGGGAGACAAATTGGCTATTCAATCTGCAGTGAAATCATTAAAAATACATGTGGGTTATGTGAAATTCATTTTGTGGCATCATTTTTTAAAATTATGTTTTTAAGTTTAATAAATAGATTCAAAGTAACACACAAATATAAAGATGGATCTGGACACACACAAGTACATTGAAACTGCTACTGCACATAATAGTATAATGGAGCAATTATATACAAGGTAAGAGATGAACAAGAAACTGATTGTGTTATGGTTAAGATGTACTATACTGTGTAGCCATAATGGTTTATAATTCACTTAGAGACACATATGTCCAGCCTTCTGTCATTGGCTCCAGTACCTTCAATGCAAGAAGCCCACTTTCAACAATTACTGTAGTTCAGTAAATCCATCTGGTTCAATCTATAGACATGCCCATGAATGTCTGTTTCCTGAAGTAGAGTCATTGTAGCCATCTGCTTAGATCATCAAATGACATTATAGTATAATAGAAACTCAGTAATGAACTGAAACGATCGCTGGATTAATTTGCTTTTAGACGCATATTTGATCACTGAGTAAAACAGTTGGGCTAAGAAGCCACCATGATTGTTAAGCTTTTTTCCTTACAAAAGTTATTTGACTGATAATATACTCATGGTTTTTTTTTCTATAACTATATGTTTAAAAACTTCCTTAAGAACCTAAGAATGACCATACAGGATCAGAACTAGGATCTATCTAGCCCAGAATTCCTTCTTCCAGCAATGGCTAATGTAATTCAGAGGGAATGAACAGAGCAAGTATTCAACAATTTATCCATCCTAGTGCCAATTCCCAGCTTCTGCCAAACAAAGGCTAGGGATACTTCAGAGCCTGGTTTTGTGTCTTTGCCAATCCTGGCTAACAGCTATTATCTTCCATCAAAAAAAGAACTAGACAAGTTGTTCCCTGCTTTAATCTTGGACTTCATAGCATCCTCTGGCAAAGAGTTCCACATCTTACCAATATCTTGAACTTTTATGTTCACTTTTTATTTTATCTTGACCTGTCTGATCTTTAGTTGTCTTCAAGCTGACTTCTTATCTACAACTGAACACGATTTAACTGTACTAATGTGTGTATCCTCAATAAATAATTAAAAAAACAACAACACCTTATTACTGTTACTGAAAACAAAGTAACAAAGTCATAACAAATCCCAGCCGGGAACAAGTGTATCAATAAGACCCTTGCTGCAAGTAAGATTGGGTATTATCAGCAAAACTTCTCAGAAATTAGCACTAACCCCATGTTTGCATCTATTTCTTTGTGGCTGGTTAACATTCATGTTTTGTTTATATGGAATTATGATTCAAGATCCATTTAATTGAGATGGTGTAATGCAGGTAAATAACTAGTCAATGAGAATCCCCTATATGTATCTCTTTCTCCTTTATAATGGAGTTAAGTGATAAGTTCTAAGAATGAGGTGCCCCACTGCACTGTGAATATAATTCATATGACCATACAGGGGAGACCCTTTCTGTGCATTTTCTGAATTTGGAACTGCATCAACTGTATGTTAATTTATGCAGTATGTTTATGGGGTGCTTTCTATGTGTGAAACTCTCATTGACCTTGCCTGGAGTTCTGGGTAGAAGTGGGTCTTATGAGCTGGATCTCGTGGGCTGGTAATGCCTTATCCAAGACAATGAGGGCATTCTACATGCATGTATAAGTAGGTGGGAGTTATCTGTATTTATGACATTAAAGGAGGTGATCAGCAGCCTGTATGACAACGCCTCAAAGCTAGTTCTGCAGGAGCAGTCATGCTTTGTCCTCTCTTGGCAGATAGCTGATAACAGCTTATCCAAGCCCATGAAGCCCAGTCCCAATTTGAGGCTTTGCCCCTGAGTTATTGTTGATGGAATTCCACGGAAGCTGATTGGCTTGCTAGTCAATTAATGCCAGCAGAAGGATTAAGAAGCTGTCTGAAAAACTGAGATCCACTATACTTTGTGCTCCTGCTCCCCTGGTTGATTCCAGGAATCTGACTCATGGTTCTAATCAAAAGTCTCCTGCTTCTGGTCTCCCATTATCCAGCCTCGATGGCTCCTGGTTCTTTTCTAATGTCTGTGGATTTTGGCTTTAACCAGTAGATGTGGCTGCCCATGACCTGGACATGATATCCTTACTTATAATTTATTTCTTGATAAATCCATGTTATCATTATGACAGCTGTTTACTTCATGAGCCATTATTGTCATTACTCAAAACTTTCCACAGTCAAATTGTTTTTGTTCATCCACATTCAACAATTCACATGTGTTCCCACAATCTACTTTAGGAAATCTATTCTCTTAGACCCTCTGATAAATGTATAGTTTCTGAAGGATTTTTCTTTTCTTTTATAAAAAAAATGTAGAAATAAGAATTTTTTGTCTGAAAAAAAGGATGTACAGCTGTATTGGAGCATTTTGTGGGGAACATGAGAAAAAAATTACTTGTCCTTTACATTCAGTTTATGAGTATAGAATATATAAGTTATGAGAATCCTTCTTTCACTGATTTAGATGAAAATAGGATCAAGCTCATTATCTGTAACAGGTAATATAGAGTCTCTCTAATATTTAAATCAAGCCATATAACTGGTATATTTATATACAATGGTTGCCAACAAAATCCACCACTTGGCTAAGTATGCAATAGTTATTTCCCAATAAAAAATATAGTAGGACAGATCTGCATTTCTTCAATGACATTCTGTAATAAACACTGGGAAATGTTAACTTTTAAGTGATGACCAGATTAGTCTACACACAATGTTTTAAACTTGAATTCTATTAGTCAAGAAACTTAATAAAAAGCTGAGACTAAAAGATGTAGATGGTGGTGAACTGATGGGCTCTCCACTGGTCCTGCAAAGCTCAGCCTGCCTGAACATGAGTGAGCATCATTTGACTCCTCCCAATTCAGCTACTGAGAGTCGCATAGAACTGCTCCCCACCCGACACACAGCTAGAGACACATGTGCTATCCTTTAGGTGATCTGCCTCCCCTTTGGCAAGATTTATTCCAGATTTTTAACTCTTGGCACTTTGTTCTATCACTGAACTCAGTCTTCTGGTTCCAACAGTACTGGAGACAGTAAAGTGGGAGGCAGCAAAAGTTGAAGGCAGCAGAGCAGGCCCTTCTGTTAGAAACCTCCACTTCCAGTTGTCTGCAACTTTTTGTAAAATGATATTTTGTGGGTGAAACATCTTTTACTTGGCTAAGGCAGATGTGGTTTACTTCCCAGCTCTATCACACCATGTGAGAGAAACAAAACTGCAAATCAGCAGATACCCAACATACAAGTTATGAAATACAGTTTATTGGGCATTTATTTTTTGGACTTTTGCGTAACATGAAGTCTCTTTTCAGTGCTCATCTGGAGCTCTCTTAGTTGAAAGAATATTACTATGATTTTGCAGCTTTTTACAGATCCAGTTTGGAGCAGAATCATTTTATCAGGATGTCTTGGACTGTCTCATGCTGCTTACAAACTGCCAGGAGAGTGACATTGCTGTGTCATCAAATGCCAAGGAATACTAGAATCTATTATAATGTATGGCAAAAATGTTTTCCCAGATCTCTATATCACTCTGGTTTTGATGCTTTTGGCCATCTCAGTGGCTTCTTGTGTGTGGACATTAAGCAAATTGAAGATCAGCAAAAAAACTAAGGTCAACAATGAAACAAAGTTCCAAAGGACTAGCTGTGTTAGTCTATTGCAGATAAACAACAGAGTCCTGTGGCACTTTAAGGCTATGTCGACACTGGCAAGTTGGTTCGAATTCAGGAAGCTTAATTCGAGCTAACTTAAGCCTTGGCCACACTAGGCTTTCATTAGTTCGAATTAAAGGCTTCCTTAATTTGAACTAATAAATTTGAATATGCTATTTGAACTAAGGGTTAATTCGAACTAGTGAGTTCAAATTAACCAATGTGGCCATGTTAGTTCGAACTAATTGGTTAGTTCGAACTATTTGCTTAGTTCGAATTAATCGGCCCATTGAACTCAATGCAATTCGCTAATTCGAACTAAGCAAGTGCCATGAATGGCACTTTCTTAGTTCAAACTAAATTTTGCTAGTTTGAATTAAGTTCATTCGAACTAACTAACATTAGTTCAAATTAGTTACTTCGAATTAACTAATTCGAACTAACTTTAGTGAGTGTAGACATAGCCTAAAGGACTAACAGATTTATTTATCACATGAGTTTTCTTGGGAGAAAATCCCACTTCGTCAGACATCTGACAAAGTGGGATTTTCTCTCATGAAAATTCATGAGATAAATAAATCTGTTAATCTTTTAAAGTGCCACAGGACTCTGTTGTTTTTCAATTAAACAAAAGCATTTTACAAACTTTACTTTACTTTCTACTGGGGGAAAATGTTTTTTAAAGTGTCATTGCCCAGAATGTTATAGATAAATTTGCTGAAATCAAAACAAGATTTTTTTTCTTTTTGAAAAATGTAAGCAATACAATAAGTTCAGAGGTTTTTGTTTTTGTTTTTTTCGCTGCTCTTCTTATTTTCTGTGACTTTAAATACTGATGCAAGAAGGACAGGTGATGTATGCAAATACAAATATTGAGGTCCTTCGCACTGAGGATCCAGGGTACACCTCTGGATCTAAATATGTGACTTGATTTTTCAAAGATTTTGATTCTACTGATTTGAAAACCAGACCACTTAAATATTTAACTATTGATTTAGATGTTTAAGTTTAGGCATATACATTTAGCCAATGGGGCCACTTTATACATATTGTCATTTGAATCTGATGAAGACTTTAAGAATGATCTTGTTGATATATTATCTGGAGGATTACTTCTTGTTGGAACTGAACTTGAATGTTCCACACCAATAAATAATACTGAAGGAAACTGAAATTAGTTTATATCTAATTCATATAAGGGATGAGGTGTGAACCAAGTTCATGCATTGTTGACAGTTAAGAGAAGTACATTTTCTGTCAATATGTCAAAATATCTTATGCAATACTTTATAAAACAAGCACTTTTCTTCCTTTGCTGGTGCAGAGCAGTTGAAATAGTTTGTCAAAAGCAACATGCTTCAATAAGATATTACTGAGCAAAGCTTTTAAGAGTTACAAATTATATTTTACTCCCCTTACAATGACATACAAACTTTATGAAGACTTCCAATGAGAGAAAGAGGTACTGAGAAAATAATGGAGTGTTTATGCTATGAAACTTTAATAAACTATCATCTCCAGCAATCTCTAAATTTTCTCTTTGTCCTACCAGATGTGGCAATGTCCAGTCTATTTCTAGTATATTTCACAATGGAAATTAAAGCACAGCCTCCACTCACAGTTTTTAGAAATATTTTCAAAGCTATATTTGATTTATGATATTTGAGAGAAAAAAATGTTGTAGAGACCATACATTTAATCTAGCTGGCTTCATTAGAAAAGATATATAGTGTGTTCTGCAGAATTTCAAATCTGATCCTGCCAGGAGTTATTAAAACAGCATTATCAGTTTTTTTTTTTCTTTTTTTCTCATTCTGAAGAACCCTATTCACTAGATAGGATCAACTAATTCTTTTTGTTCCGGAGCTTAGGCTTAAAACATAGGCTTGTCTGCTCTCAATAGATAGGAATTGTTCAAGAAGTAATTTTACAGAACACCAAAAAAGATAAATTAGAAATACACATCTACAATACATGATAAAAACAATAAGGGAACATGAATTTGAGTTTAAAGACATCTTAGTAATGAATCCAATTTACATGTAAAAGCATTGAACAAAAGATGTGCTTTCCCCTAGGAATTATTGATAAGCATATTGTGTTATTTCACTTTAAATCTGGCATGATTTTGCTTTGCCTTCATCCAATGCAAAAATAAATTAATTGGCATGATTTTATATTTAAACAGTATAGAAAACTGCTTTACAAGTGTAAGACAGAGCATGTATGGAATAGATAGTGGTATTAGAACTTTCCACAATTAATAGCAAAACATGCATGGGAGTACAACTGATTGCATGAGCCTACAGTGGGATCATTTAAATCATACAATGCTCTTGTCAACATGCTAAATAAAGGGTTGACCATTTACTAGTAGCATAGGTCTTTGGGGAGATTATGTCAAAGAAGATACATTTTAATATAATTTAGATACATGCATACATCTACAGATAATTCTTTGATGACAGAGGATTTTCTAAACCAGGGCCTGATCCAAAGCCCATGGAACTAATGGAAAAGATTCTCCCACTAGTAAAAATTTATAATGCACTCCTTCTGCTTTGGAGACCATAGGGACATCTCCATCCATTAAGAGATGGATAGTAAAAAAATGAGGGCAGTGCAAAGGGCAGGGAGAAGATGGCATGGGCTATACCTCTTCTTCATTGTCCTCTAGAGAGGACTGAGGAAGAAATTGCAAACTGTCAAGGCATGTAGCAAGCAACAGGTGTGCTTGTTCTGCATAATGGGCTGCCTTGTCGTTGTTCCTGGTCCTTCCGTTAGAGTAGTTTTGACTGATACTGCCTGAACCTCAGCTGCACATAAGAAATGACCTTTTTGGCAATAAGTATCTACAACTCTCCTTGGACTCAGTATTCTAAAAAGACAGAAGTTTAGGCAATACTGCAAACACTCAGGCAATATTATCTATTTGTCTAATGTAAAAATAGTATATATATTTTTGTCTGTTCTATCTTTGTGTTTTTACTTTCCTAGATCTGGTTAGAAATTTTTCATTGATTTTTTTTCAGTTAAAATTTGGAAAAAACAAAAACATTTCTGTTCTATTCTATTGAAAAATGTTTGTCTACATCCAGTAATGAAATTTTCACTGGCAAATATTTTCAGAGAAAAAGTGTGCGTGTGTATGCACGTGCGTACATACATAAACATGCCTTTAAAGTACCTTTTTTCTGCCAGTTCCACTTATTATCATGATATTTAAGTGCTAAGATGCTGATTCAGCAAGTTATTGAAATTAATGGAACTATTCATATTAACATTAGACATATAATTAAATTTGGGCCTATGCAACTATATTTATATTGAAACCTAAGACTTCAGTGCTCTCTTCTAATAAGGGGGGAAAGAGACAAAACATGAAAGAAAAAGAAAACCAGCACCACACTGCCATCTTTCAAAGGCAATACACAGATGGCTCAATTGAATCCAAAAGATCGCACTGACAGTGGTGATTTTGCCAGTATAGACTTACCCTTAGAGGGAATGAAAGTGATTCATTTGAAGAATATAAAGATAAAAAAAAAAGACATTCATAGACTGAACATTATTTGAAAATGTATTTAAAATAATCAAAAGAGATTTCAATACACGTATTATCAGTTATATGGCAGCATATGAATTCTAATGATCACAACTTTTTTTTTTTTTTTCAGTTTTCTCCTTTGTTATGCAAGACCCATAGGAAACTGTGGCTGGTTTAAAAGGCCAGATTTTTAAAATATTATTGAAATCCAGTGTTGGACAAGTTCTTAGTTTGTGACCAGAGATTTTTGTCCCCCAAATATCTACGGCTATGGGAGGAATGTAAAAGGGAAATTGACAAGGAAAACCTCAGAAGGGTTTAAAAATTCTAGCCAGCAGCAGTAGAAGATGCTAGCAAGTTACAAAGTAACAAAAATAATTAGGAACATTTTGTGTCATGTAACTAGGGTAGTTTGCAATAAAAGATAAGTGTAGAATGGGTCACTTCAACTTGTGATTGATCAGTAATTCCACTCTGTCCTGTATTTTTTTAAGGAATACCTCACATACATATTTCCCTTAAGTCGACTTAATGAAAGTCAGGTGTGGACGGGGCTTTATTTAGGTTGACTTAAGCTTCCTTAAGTCGACCTAACTTGCAAGTGTAGACATAGCCATTTGTGATCAAGAGAGTGGATGAAGCAGAGGGGCGGTGGCAGGGAACCCTTATAAGGAGACCAAAAGTAGAACACTCTTACTTCTAAAAATTCTGATTACTAAGGATAATGAATAGAATACGTTTAAATCTAGCTGGCAGAAAAACCATAGACTGAAAAACAAAGCACAACAAACAAATTCCTCTCTTTTTCAGAACTTCTCAGTATATTATACATTAAAATATATTAATTAACTGCATGTTTGCAAGAAAGAAAGCCTATTTTAAATGTAAAAGTCCTTCAGCATGATAAAAATACATCAGCAAGAAAAAATGAACTTTTAAGATCAGTTGACTCATTGAGTTATGCTCTATGGATATTTAGATTCAAATTTGGCCTTGGGCTACAGAGAAAATGAGTTTGGTAGCTTTATTTTAATCCTTAGTAGATACTGGACCTTAATACAAGACAAATTTTATTCAATTTAGCGTAGATTAGCTATGATTAACAAATGGGACTGAGGGGAATTAGTTGTGTTGTCTAGAAAACTGTACAATGTTACTCTAACCAACTCCTATCAGAAATTCACTTTTCCAGCCACTATTTACATTAATATTGCATTACTTTTATTTTTATATAGATTTTATAGAGTTTAAGGCTAGAAAAGATCATTATGATCATGTACTCTATCTGTCTGCAAAACATAAGTTTTTTATTAGCTCTCCTATGAAGATTCAATTTTCAGAGGCATGATTTAACAATATATATGTGTATCATTTAGTTATACCCCAAAAAGACCATGGAGTCCTATAATCCAAAAATGAAATAGATTTTAATAATGAAGAACTGTGAAAGGAAATATATTGTTTCCTTTTCTGGAAATCCATTACTATGTGATTGGTACTAACTCAAGTATGACCTTTGATGAAAAAGGGCTATATAAATAAGAGTAAAATTTATTAATAATATATCATTATATTTCACTGAGTTCATGTGAATTAAATTCATATAGACAATAGAAAATTAATATAAAACAAAGATGTCCATTTCTAATGCATAGTTTGGTCTCACTGGCTGCATCTACACTGGCAAATTAAGTCGACTTAAGCTTGGCTTAAGTTGACTTAATTTGCCCTGCGTCTACACTACACTTTGCTTAAGTCGACTTAAGCAGCTTGTTTAAGTCGACTTAAGGAAAATAAAGTTGACTTAATGAAAATTAAGTCGACTTTATTAAACCTGCTTTTTACTCGACCTAAGGCTTAATTTGACTTTCTAAAGTCCAATTAAGCTATTGTAGACACAGGGTAGCCCTAAGTCGACTTAGGGCTACCCCAGGACTACACCACTGCCCTGCCTGCCAGGGGGGGCACAGGGGGAGCCTGGCATGCCCCCCAAAGGTCAGGGCAGAGCCCTGTGTGTGTTGCTGTCTGGATTTAGGGAAGCATTTATGATATTATTTTCAATGGAT
>ML685832.1:9144263-9160037 GCA_007922175.1 Pelusios castaneus
CCATACCATACCATACCATACCATACCATACCATACCATACCATACCATACCCTCACTTTTGCACTGCTGCTGGTGTGGGCTCCCAGCGAGCAGTCACTGGTCTCTGTCCTGTGCCCTGTGAAATCTGGTTTCCCCTACAATAGCCAGATTTCACAGGAGAGAGACCAGGTTTCATAGTCTGTGATGCACTTTTCA
The DNA here is from genome assembly GCA_007922175.1 of Pelusios castaneus. Classification (NCBI taxonomy): domain Eukaryota; kingdom Metazoa; phylum Chordata; order Testudines; family Pelomedusidae; genus Pelusios; species Pelusios castaneus. The sequence continues at coordinate 9,144,460 of ML685832.1, forward strand.
TGGCTGTGAATTGGGCAGCCCCTAGTTATATATAACTTCCTTTATTTGGTTGCATTTTACACCTGCTTTGCACTCAGTTTTCACAGGCATAATTGATAACAGAAGGTGCAAGGCAGTAAAGCATGAGGCCTAATTTTAGAGTCTGATATTCATGGAACTAAAACCACACAACTATACCAGTAGAAAAGGGCCTCAGTACAAACACCCTTTAGTCTTATTTTTCAAGTAGTTGCAACTAGGATAGTGTTCAGATGCGATTCTTAGTGCTTACATTTCTTTACTTTCATAAGATGCTGTAACATCTACCAAATAGCTGCTAATGTGAGCAGACCTTCTTATATTAACACTGAACTCAATCAATTGTCTTGATTCAGGTAAAAATCCCGCAGAAATCAATGCAAGTTTTGCCACATAAATGATGTTAGGATCACATCCATTTAGGTAATCAATCTTTGTGCCATTCAGAAGTCAGACCCTCAATGGAACAACTGGATTTACACCAGCTGAGGATCTGATTAGTACATTCCAAACAATCTCTCTTTTTTTCCTCTACTAATCAAATACCAAGAATTGTTTGTGTTCTTAATTTATCTTCATTTCAATTAGAAATGTTAGTTTAATTAAAATTCTCATCCTCTTTCATCTGCTCTGACTTTATTAAGTTCCCAGGGTAATACAAGTATATTGAAAATTAATACAACTGATTGTGTGTGTGTGTGTGTACTGTGTTATTGTGTTACACAATATGATCTCTCTTTAAATAAAGCTATGTTCTCCAGGGATCCTTCCTTGTTTGCATATTAATTGAATAAATACATGGAAAATATATAATTTTTAATTTGTAGATAGTCTTTCGGTACTTTGATGGAGTTTATACAAGTGATTATTTACATTGTCTGTTCATCACCCATTAACATACCGCACAACCTATTTTATTTTAAGTATTTATTGTACTATTACTATCAAATGCAGAGGAACACAGATTGCTTCTTAACTGCTTTAAACATATAAAGTAATTTTAAATCCAGTTTAACTGGCTGATTCAACTGATTGACAGTGGCTTTGCATCACAATAGAATGCAACTGAATCTGCCCCTTCATATTTTCTAACATAGTTGTTCATTATATTTATTACAGTAGTATCCAGAAACCCCATCAGGGTCCCCTTGTATTAGGCACTGTACAAACACATAGTGTAGATGGTTCTTTCCCAGGAGAGCTCATTATAATAAATATTATGAAGCTCTTAGAATTAAAAAAAAAAAAAAAAAAACATTAGTACTGTGAATAATACAGAGCATAGAGAGAAGATATTGCCTTTTAAAATAACTACCAAGGATTACTCTGAGCTATTTATTTTAGCTTATCTGTAACACAACAGTGATATCAACAATGACTTGTAAAAGAACTGTCCTTCTGAAAAAGGTGATAATATAAACAACTATTGATGGAAGTCACAAATATTATAATCAAATCAGAGAAGCATAGAAATTTCAGGTGTAAATGATCTGCTTGGTCATCTAGTCAATATTCCTAGAAGTTCACAACTTCAGTGCATTTCTTAGGGTTTCTCCAATCCTCTTTTAAATGTTACCCATGTTGAGATTTCCATCACTTCCTTCTGCAGAGTATTCCAATAAAACATAGACCTATCTATTAGGAAAACTTTCAATATTCTGGGACAGATTCTTAGCTGGAGCTGCCTTGGAATCAATGGAGCAATTTAAGACAGTGGAGTAACAATTTGCACTATCTGAACATCCACATCCCTGTCCTACAAGAAACATGTAAATTTAGGGCTACAGGAACATATATTATTACCATGCTCTTACTGGATATGGATAAGTTAGATCCCTCCACATAAGTTTCAAATACAAATTGCAAAAGATTTCATGATTTTGTTAACTGAAAACTGTTCGAAATCCTAGTCCTTGGTCCTATAAAGAAAACCATGTGGGCGGACTCACACTGAAGTGAGTAGGTCAAGGGGCTCCAAAGTGTATCATTTTTGTATGGTTCAGGACATAATATGAAGAAACTACCTTCTCTTCACAGTAACTTTAAAACTGATCAACCTGAAACATGGTCATAACATATACTGGAGTTCTAGGTCTTCAAACATTTATTCTCTAAGGCTATGTCTACACTTGTAAAGTTAAGTCAACCTTGTTAAGTCAACTTAACAGAGTGGCTACACTTTAAGTCGACTTAAGTCGACATGTTAAGTCTACTTAACAGTAGACATAGCCATCCACACTGGTTTTAAGTCGACTTAATAAGGTTGACTTAGCTCTATTCCCCATCCACAGTGGCTTTAAGTCAACTTAAGAAGTTGATTTAAGGCTTAAGTTGATCTTCAGAGGTGGTGTTACTAAGTCGACTTAAGCTGTTATTAAGTTGACTTAAGGAAGCGCTTAAGTCGACTTAATAAAGCCCAGTGTGGACATGGCTTTGTGTAGGTCGACTTAAGCGTCCTTAAGTCCACCTAAGTTGCCAATGTAGACGCACCCAAAGTGCTGGTCAAGCAGGCTTTATTTTCTTTGACAGTTGAGCAAATTATTTTCATATATATGGTAAAATACCTGCAAGCATAAAGGGTATTTTTAGTTAAACTTATACAAACCTTCATTAAAAATATACCTATATTACCTGATCTGGCCACTCCCAGACAATACTTAAATACATGTTATATTATTGTTAAAATTTGTAGATGACCCAAAATTGATGCAGGGTAAATAATGATGAGTTAGGTCAGTTATAAAAAACTAACCTAGACTGCTTACTAAGGTGGACTCATTTGAATAACATTTGTTTAAATACAGCCAATTGTAACAACATTTAGAAACAAAGAATGTAGCTCACGTTTACAAGGTAGGGACCATGACCGTTTTCTGTAATGTGGTGTGTCTGAAAATGATTTGAGGGTCATGGAAGATACTCAGGTGAATGTGAATTCTCCTTTTGGTGCTTTAACTAAAAGGGCTAAAACAAGCATTGGAATTATTAGCAATGGAATATCTATTCGGAGTAGGGAGGTTCTGTATACAGCATTAATGAGATGATTAGTGGAATAGTGTGTCCACACTTTCAGGGGGAAAAATGCTAAAAACCTGGAAAGAGGTCAGAAAACAGCTACAAGGATGATTTGAGGTTATAACCTTTGTTTTATATTGACAAACTGAAGAAGCTCAGTCTATTTAGTTTATTCAAGAAAAAGATGAGAGGTGTCTTGATCATGGTCTGAAAATGCTTACATGCAGGTAAACTGTCTCACAGTAGACAGCTCTACAATCTAGCAGAAAAAGTCACAATAAGATCCAATGGTTTAGTAGCTGAAGCTAGACAAATTCAGATTAGAAATAAAGAGCACATTTTAAACAGTGAGGGTTATGAGCTATTTGAACCACTGTAGCAGATTTCTTTCTTTAAAAAAAGTGGTGGGGGCTCAATTCAGAGAATGATGGGTGATGATCTTCAGCCTCTGATACACAGAACAGACAAGATAATTATAATAGTAGGTTCTGGTCTTCTAATATACAAAACACAAAATAGACCACTACCTTAAATGCTTTTCAAACATATCCCCCCCACAATTAGCAATAAACCAGAAACATAGTTCCTATTATTAGACATTATCCAACCTTGACATTGGAAATGGAGATAATGATAACACATACTAAAGATTATTAAGATCTCCCATCAGCAAAAAAACCATAATGATTTTGTATTTCATTATATAGTGTGCTGTACACCTGGTAAACATGTTGTACCAAAGGCATTTTTATAATAGGTATAATACTATTGACTATCTATGTTTACTATTATCAAGTATATCTGCAAAAATATGATTTATCAATTCTTCCAGAAAAGGGAAAATGTTTATTTTCTCCATTAATAGAAAATAAACTCACTTAGTGGTGTAATAAAAATTATTTCATCTTAGTATATCTATCTATCTATCTATCTATCTATCTATCTATCTATCTATCTATCTATCTATCTATCTATCTCAGGAGTAGAAATTAGAGTTTTAGTAGAAATCTAATTACTATGACCCTTTTCTTCAGCTATGTGATTGATTTTTGCAGTTCAGGTTAAAATAACTTCCTGGACTTTAACTGAGGGTCAGACTTACTGATTTATTTGCTGTCCATGTTAGAATGAAGAAGGCTAGGTAACCCAATAGATTTAATTAAAGAATAATGATCTTTGCTAAAGCTATTAGCAGTCATGGAATAATATTGGATGCAAGATCTTTATCAGTAGGCCTCATCACTGATGAAAGCAAACACGGCAATACGATTTTACATTTAAAAGGAAAAAAAAGGTTTACAATTAAAGTATTACTTAAAAGATTTTCATTGTTTTTGTAAATTCCCAATCACAGAAGCTAATAATGCATTGTTGTCAAAATACTGAGGTCTTTTATTACTATGTAATGAGATGAAAGCTCTTTCCTACAATAAGTAATGGCATTTAATCTATTTTAAGACACAAATGCCTTTTCTAATTAAATAAATTTTTCATTAATAATTATTTAAAAATAAATTGTTCAGACATTTAACTTTTTATTTAAATTTAAGTTTCAAATTTCATCTTTCTTAACTTTGAATCAAAGTATTTTGTTTCTTGGATTTGTTTTTTTTTTTTTGTTTTTTTTTTTTTTAAACTAAGTTCATCTTTGGAATATTTTTCCCCATTTTTTAAAACAATAACAACAAAGCTTTCTCTGTCTCTCCCTCCATTGTAGAAAAAAAGGGAGAAAAACATTTTCTCACCACTCTTTTTTTCTTAAGGTCATGTAACAAAGAAAAACCTTATATAGAAAATTGGCATTTAACTTTTACCTCCTAGTGATTTATTCACAGTAAAACAGTCATTGGACCAGAGAACAAGAGAGCAAATGGGATAATACTGTAGTCCAGTGGGAGACCCTCGGTACAGTCCCACTGCTCTATGCTCTTTCATTATTTAGCCACAGTGAAGAGACTGAGGGAGCCCCACAGCAGAATAGCACATAGCACAGTGGTTAGAATTTCCTCTAAAAAGCAGAAGACACCTTTTAAATCTTTTCTCCCTTCAGCTACAGGGCAGGGGGCTGGGGGGGGGGGGGGAGAGGATTTGAAGCTCAGTCTCCACATTCCAGCTAAGTGCTCTAACCAGGGAGCTAACTACTTGATGTGCACCTCCCCTTCCTCCAGGATTCTGAAGGAGACTTGACCACTTAGGCAGCCTGTATGCCTAGTCGATTGGTACCAACATTCAAGAGAGACATTTAAACTAAGTTCCCTCATTTGGGATTTGTTCTGGAGTTTAGGCAGGAGATAGGCACACAGACATGCAGAGTAAGGCAGTACGTGGGCTCAGAGGCAGAAGTGTAGGTGCCTAGGGAACTTTTATCTTGAAAAGTTTGGACCTGGTGAGTTCAGGCATCTATAGGGCTCACTGGGAATTTTGTGGATTAAAATGGAACCAAAACTTGTAAATAGGCACCTAAATCACAGGTTTAAAGACCTATTATGTTTATGAATCTTACCCTTTGCACCTGGATCTAAGTGGCCTGATTTTCAAAGACAACAGAGTAACACGGCTACCCCTTTGGAATCTGATTTTCAAAGGGTATGAACAATCCGACCCCTCTGAGAGTAAAATGAGGGCACTTAGATGACTAATTATAGAGCATTGAAAAAAGTTTTGCCACAGTATCTGACTTTTGGAAATCACACATGAACATTGTGTGGATGAACTGGTCCTGAAGTAGCATTTTACCCACTTTCTACAGCATCCTTTGCCAGGCCATCTCTTTTACATCACTGAATTTCTGCCTAAAAACTCACTTCTGATATTACATTTCAGAACAGAGTTAAAACAACACCTTGGTGGTTTCATCGATTTAATTTATGTGACTTATGAATAATAACATAATATTATTTTAACCTCCCCCTTTCCTCTTTCCATCCCTTTCACCCCTCCCCCTCCTTTATTTTTCCTATTTGCCATCCTAATTTTTATCTTGTCACAGTTAGATCGCAAGTTCTTTGAAAGGGAGTGTCTTTAATTGTTTTGGAAGGTGCCAAGTATACTTTTTGATGCTTGAAAGCAATAAATAATCATTCTCATTCAATTTTGCCTCAGCATGTTTCCTTCCCCAGAGGTGATTTTCTGGGTGTTCTCACCTGTATTGTGTCAGTGATATGACTGCAGGGCAATAAGTGTTATGAAGCGGTTTCTCATTTCCACTCCAGGTCAACATAAAAGCATGGCTAAGAGAGCTGAAGACCGAAGAATGTTAAGTGACTTGAGAAGGAAACATTGTGGGGCAGGGAGCGTGCCTAGGACTGAGTGTAAAGAAACCAGAAGGTTTCTAATCTTAATTTGAACACTGAACTGTCATATGATCCTGGGCAAGTCACTTAACACTTGGAAGCCCCAGTCTGTTTACCTTTCTGCAAAGTGGAGGCATTTCTATTTACTTGCCTCAGAGAGATGTGAGGTGTGTAACTAAATAATGTATGTAAAACACACAGTATATGTAAAGCCAGGGCCTTCCCTTGGGGGCAGTGGGGCCCAGGGACAATCGGCTGAGGCGGGGCCCTAGCCCTCCCCCCATGCTGGTGGGGAGTGCGGCGGGCCAGCCTGCTCCGTCTCCCATGGATCCCGGTCGCCCCCCAGGGAGGCCAGCCCCGGAAGCCAAGGCTAGGAGCCACGGCCCGAGGCCGGGAAGCCAGCGTGGAGCTGCGGCCCGGGCGGAGGGGTGCCACGGCCATGGCCACAGGGGGAGGGAAGCTGGAGCCACGGCTGCAGGGGGCGGGGAGCCACGGCTGAGACCCCGGGTGGTGGGGAGCCGGCCCTGGGCCGGGAAGCCGAGGCCGGCCCCGGCCCCGGCTTCCACCGCCCCAGCTGCAGCTGGGACCCCAGGCTGCCGTGGCTGGTGCCTCAACCGGGGGAAGAGAGGCCCCCACTGGGAGCCAACCCCGGTCAAAGGCACGCCAGGGACCCTTCCTGGCCGCATGTGGCCCTGGCCAGGGGTATTGGGCAGGCTACCCTTCCGCTGTGCCTGGGTGCGCCGCCCTGGGGTCGGAGAGGAGGGCTGGCACAGGGGACAGGGGAAGTGCTCCTGGCCTACCTCACTGCCTTTGGTTCACAAGGCAGTGGGGAGCAAGGGGAAGCGCAGCTGTTGCAGGGTGTGGTGCAGGCCCCGAACTTCCCCACTGGGAGCAGGGCAGTGCGGGGCCCACGTAACCACGGGGCCCAGGGAGATCACCCCATTCACCCCCTCTCCCCCAAGGACGGCCCTGTGTAAAGCCACTTATTGGCAGAGGTGGGATTAGAATGCAGATATTCAACTTGTAGTGCTTTATTGAATCCAGATAGTGTGTGGGAGGGAGGTGATGGAGTCAGGAAAGTATGCAAATTTGAAAACAGAAAAAATCTATTAAAATATTTTGTGTGGTTCTTATGTTGTTATTGTGACTGTCCCATTGCTGTTTATATGATATGGTGCTTTCAAGTTAGATTCTTTATTCAGTATCCTTGGGAAGCAGTCATTGCTAATTTCAGATGCCACCTGTTGACTAACTTCAATTAAAAAAAGGCTTTATACCAATTATACTAGCAAAATAAAAAAGATTCTCAGTAGTACTCTTTTGGGGGTAGATTCCATGCAATATAGACACTCATATTAGGCAAACACAAGTGAAAGATTTTCTCTAATTCATCTTGGCCAGCTGCTGTGGATGTGTTCAGAGGATGGAGAGGAACAGAATAGACAGGCTGCCTTGGGCACTAGAAATAACTGCACTCTGCCTATGCACAGCCAAGCATGACTGGAGGCTCTGCAGCCAGTCCCTGAGCAACACAGCTGCACCCCTCCATGATGCTGGGGGAGCACAAATGCCAGCATTGACTCCCTGGCACCCGAGACCAATGGTACATCACTGCTCCCATGTGGTCCCGGGGCCCATTCCACCCCGGGGCTTACAAGGCATATGTGGGGGGCGGGTCTTGTACTCATTCTGGGCACCAAATATTATACAAACCTGGCCTCCATATCCATGAGTGTTGCCATATGGTGCCATTCTTCAGCAATAGGCAAAAATATGTCAGGGGCACAGCTTGGAACTGTGCCACCTGTCCTTCCCAGGGTGCACCTGGACATATAGAGGTGTTCCAGCTCAGGGAGCTGGACAGGGACTTCCAATCCACTGGCTCCTGGCAACAGGTAGTGGGAATTAGAATGTGAGACATTCCTCCAAAATTTGTAAACCCTTCTGATAAATGGAAGGGAGAAATCTTTGATGGTTTTCCCACTGACCCCTACCCCCTGTTTTTGACCTTGTTAGTGTTCTACGAAGACGCTTCAAATTCTCAAACTGGAGCTCCAGTTAATCATTATTTTCTCCTTTATTATTTGAAAACTATGGCTTTATACTTGAAAAACATTGGCTTTCAGAGGCTCCAACAAAATCCAGTCTTCACTGTGCTAGGTACTGTACAAACAAAGATAATTTGGGCCTCCAAACGCTTAGTATTAATTGACAAAGCATGAGCCTGACTATTAAGTGTGGAATCTAATGCACTTCCAGATATCTTCAGTTTGTGGGGTGTTCAAGCCTGGGGTTTCAATTTGAGCTCTTCTGTAGTTTCCATAAACATATTTATACAATATTTCCAAAACAACCAAAGGATATCTGTGTGTTGATCTCTGGATTAGGGGGACCATTTATGATATTATTTAATTGCAGTAATCCATATGAGATATGCCATATTAGGTACTAATAGAAAGGTTATAATTTGCTAAGAATGATTGTATTATTTATATGTACGTGTAGGTGTCTTATCTGTATTAGAAGTTATGAATATGTTTCATATATCTGTATTTCAACTTGTGATGTGTTTCTGGGAGACACCCCAGACAGGATGGCTGCAGCAATTGTCTGTTTAATGGCCCATTAAAGAAACTCACAAGTACAATAGCCCTTGGGAGAGATCTAATGAGTCACCAGGACTTGCCCGTATGATTTGGAACTCCATTTTATTTCTGTAAAATTCCACAAACAGCATGGAAAAGGGCAGAGGACATAAAAAGGCAGCTGAACCACCATCATTTTCTCCTCAGTCATCCTCAATTCAGTCTACAGCCAACACCTACCTGTGAATCTAACAATTGAAGCTGTGAAAGAAAGGACAAAGACCCATTCAGGTACTGAATGTATACCAGAGGAACTAAAAAGCCTGCAGACTCCCAGTTGTGCCAGGGATTTTGATATATATGGGAGGAAGAAGTGGTGAGAGAGTTCGCCCCAGTCCTGTCACCATTTTTGATCCTACAAAAGGTGCCCAGGTCTCCTTCTGGTATCCTTCTTCCAGCTTCTGAAGATTGTATTTAGCTTTGCATCAGGGTCAAGGCCTTATTTGGCCCAATACCTTCTTACCTAGTATTTTGGTGTCATGGACTTCTTGAGCAGTGTGCTTTGTCTTTCAGCAATCTCTTTCTGGGGCTGGCAATAGGTTATTTCTGTACTACAGACTGTAATGAGCAGCTGTGGGAACAGAATGCCTTCCCAAATCATTGGCTTTGGGTTGATCTTTATTATATTTGCATTATTTAGAGATCAAAATTTTACTAGGAAGGTGTCCATTACAGGACTACTTAAATAGGAGAGGCCATTTACTGATCACAAGATGAAATCTAGGCCAAGAATTAGCCTGGTGATGATGTGGACCTTGCTGTATTGTGCAAGCATTAGATATCTTTTGCCAGGACCATCAGAAAAGGTGTTTATGAGGATTTTGGCAATTGTCTGAGACCCATTGCTTATAATGGAGAAAAAAAAAAGAGAGAGTTAATTTTATATTAAAAACTGTAGTTTGTCACTGATTGGCTATCGTTGTAGCTAGGGCCCCACATACTCAGTAGAATCTCTATGTCTATGTCTACACTAGAAAAGTTAAGTCAACTTTGTTAAGTCAATTTAATAAGGTCGCCTTTAAGTCAACTTAAAGTCAACCTTATTAAGTCAACCTAACAAAGTTAACATAACTTTTCTAGTGTAGACATAGCCCCTTGTCAACCTTATTAAGTCGACTTAATGCTTTAAGTCGACTTAATAAGGTTGATTTAGGTGCTAATCCCTGTCCACACTGGTTTTAAGTCGACTAAAGTCAACCTAAAACCAGGTGTTATTAAATTGACTTAAGCTTTCCTTAAGTTGACTTAAGGAAATGCTTAAGTCAACTTAATAAAAGCCCACTGTGGACGTGGATTTGTTAGGTCATCTTAAGCCTCCTTAAGTCGACCTAAGTTGCCAATGTACACGCACCCTATGTTCTAACCTTTTAGATGCTTGTTTAAGCATTTAAGTTCTTACCTATAATTGAAGAATACCAGGTGTGTGTTGTCTACCCACTGATTTTTTCCATCTCAAAGCATATTGCAAAAAATCTGTTTTAAAATGTCAAACAAATAAAAGACATTGCTTCTCTTTTGTGAAGATTTTTCCCTTGGTCCAATGTGCAAGTTAAAAGTCACCCAACTATTTCTTTGGCTATGTCTAACTGGGGAATTTAGGTCGACTTTACCAAGTCCACTTTACTAAGCCAACTTTGAGTCGACCTTATTAAGTCGACTTAGAGAGTCCACACAGTACTCCTAAGTCAACTTAGGGTGGGCCATGCTAAGCTGACTTAGAGAGTCATGCAATTGTCGGCACAGCTGCCCTCCAGCTCCTGGGAAGCCTCCGGAGGCTTCCCAGGAGCTGAATCTTGGTACCGGCTAGGAGGGGGTCCCATGCGCTGGCTGGCTCTGTCAGGATGAGCCAGGAGCGGCTTCTTGGTCCCGGCAGAGCCAGCTGCTGCCGGGACTGAGAAGTGGCAAGCGGCTTCTCGGTCCTGGCACAGCCAGCTGGTGCGTGGCTGGATCTGCCGGGACCGGCCACCCGCCTCCCTGGCTCTCCATCCAGGGTTCCAGCGGGGGATCCTTTCCCGCTGGAGCCCTGGCTGGGGACCCCTTCTCCCCAGGACCGCAGCTCCCCTGGCAGGGAAGCCGCAGGTCTGGGGAGAAGGGAGCAGGGGCTCCCCAGGACAAGGGAGCCACAGTGGCTCCCTTCTGCCAGGGAGCCATTTCATGCTCCCTTGTCCCCTAAGGGCATCCACCCTGCTGAAGTCAACTTAAGAAGTTGACTTAAGCAGTAAAGTCGAATGAAAGCTAGGTTTTACAAAGTCGACTTTACTTTTCCTTAAGTCCACTTAAGCTGTAGGAAACTCCAGTATGGACGCAGAGTAAATTAAGTTGACTTAAGCAGGCTTAAGTCGACTTAATTTACAAGTGTAGACGCACCCTTTGGGTCTTGGTAGCATGTCAAAACTGGGGGAGGGAGGGGAGAAACAACTGGGATGCATTTAAAACTGACATAAAACTATGAACAAGTTAAAACTTTCCAAGATGCAAAAGCACACAGAACATTACTTTTGAGGTACTCTTACTGACCCTATGCCATGATCAAACACTTTAATAAAGGTACACACCATACAAATGTCAGGATCTACCTGATCTCATATTTAGACAATGAAAGCAGCAACATCAATGTAGGTGTTCACTAGCAACAGGTTCACTGACAGGCACCTCCTGGTGATGGTTCTGGGCAAGAGCTCAAATTCATACCCATCAGGTGACCCACAGTGTCCACAGCCAGCATTAGTTCTGTTGTCATCCACTGGCAGCCAGGGGAGGCAGGGGGGGACCTGGGCCTGGCCACTTTTCCTGGCCTCAGTCCAGGTACCCTACACACCATGCCGTGGGACCAACTTGACCTCCAACCCAGTCCTTCAGCTCCTCTGGGCCACATCCACACCACACCCAGGTACCTCTCAACCTTATATCAAGGCTCTAGCTCCCTCAAAGCCAAGGCAGGCCCCATCGTGTTCACCCTGGTCCTGCCTCGTCCAGACAGTAAATCCTTTCACCATGAGCGTTAGAGGAAGATTGCCCAGAGAGGTGGCTGCAGCCTTCTTTTCTCCAGGGTTCCTGGACCCTGAGTGGCTCTGAAGTTGCCTGATCCCTCTGGCTGCAATTTTTCCCAGGGCTTCCTTGATGGAACAGGGAAACCACCCAGCTACAAGCAACAATATAAAACTAGAAGTAAATGACCTTCTATCTTGAACAAATGGAGCATATATATATATATATATAATTCTCTGCAATGGATGTAACACCTTCCCCATTTCTTAGCCTATGTATTGGTACCAGGCAAACTAGACATTGCTTCCCTCGAAGCATGAGTCAAGGCTACAAAGTTTCTTTCTTGCACCAGTGGTCCCTGAGAAACATCCATCCATCCATCCATCTCTTACTCAAAGATTTATTATGCCATGAGTGAGTCAACAAAACCCAGTCAATATATGCATTCAGACATGTATTGTCCAAAATTTTGCAAAAAGGAGCTCTGGACAACATTTGTCCATCCATTTTGTTTTGTTTGAGGGTACCATCTTGTCACAAGTGTCCATGCCTCCTTTTGATTTGTTATAAAAATTAATTATATATGGTTTTGCATCAGTCCCCCAGATATTGAAAAATACGAGCACATGGATGACAGCATTACACCGACTTTCACCTTTTTGAGTACATAACTATCAAGGGTCATATCTTCTTGGAAACCAAACAAATTGCAGTGGCCTGGATTTTCCTGGTTGGGAAAGAACTGAGCAGAAATTTCACTGTGATAACCAAAATAAGATTTTTGGGCAGCAAGTCCCACAATGGTGCTAAAATTAGCTATTATATTTTTCCCTGCTCTGTCTAGAACTTTTGTCAATTTAACCATGTTTCTTGCCAATTTTCTTATTTCTACTGCATTCCCCTCTCTGCCAGTGTCATCATTTAAAACATAAGAAGTTGTAGGGAAGCAGAACAGCTAGAATTTAAAGCCATACCTGACTGGTTTTGAAGGCACATACTTGAAAGGTCAGTGACCATGGAAAGCCAGCATCTGTTTATCAGCAGTGATAGGGTTCCCAGCTCCCATAGGGTTCATCTACACTGGCTTAAGGACGTTTGAGTTGACCTACACAAAGCTACGTCCACACTGGGCTTTTATTAAGTCGACTTAAGGGCTTCCTTAAGTTGACTTAATAACAGCTTAAGTCGACTTAATAACACCACCTCTGAAGGTCGACTTAATCCTTGTCCCAGGGAGCTGTGGTTCCCTTGTCGCTGGGGGGAACCCAGTGCGGCTCCCTTGTCCCCAGGGGAGCCCCACATGGCTCCCTTCTGCCAGGGAACTGCAGCTCCCTACTTGCCAGGGAGCCATGTTCCCCTTGTCCCCAGGAGCTGCAGCTCCCATTATCCCTGGGTACTGCGGCTGCCCTTGCCCCCAGGAGCCGTGGCTCCCCTTGTCCCAGGGAGCCCTGGCTCCCTGAACCGCGGCTCTCCATCGACCTAACCTGCACATGTGGATGCAGGTAGTTGACTTAAGAGTCTAGTGTAGACTCTCTAAGTTGGTTTAACAAGGTTGACTTTAAGTTGATTAAAGGTGACTTAACAGAGTCAACTCAGCTTTTCTAGTGTAGACAAGCCATAGGGCATTAAGTACCAAAAAATAAAACTGTATATCTGAAATAGGTGCAAGCTGGGTAGTCTCATTTTGGCTTCTTCATGACTCCCAATGTTAAAGTGCAGGAACTTTTATTATGGATTGAAATCAATTGACTCACAGATGCTAATCATAATCATTTTGTTTGACCTCCTGCATATTGCAGATCACAAAACCTCACCTATCCACTCCTATAATAGACCCCCAACCTCTGGCTAAGTTACTTAAGTTTTAAAGACTTCACTGAAATTAATTGAGTGAGTTAGTTACTCTGAATACCAGCCTTCATAGTCATTAGACCACAGCTCCTCTAAAGCTCTCTATCTTTAAGCTTCTGATGAAGGAATTTTCTCCCGTAAAAGCTTACACAATAAATAAATTTGTTAGTCTTTGAAAAGTGGCACAAGACTCTTTTTTTGTTTTGCTGAACTATTCTGACAGGACTACCCCTTTGGAGCTCCTCTAATGTTTCTCTGCTAACTCTATACACAGTCCCAAATATGTACAAAGTTATTGCTCAAGCATTCTCTCTCAAGTACTCCCAAACAACTCAGCCCTATACTTGCTGGCTTATTGGAGAATGAGGTAGCATAGTTCTAGTCAAGAAAAGCTGCAAGCAGGAAAAAGTGTCCCTGACACACTGTATGACACACTTAGAGCAGGCGTCAGTATGGGGGCTATGTTATAATTAGAGGTTATGTTGATATCTCTGTTTGCTTTCCCCATTTTTTACTTTGTTCTTGGGCAGATGAAAGTATGCAGGCACATTTTTACTTTCCTGCACATCTGTATCACTGGAGTCACTTTCCTCAGTTGTTTCCATACCACCACTGCACAGGAACAGTGGGCTCCCATTCTGAATCATCCCTTTAAAAGATAAGGAGTCAGAATCATTGGTTTCATCTGAAAATTCTCAGGAGCTCCTCATGAGATATAACTTTCTTGCCATCTTATCTTCCCCATAGGAGAAATACACAGCCAGTGGAGCTTTCAAAGAGAGACACAGCTATTCATGATGGCAAAAGAAGTCAAACTGAAACTTGCTTCTGTCAACAACGAGTCTTTTCACCAGAAAAAAAAACGTCTGTCAAGCATGGACTTTCCAGAAAATGTATCTGACAATTGTGGCTTCCCAGAAACTTTTCCTAGCAAGTGTAGGCTTCACAGAAAATCAATTTGACAGTATTATCTTCAAAGAAAATCAGATTGCTGGACAAATTGTAATGACTCATGTGCCATATGTTAGCTGTGTTTTCACAGATTCCTAAGACCTTTCTGGTGCTTTTTTTTTTAAAGCAAAAAGCAATAAATTTATGACAATAAAAACAATGCTGAAAGATTTATATAATTAAGTCATATAACTAGCACCTCAAAATAATAAAAAATAGTCTGATGCTGGAATACCTGAATAATTATTCTGGAGTCTAACTGACCCCAATATCAGTTGAGTGACTTTTTGCTGCACTTGACTCACAGCATGCACACATAGAAAACCAATGCTAAAAAGTTGTCCTCATAGTTTGAGAATACTTAAAGAAAAAAGAGATAGGGGTTTGCCTCTCTTGTTTTATTTAAATGTTCGTACATATTTGGGGTCCAAGAGACTCCTAAAGACTTTGGAAATGTACCATCTTAATTTGATGAGCCCTCAATATCAATCAAACCAACCTGTTTAGTGACTGTTTTTGCTATACAAAACCCACAATAGGTAGAATGGTAAAACCGGTGTGGAATGATTGACCTCATTTTAGTTTGAGAGTCTTTAATATAAGAAAAGTCACAGGTTCCGCACAAAAATGTTTGTTTGCATTGTTGAGGTCTGTGACAGTCCCGCGTCACGGGCGGGCGTGAAGGGCGCCCCCTACCGGTACTTCAGGGGAATTAGCAGTGGTGGGGGTGCCCTTCCTGTCCAAAGTTCATGCGCCGCCCTTGTATGCAAGGCAGTCAGGCCCAATGGCCGCAGAGTCAGTACGCCGCCCTTGTATG
>ML685832.1:9160047-9197118 GCA_007922175.1 Pelusios castaneus
GCCGCCCTTGTATGCAGGGCAGTCAGGCCCAATGGCCGCAGAGTCAGGCCCACGGGCTTCCGGGGGCCACGCCCGGGTAGGGGGGCTCAGGCCCGCCCACTCCACTGAGCCCCAGCCCAGGGCCCTGCAGGTGTCCGGGGTTGACGGTTCTACCAGCGGGGATCCGCTGAAACGCGCTGACTTTCCCCTAACCCCCTGACATGGGCCCCTGGGCTACTTCCTACCCGGGTGAGTGAGGATCCCTCGGAGTGGTCCTGGTCCGCCGTTCCCTCGGGGTCTCTGGCTCACCAACCACAGGTGTGTCCCCGTTCCAGTCGTAAGCCGGCCGCTCCTGGTATCGCCACTCCACGTCAGCCTCTCCCTCTTGGGCTGCTTGGCTCTCCTCCCCTTCCTTGGTAGGAGTAAACAGTGGAGGTCCTCCCTCCTTGCCAGCCAGCCCCGACTGAGCTGAGCTGCTCTCTTTTATACAGGGCCCGCAGGCTGAGCATGCCCAGCAGGGCTCAAGGGGCGGGGCCTCCCCCGCCCACAGAGTTTGTTGGCTTGCTTCAGTGCGGGGTGGAGCCGCCCCGTCACAAGGTCTAAAATGTTCTAAGGGTAAAAACAAGTGGCTTTAAAAAAAAATTGGTAATATAGGTGTAAATGTTAATGACAGTGAGCATTATCATTTAAAACAAATTTAAACAAATATTTTATGAGGATTTGACAGGTTTTAAATATACACCCAATATTGATTCACCCCATTATTTACTGACTCAGTATTATACTTGCTTGAGGCATCTTACTAATTCTCCATTTTTCTATGAGACATTTGATTTCTTAAATTCTCTCCATTTAGTAAACATTTTAAAATAATAGAAGATAATGGTTAAAAAGGGACTTAAGGAAGTCATCTAGTTGAATCCCCTGCTCAAAGAAGGACCAACCCCAACTAAATCATCTCAGCTGGGATTTGTCAAGCCACGCCTTAAAAACCTCTATGAATAGAGATTCTACTATCTCATTAGGTAAACCATTCAAGTGCTTTATCACCCTCCTAGTGAAAATGTTTTCCCTAGTATCCAACCTAGATGTTCCCCACTGCAACCCAATCTGAGACAATTTTTCCTTGTTCTATCCTCTGTCACAATTAAGGACAACCTAACTCCAACCATTATGGAACACCCCTGCCACCCCCCCTTCAGCTAGTTGAAGGTTGCTATCAAATCCCCTCATCTTCGCTTCTGCAAACTAAACAAGTCAAGTTCACTCAGCCTTTTCTCACAAGTCATGTGCTAGAGCCACCCAACCATTTTCATTGTCCTCAACTGGACTCTATCTAATTTTCCCAGATGATTTCTGTTGTGGGGGGCCCAAAATCAGTATTTCAGAAATGGAAACAATATTTCAGATTTGACCACACTAGTGTCAAATAAAGGCGAATAATCACTTCCCTCAATCTGCTGGCAATGCTCCTATTAATGCAGTCCAATATGCCATTAGCCTTCTTGGCAACAGGGCACACTGCTGACTCATATCCAACTTCTTGTCCATTGTAACCCTTGAGTCCTTTTCTGTGGAACTGTTGCTTAGCCATTCAGCCTCAGTCTATAGCAGTGAATGTGATCCTCCCATCCTAAATTCAGGATTCTGCACTTGTTGCTGAACCTCATCAGATTTTTTTTTTTTGGCCTAATCATCCAATTTGGCTCAGTCATTATGAATCCCCAGCCACCAGATAATCTGCCACTCCCCACATTTTAGTGTCCTCTGTAAACTTGCTGAGGGTACAATCCACCCAATATTAAAAAACATTAATGAAGATGTTAAACAAAAAAGGCCACAGCACCTACCCCAGGGGCACTCCACTTGATACTAGCTGACAAGTAGACCTCACTACCCATTGAACCTGATAATCTAGCCTGATTTCTATCCACTTTAGAGTCCAGTCAGCCAACATATACTTCTTTAACTTCCTGGCAAGAATGCTATGGGAGACATATAAAAAGCTTCACTAAAGTCAATATATATCAAGTTCTCCGTTTTCCCCACATTCATAAAGCCAGTCATCTTATCACTCAAAGCAATCAGGTTGGTGAGGCATGACTTACCCTTGGTGAATCCATTCTGAGTGCTCCTTATCACGTTCCTCATCTCCAAATGCTTCAAAATATATTTCTTGAGGAATGCTGCATGGTTTTTCCAGGGACTGAGGTGAGGGTGACAGGTGCGTAGTTCCGCAGATCATCCTTTTTTTTTTTTTTTTTTAAAGATGGGCACAGTATTTGCCTGTTTCCAATTGTCTGGAATCTGCACTGATCTCCATGAGTTTTCAAGGATAATGGCCAATGGCTCTGCAATCACATCAGCCAACTCCTCAGCATCCTCAAATACATTGCATCCAGCCCCATGGACCTTTGCATGTACAACTTTTGTAAATACTTCGGAACCTGTTCTTTCACCACTGAGGGCTGCTTACCTCCTCCCCATACTGTGTTGCTCAGCTAGGAGTTGGGGGGTGACCTGTTCTATGAAGAAAGAAGGAAAAATAGCATTAAATACTTCATCTTGTTTCACATCATCAGGTTGCCTCCCCCATTTAGTATGGGGTCCACACGTTCCTGTACCTTAAGGCATAGAAAAGCAGGATCACTCTTGGAGTAACCTAGAATTGATCTCCTAGCTCAACTCACAGGAAAACCTTAAATTAATAAATATCAGCTCACACTGCCAGCAAGGAGGAATTCCTGAGGGCCCAAGGGGTCTGAAGGATAAGGCACTGCAGCAAGATTGAGCCAACTCGCAAAAACTGCAGCAGAAAGAAGCCAATCCTAAGGGGCTACATAATCAGGGCTGGACCATGCCATGGCTCCCAAAAGGTATAAAACCTAAGGGAAACAAAGAGGAGGTGCGGATCAGGAAGAATCTATCCCTCGACCTCCTACCTTGGCTAAACAGAAGGGGCCACCCTGACATAGTGTATCTGAGCTGCTGTCAGCAGGAACCCCAGAATCTAGGGAAGCATGTGTGAGTATTATGGATCTGAACCCCCCTTTCTTTGATCTGAAGCTGTTTTAATGTAGTGGTACCCTCATAACCCTAAGAGTGCGCCCCTGCAGCTATACCTAACTAAGTATAATGAGAAAGTATAATGAAAAGGGGAAATAAGTAATTGTACTAGTATTAAAACTAATCAGTAATATAGAAGTTAGTGTGTTTCTAATCCTGGTTGTAAGTGTGGAGCTCTTGTCCTTGCTACTTTGGTTGTGATATTTCTGTGTTGTTTAAGTGCAAAACAATGTTATAGCCACACCAAAAATTCTGATAATAGCACTGGGCAAAATAAAAGAACTTAACCTACCAATTTCTGTCCCACTATTTTAAGGAGGGGATGGGGGGGCAAGGGGTGGTATGAAGATTTCCCTCACCTTTTCTTATTGCTGACATACCTTTAGAATCCCTTCTTGTTACTCTTCATCTCCCTTGCTAGCTGCTAGCTTTGGCCTTCCTGACTTCACACATGCATGCTCAAACAATATTTTTTATACTCCTCCCTAGTCATCTGTCCTAGTATCCACTTCTTGTAAACTTCCTTTTTGTTTTTAAGAGCACCATAGATTTCTCTCTTCAGCTAAGTTGATTGCCTGCCATATTTGCTATTTTTTTCTGCAAATCAGAATGGTTTTTCTTGTACCCTCAGTAAAGTTTCTTTAAAATACAGCTAGCCCTGCTAGACTCCTTTCTCCATCATATTAGCCCATCAGTTCCTGAAGAAGTCAAAGTCTGCTTTTCTGAAGTCCAGGGCTATATTTTGCTGCTGTCCTGTCTTCCTTTTCTCAGGATCCTAAACTTGCCATTCTCATGGTCACTACAGCTCAGATTACCACCCACTTTTATTTTTTCTATCAATTCTTCCCTGTTTGTCAGCAGCAAATCAAAAGAAGTATGGTCCTAGTTGGTTCATCCAGTAATTGCATCAGGAAATTGTCCGCAACACTCTCTACAAACTTCTTGGATTGTCTGTGCACTGATATATTGCTTTCCCAGCAAAGATCAGGATGATTGACCTATGAGAACCAGGTCCTGTGATCTGGAAACTCCTGTTAGTTGTCAGAAGAAAGTCTTGTCTACTTCATTCTCCTAGTCTGGTGATCTATATCAGATGTTCACCATGACATCACCTTTATTGATTTCACCTCTAAATTGAACCCAGAGACTCTCAACAGGCTTTTCTTCCATTTCATACTGGAGCTCTGAGCAATCATGCTGCTCTTTTACACACAGTGCAACTTCTGCACATTTTCTTACATTTTTTTCCTTATTTGGGGAATTTTTCTCACTGTTTCAATATTATTGCAGGTTTCCCTTAGCTTGCATCTAACTCATCTCCCTGATGAAATACCAATTAACCTTCCCTTAATAATAAATTTCACAAATTCCCATTGTGAGTGCTCATGGATGGTGAAGTCTGATCCATCAGTCAGCTCTGTATAACTTTTAATTTCATCCTTAATTTCATCCAACCCCAAGGGAGTCTTCAAAATAAAATTATTAACCTGCCAGTCAATTAATAGGAATGTTTGAATAATTTGTCCTGTACCCAAACAGATATATGTTCTGACTAAATGATTGTTCTTCAAGCTTGACCAAAGTCATGCTGGAACATCTTGCTCGTATGCTAAAATACTTTAAGACAATGTCCACACAGATTATTATAAATACTGTTATTTGCTTTCCTGTTTGAAACTGGGGCAGTTTAACTGCCACAGATTGCAATTTATAGTTATTTTGCCTGCCTATATTATAAATTTGAACTGATGCAGCTATAACAGTGATTGGTCAAAATGGCTGTTTTTAGAGCAAAGTCCCAATGTAGACAAGAACTTAAAGTATCAGTGCTAAAAAAATCTCAATTTACATAAAAAATGGGATAAAAGGAGAGAGAACTCATGCCTTCTCCAGCTCTGATATCAGATCAGCTGTTTATGAAATGGATGGAAAGACCTCTTTTTTTTCATAGCCAATGAGGGAGCATTTAATGGCAGAGGCCTGCTATCAATTGTTATTTGATACCCTCCCCCAAAATGTATAGGCTCCAATGTTTTGAAAAATATTGAATTCTCACCTAAATTTTGGAGGGGCTGATTAGAATCTCTAAACTTTTGGGAGTACACCATTTACTAGCAACTCACTGAAGCACATAGTACATGCCCCCATTCCCCTCGTCGGATAACTGATATGCTGAAAAATGTGTACTGAAATGCCATGCACCAAACACAGAAAAACATTGTGTTTTCTCCACCCTATGGACTTCCAGAAAACAGGCTGTTTGTGTGTGCCTCCTGAAAAGGGGCAAATTGCAATCCCAATGAGGAAAAGGCTAATGAGCTGCTCTGGGCTCAGTTGGTACTGCATAGGCACACCTGCAGAGACAGTGTCACTTGGAAAAAAAATTAGCTTAAAAGGGAGAGTTGATCCACAAAGTAGTGGCAATCATGAGAGAGGGTCCTTTTCCTAAGAGTTGGCTGACATTTGCAAGGGAGCTAGGAGATGAATACAGTTTGTGAACCTCTGTCTCCTGGGGTGCATCTATACTGGCAACTTAGGTTGACTTAAGGTCACTTAAGTCAACCTATTGACTTAAGGTCACTTAAGTCAACCTACACAAAGCCATGTCCACACTGGGCTTTTATTAAGTCAAATTAAGTGTTTCCTTAAATTGACTTAATAACAGCTTAAGTCAACTTAATAGCACCACCTCTGAAGGTTGACTTAAGCCTTAAGTTGACTTCTTAAGTCGACTTAAAGCCAGTATGGATGGGGAATAACACTAAGTCGACCTTATTAAGTTGTCTTAAAGCCAGTGTGGACGGCTATGTCTACTCTTAAGTTGATGTAACAAGGTCGACTTAAGTCAACTTAAAGTGTAGCCACTCTGTTCAGTTGACTTAACAAGGTCGACTTTAAGTCGACTTAAAGTCAACCTTGTTAAGCCTACTTAACAGAGTCGACTTAACTTTACAAGTGTAAACATAGCCCTAGAGTCCACTAGAGCAGGTACAAAGCTGATTGTAGCAGGTAAGGAAAGAAGAAAAGACCAGCTAGGAACTAGCTGTACTTAATCTTCATAGACAAGGCAGACCTCTATAGATGTCTTTGAAGAAATCAGAGACTAAGCATCACTGTAATTGGAAGGACTTTTAAGGAGAAAGGTCCTCTGCAAATCCCCAAACCAGACCTTAAAAATGGGCAGCCTATACATTTTCTAATGAGTTGATATGGTCAGGCTGTTGTGTTTCAAACTTCACTTTGAGACACAGGCCTTGTCTAGACTAGAAAAAAGGGTGCTTAGATCAACTGAACTAACATGATTTATTGAACATCCTGCTTAACACCAATGAAGAGATACTTTAACAACTTTAGCTTGGTTTTTGCAGGTTAATTTATAACTTAGGCTATGGCTACACTTGGCCAAATAAGTCGACTTTGCTCAATCGACTTAACAAGTCAACTTAGCATGTCTACACTCAAAAATTAAGTCGACTTAAAGGGGACCCTGCCAAATAGACTTAAAGCATCCACACTGGATGCCTAAGTCAACTTGTAGGGGCTAGGTGGACCTGGGACTGGTCCACAGTGGCAGTGTGGGCACCCTATGCCAAGTGCCAGGGGGCTCAGCATTTGCCCCATTGTACCTGGATACAATGGGGGCTGAGCAGGACAGGGACACTGGAAGGGCATAGGAGCAGGGTGGGCAGGGCTCTGTCCTGCCCTGTGGGGGAGCATGTCAAGCTATGCCTGTGCCAGCCACCTGGCAGGGAGAGCAGTGGGGGAGCCCTGAAGCCCTTTAAGTCAACTTAAAGTCGACTTAGGGGTAATCTGCATCTACACTAGCTAAGTTGACTTAATAAAGTTGACTTAGCCAATAAAGACAACAGAGTCTTGTGGCACTTTTAAAGACTAACAGATTTATTAATCGTGCGATTAATAAATCTGTTAGTCTTTAAAAGTGCCACAAGACTCTGTTGTCTTTCTACAATAGACTAACACGGCTACCCCTTTGGAATTAGCCAATAAAGTCGACTTTATACTAGGTTTTATAAAATTGACTTTAATTTTCCTTAAGGCGACGTAAGGAAAATGTAGTGTAGATGCAGATTAAATTAAGTCAATTTAAGCAAGCTTAAGTCAACTTAATTTGTAAGTGTAGAGGCACCCCTAGAGTCTTTCCTAGGCTTTAATACAATGAGTTAGGTAACTTGATCGAACAAAAAATGACCTAGAAAAGACCGTACCTTTATTTTCCGGGACTAAAACAAGGCTTTGGCTTTAATTTTCTCATCAGTCATACTCCTACTGCCACTTTGTATTTTGGAGTAGAGCTGCAAAATACATCCAGATGATCTGATTGTACAAAATACATCCAGATGATCAGATGACTGTAGAAAAGTAGTAAAATGCAATCAAACCATTATCTTTAATCATGCCAATACTCAAGACTCCTATAAAAACACCAAGAAAAAAATGTTTGTATACGTATATTGTAATGGCTCTGTCACAGAGAGAGACAAAGTGAAATGCCAACTTGCATTGATGTGTGTGCAAAGGCTTGAAAGAATTGGTTGACACATTTTAAAAAAAAAATAGTTGTTATCTCTCCAGTCAGTCTTAGCAAGAACAATTAAGAAGAAAATCTTCCTTTTATTTACATGTTGATTTAGTTTTCTTCTGAGACTCCATTAAATCCTTCTAGCAAACTTTATAGCACAAAACATTTACTCCTAGTTATAGCTGAAATGGTGGTTCTTCATACAAACAATCCTTATTTCACATGGACAAGGGGCTTTGTGCATAAACGAGGAGATTTGTCATTCCTCCTATGTTTTGTTATTGTCCTGTTTCAAAATTTTCTGGCACTTGATCAAGGAACGAAAGCAATATATTGAGTGACTTATGTGACTAATCACACACTGTGAATACTTGAATTGAAAAGACTGCAATCAGCCTATCGGCTGAAAATTGTTCATCCAAGCTATCGAGTAAATCATTATGAATATTGGCTACATTCACAGAAGCCAGAATATGTTCACATATGATTGGTAAATAGCAAAAAAGGGCTAAATTGAAACAAATGTTGTTCACAATATACAATATGTCTAGCTCTATTCTTTTCTATCCTCTTTTCTGAAACCAGAGAGAGAGAAAGAGAGAGAACATTACGTTATACAATGCTAGTAAATGGCTTATCTGAATTATATTTCAAAAAATCTATAAAGCTGCTATAGGCCTGTCTCTGAAAACTCATGGCTTGCCTCTCTCTATGCACTCAGTAGCACAGAATTTAATTATCTAACAAAACTAGAATATTTTTCCCTGAGTTAGGAAGGGCAAGGACAAGTCATTTAATCTCTTTGTGTTTTAGATTCCCAGTAAGTAAAATGGGGATAATAATTCCTTTCTAAAATGCTTTGAAATCTAGAGATAAAAACACGACTTACAACTAAGTAATATTATAAGATTTAAAGAGATGCTAGAAAAGTACTTTGGGCTGTAATTGCAGTACAAGTTGTTAAGCATCCTTTATACTCTATCTTGGAATGCTCATAATTGTTGTTTTCACTTTCTTATGATGTGAATGGAATATTAACGAGTATTTACTTCCCCTCTTGGTGTTTGTGACCAAAAACATCACCATGAGAATGTGTGTCTTCCACATGACTATGGCAGGGAAACATGGAGGAATGCAGTATGACTAAATAAGTAGCCCTTAGTTGTTCACAGGTGCCGTCCTGGCATAGTGAGAAGGTTGTAGTTTATTGCCCTCTAAGTCCTCCTAGGCTCGTGGAAAGGACTTGGGAGGATCTCATCAGTCCTACTTTTTCAACTCCTTCTACCCTGTTATATATCAAGGCCTTCTCCCTAAAGGGCCCAGGGGCTTCCATGCTGGAATGGTGCTTTTATTTCCATTGTAGAGCAAAACGTGAAAGCAGACTTATCTTAGATATGTCCCTTAAGAAGCAAGGGGGTAAATGTGGTCTGCCATGGTTACCTCTTCTCTTAGTACTGCAAGAAATGGGAAATGAACCCATTCACTCACACCTCATATAGGTCAGGACAGAGTGTGATCTATGAGGTAAATGCCATTTGTAGTTCTACTGAGTTGGGGATGGGGATTTGTTGGCAGAAAGTCAGGGGAATCACTGCTGGGGGATCAAATGAAAGAAAAGTGTTACTGACTGAGGATCAGTAGGTTTCCCACTTTGAGGAATAGTGTGGGAATCATTTGTCTCCTGGATTGGTTGCTATAAATCTATATGGACTACCAAATTAGGGCAAACTACAGATTTGGTTTAGAATTGTTTAACACTTTACTATTTGACTCATCAGAACAAAAGTATTCATGGGAAAGGGTTGGTTTTGGGGAAATATTTTACTTGAAAAAAAATGTTTACACTTTCTAAATGGAAAAAAATAGTTTTCCAGTTCAAAATGACTTTGTTTCAAAATTTAAGTGAACTATGCTAAGATAAATGGTCAAAATCTAAACAAAATGTGTCAAAACTAATGAAATGAAACATTTCCATTGGCCCAAATTGATTTTTTGGGTTTTTTGGTTCACCAAAATATTTAAAATATTTAAACCTTTTGCCTCAATTCAAGATGGGAAACTGTTTGAAATTTCATATATTTTCTTGAGAAAGGAAAAGTATTTCCTATCAGATTGAGAAAAGAGATTTTTGAGGTGGGCTGGGAAGGAAGGGTGTGGAAGATAGATTTGGAGGGCTGTAAAAAGGGTATCAGAAAATGTGGAAGGGAATAGGAGAGAAACAATTGGATGGAGATTGTGATTATTTGGCAAAGGTATAAGAGAAAAGAAGAAAGGTGTTTTTGGGGAGGAAGATAGGAAGATTGAGTGTTGGTGGAATGGTAATGGAATAATATATTTTTGTCTGTGTGGGATAAAGTGAAACTTCTTAAGGAAGTGATTAGAGCTAAATATGAGTTGGAAATATAACCTAGGAATAAATTCTAAGAGTAAATTAAAGAGAGATGGCATACTTAAAATTGTATCAAGTGCCCCAGTTGATTAAATAGTCCAAAGAAAAAATTTTGACCTGTTAGATATATCACTCTTTGGGGGACAGAATGGGAATGGGAGACCACAGGTTGAATAGCACTGCAGGAGCAAGAGGACATCATGTTCATGTGCTCATAAGTAGTCAATAACAGAGTGTAAACAAAGAACTCTAAATGAAAGAAAATAAAGAAAGCACTAGCATTAGGAAATAAATTGTAAAATGGAGAGGAAAAGAAATCCAGTTTGAAGACTTGAATCTGAGTGTTGGGAATAGGAATGAGAATGGTTCTTTACACACAACACAAATTTTCTTATCTTGTTTTTCAAAATTTTGACATATCTAAATTACTCTCTTAAACCATCCTTGTTCAACACTCAGTAAAGACAAATTCCAAAGGGGTAGAGAGTTATTGCTTCATGAGGTAGTCCAAGTAATCTTGGTAATTATATAAAAAACAGCATAAAAACAAACAACCTAGGAATGAGAATTTCTGCACCAAATTCTACAGTTATTTAAGTAATTTACTTAACTAATTATGTCATGCTGGTTTCATATTGGTGTACCTGACTCTGCTGGCTGTGCAAATGAGTATAGGCTTCTTGCTTTTATTTACTACTTATTCTGCAGTAACACCCAGAATCCCCAGTCATATTCACAGATCCATTATGCAAGGGGCTGAACAGAGATTGTCAGAATCACAGAGAAATTACTTGGCCAGAATTACACAGATCAAGAAATGCTACTCAGGAATCCTAACTGCCAGACACCTGCTGTAACCACTAAACTTTCCTGCTTTGTGTGATTTTTATGCTTATTTTGATTTATAAGAAATATGAGAATCATAGAATCATCGGGCTGGAAGGGACCTCATGACATCATATAGTCCAACCCCCTGCTAAAAGCAGGACCACTCCCACTAAATCATCCCAACCAGGGCTTTGTCTAACCGAACCTTAAATATCTCCAAAGACGGAGATTCCACCACCTCCCTCGGTAACCCATTCCAATGCTTCACCACCCTCTTAGTGAGAAAGTGTTTCCTAATATCCAAACTTGACCTCCCCAGCTGTAACTTGAAACCATTGCTCCTTGTTCTGTCCTCTGTTACTACCAAGAACAGCCTAGCTCCCTCCTCTTTGGAGCACCCCTTCAAGTAGTTGAAGGTTGCTAACAAATCTCCCCTCAGTCTTCTCTTCTGTAGACTAAATAAGCCTAGTTCCTTCAGTCTCTCCTCATAAGTCATGTGCCCCAGCCCCCTAATCATTTTCATTGCCCTCCGCTGGACTCTCTAATTTGTCCACATCCTTTCCGTAGGGGGGAGCCCAAAACTGGACACAGGATTCCAGAGGTGGCCTAACCAATGCCGAATAGAGGGGAATTATCACATCCCTTGATCTGCTGACAACACTCCTATTGATGCAGCCCAATATGCCAGGGGCCTTTTTGGCAACAAGAGCACACTGTTGGCTCACATCCAGCTTCCCATCCACATAACCCTTTCTACAGCACTGCTACTTAGCCAATCGGTCCCCAGCCTGGATCAGTGCATGGGATTTTTCCGTCCTAAGTGCAGGACTTTGCACTTGTCCTTGTTGAACCTCATGAGCTTTCTTTTGGCCCAGTGTCCAATTTGTCTAAGTGTCCCTGAAGCCTGTCCCTGTCCTCCAGCATGTCTACCATTCCCCCCCAGCTTGGTGTCATCCACGAACTTACTAAGCATGCAATCTATCCCATCATCAAGATCATTAATGAAGATGTTGAACCAAACCAGCCCCAGGACCGACCCCTGTGGAACTCCACTCGTTACTGGTTTCCAACTAGACATAGAGCCATTGATTCCTACCCGCTGAGCTCATTAATCTAGCCAGTTTTCTATCCACATTACGGTCCACTCATCCAACTTATACTTCCTTAACTTGCTGATGAGAATGCTGTGGGAAACTGTATCAAAAGCCTTGCTAAAGTCAAGGTATACCATGTCGACAGTTCTTCCTGCATCCATAAATCCAGTCATCTTATCATAGAAAGCAATCAGGTTGGTCAGGCACAATTTGCCCTTGGTGAATCCATGCTGGCTGTTACTGATCATTCTATTTTCCTCCAAGTGTTTCAGGATTGATTCTTTGAAGACCTGCTCCATGATTTTTCCAAGGATTGAGGTGAGGCTGACGGGTCTGTAGCTCCCCAGATGCTCCTTCTTCCCTTTCTTGAAGATAGGTACCATATTTGCCTTTTTCCAATCCTCTGGGACCTCCCCCATTCGCCAAGAGTTTTCAAAGATAATGGCCAGCGGCTCTGCAATCACATCAGCCAACTCCCTGAGCACCCTCAAATGCAGTTCATTCGGCCCCATAGACTTGTGCACATCCAACTTCTTTAAGTAGTCCCTAACCTGACCTTCCATCGAGGGCCACTCTTCTTCTCTCCATTCTGCGTTACCCAGTGTAGTAGCCTGGGAGCTGGCCCTCCCTGTGAAGACTGAAGTAAAAAAAGCATTGAGTACTTCAGCCGTTTCCATATCATCCATCACGAGGATACCTGCCCCATTCAGTAAGGGACCTACACCATCCTTGATCCTCGTCTTGTCATTGACATACTTGTAGAACCCCTTTCTGTTATCCTTCACATCCCTTGTTAGCTGCAACTCCAATTGTCCTTTGACATGGAGCACCGTGCTCGTGGGAAGATTTTAAGCAGCTGAAATTCTCCCATCTATTTCTTTCCTCAGGACAGGAAATGATGCAATGATGTCAGGAGCTCATATATAACAGACATACCTCATCACAGGAGATGATGTAACAAATCTATGATATCATTAGCTGCCTAGCAGCCTCCTAATGTTCTGGTCTCCATAGGGCAGCAAAGATAAGTTAGGTGAGGAAATAAGAAGTGTAGCTATTCAGAAACCAGCTTGGGGTCTGCTAAGACAGGGACAGGAAAAGAGAATGGAGAGGGGAGAAAAAAAGAGAGAGATGGAGAGAAGTAATGAACAACCACTACAAATGAATATTTGGAAGATGAGAAAGATGGATCACCTGGAGGAGGAGCAGGAGGACTCTCAAGAAATAAAACAGAAGAGAAGGAAGAGGAAGTAGCAAAGAGAAGGAGAAGGGATCATGAGGACTGTGGAAGAAGCAGTGGCATTACACACTGGAGCAGAAGTGGCAAGCATAATGAGGGATCCCATGTAGGGAGAAAAGGGACCACAAGGGACTGCATAGAGAAGGATGGACCACCAGATACTGAATGGAAGAGGACTGGGGAGCTAAGAGGAACTAACCATGTTATGTGGAGAAGAAGGATGAAGAAAGATTAAAATAAATAAGATTAATTAAAATAAGATTAAAATAAACCCAAAAAGGAATATTACCAGAAGTGAAAACTAGGACAGATGACTAAGGAGGAGTGTGAAAATACTGTTTGAGCACGCAGGAGTGAAATCAGGAAGGCCAAAGCACAATTGGAGTTGCAGCTAGCAAGTGACATGAAAGGTAACAAGAAAGGTTTCTAAATATATGTTAGTAACAAGAAGAAGGTCGGTAAGAGTGTGGGTCCCTTACAAAATGGGGAAGCCAACCTAGTGACAGATGATATGTCAAAAACTGAAGTACTCCATGCTTTTTATGCCTCCATTTTAACAGACAAGGTCTGCTCCCAGACTACTTCACTGGGCTGGATAGAATGGGGAGGAGGTGAGAAGCCCTCTGTGGTGAAAGCACAGGTTCAGCCCAATTAGGAAAGCTAGACATGAACAAGTCCATGGGGACAGATGCAATGTGAGAGAGTTGGTTGATATGATTGCAGAGCCTTGGCTATTATCTTTGAAAACTTGTGGTAATTGAGGGAGGTCCCAGATGATTGGAAAAAGGCAAAAATGGATTCCATCTTTAAAATAGGGAAGAAAGAGGATCCAAGGAACTACAGACTGGTCAGGCTGACCTCAGTCCCTAGGGAAAAAAAATGGAGGACCATATGGGATCACACTGCGGAAGATAGCCATAGATTTACCTGGGCTTGACCATACTACCACTGAAATCAGTGGCAATATTCCTATTGATTTCAATGGGAGCATGGTTACAGTTAACTGGTTTTGAGTCATTATTTTTGTTTGTTTAATTATAAGATATTGGTAAAACAAAAGTTAAAATAACATGGCTATGGCTAATATCTTCTGACTACCTGTCATTACCATATTCTTGTATTTGTTTAAACTATTTAATTATGAACAATATTTCAAGTCAGATAATCATGTAAAAGAGACAAAATGAACACATCAGTCCTAATTTTCAAAATGTGATTGGATGGAGACTTCATAGAAATGGAGATTAGCTCAAATTAAGACCCTATACATTGAATTTTACATTCTGTACTAAAAGCAGATGTCATCTTATTTATTGGTAGCTCGATTTCTATCAAGACACATGGAGTGCATGAATTCTGAACTAGAAATGAACCCAAGACTCCAAATGTCAATTTTTGCTCCAGCTTCAGAACATCCAAATCAGAGTCAATTGGACTCAGGATCCAACTGCCCAAAGCAGTACGTGTCAGAAATTCAGATCTGCCCTGATATACAGATTTTAAACTCTGTCCCCTAAAACTAAAATATTCATGTCAGGAGTTCCAATTCAGGCCTCTCTACTTTTCATATATTCACTATCTAAAGTGAACCATTCATTCCAGATATCATATACTATGTATTTACTATAAACATAGTAATTGTTAGCATAGCATAATAATGCTTACACTTATATCTCATAAGTGTAAAGATGACTGTTCATTAATCATAAATCCTTCTGCCTTTCTAGTAGTTGCTTTTAATTTACAGATGGTGAAAATGTGATGATGATATGAAGTTATCTAAAGAAAGTCATAAAGTCATAAAGAAAGTCATAAAGAAAGTCAGTGTGAAAGAGACACTATTAGAATCCTTCCTTTAACCACACTTCCTCTTGCTATGATATATATATCATGGATATGGTGTAAATCACTTCCAAAGCATCTTACTGAATGCATATTACCAAAGAAATATATTAACTAATCTTTGATTTTCTACAAATGTTTTCCATTCAGCACCAGAAAAAAAAAAATCACTTTTTCCTCTTGTAAATTCATTGTCTCCTGGGTGTGACCAAAACATAAAAATACACATTTTAAAATGAATCCATTAGTCTTACACTGCCTCATATATGATTTGTCTCAAGGGTTGCATATCTTCACGATTAAAATGCATGCTTCATTGCTTCTCTCAGTTTTCAGTAATTATAAATTCTTCTGAGTATAAACCATTGCTAAGATATGCTCACTTAACAAATGTAGCCAAGCCTAAATGTAAATCTGTGTAGGATATTGTTAAGGTTTTCACCAACAGCTCATCCAAAGATAATCACATTTTCTTTCCATTTCTAAATTACAGTTTCTTCAGCTGTGATTTTGGTTAATAAGTTTTCTAAATTTCAGTTTGTGCATTTGAGAAGAATTATTTTAAAGTCTTACCAGAAGTTATGAAATTTGAATATATGTTCCTAGATTATATTTTGGGTGAGGTAGAGAGAGAGAGAGAGAGAGAGAGAGAGAGAGAGAGTGAGAGAGAGAGAGAAGATTCAAGTTGACTGAAACATTTCACAAATTCATATTGATTTAGGCTAAATGTTCCAGTCAAAACAAAACAAACAAAAAATAGAAATGTCAAAAGAAATAATTTAAATTATTTGTGCAAGAGTCACAGGGATTTAGGGACCATTCACAAAACTGTAAGAAGAGGGAATAGTTGCCTTTATACCAACTGTCACAGAGGTTAATGCATTCACACAGGATATGAGAGATCCAGGTTTTAAGCCCCTCCTCTGCATATGCAGTATCTCCCAAGTCAATGCCTTAACTCAGTGGTTCCCAACCTTTTTCGTTCGAGGGCCACAAATATAATTTTTAGAACCCTGGGGCTACCAGTCTATTTAATTAAAGTCACATTAAAATTTAATTAATAAAATTCAAAATAATTTAATTAAAATAATTAAAATCAATTAATTACAATTAAATACAATTTTAATTAAATAGGCTAGTGGCCCTTCAGGGTTGTAAAAATTATATTTGTGGCCCTCAAGCAAAAAAGATTTTTTTTAAAATTTGAAAAAAAAAAAACTTTTTTTTTTAAAGCGGAGAGTGTGGGCTGGATACCCATAAACAGGGCCAGTTTTGGGGTAGGCATTTTTTGGGCCCCAGAAACAGTGAGGCTAATACTCCCACCTCCCCCTGTGCCGTAACCGTGCCATATGTACCTGGATATTAGATTTATGGTAAACTATGCCCACTTTTTCAATTTAGGTTATATTTTTTTTCATTCTCTGCTTATGTCTAGTAAATTAAAATAAAAATCATATAAATGTACTCTAAACTTCCAGAGGGTTAAATGGTGTTTGTAAAACAACCAATTCTGTTCCAAGTAGCAGCAGTAGTACAAGGTTTATCATGAGAATCATAGTGACCTATAAAGCCCTGATCCTTCATTGAAAAACACATTGGTACTTTGTCATTGAAATTAGTCTGACATTTTATGAAACAAAGTCCCAGGTAAATTGGTATCAATTAAAAAGAAAGCATTTCTGGGGAAATTTTGTTATGCCTGTTTTCTCTCATAATATGAATCTGAATCTGAAAATGTTTACCAAGTAGTATTTTGAATTTGAATGTAAGTAAGTAAATAAATAAATAAAACCTACCATTTGTAACTTAAAAAACAAATAGAAAGTAAAGGAGCGGTACTAAGTATGGAATACATTCCTAATTCGTTATACTATGTTATTAGAAAATTCAGGGAGCGATCTTTGAAGATCATACTTCCTACTTGATTTGGTCATATGGCTATATGTATCTGAATTTTGTTTTTCAGTAAAGATGACATTTAAGATTAAATAAACTTACTACTTTTTTTAGTTTTAATAAAAAGCACATTAACAATAGCTCTCCATTAAAACTACATGCATCAGCTTTTGCAGCTGATACACTAAATACTGTCATGAAAAGACTTGCACAAGTAAACACATTATCTTCAACAGAAACATGCAGTCATGATTTTTGATCAAGCCCTCTTCCCCACTTTGATGGAGCTCAAATGAACTGTATCATAAAGATATCCTGATTGCATATTTAGGAGATCTACACATCAGTTAACTTAGTGAAAAAGAGCAACATTCACAGTATTCTGTGAATTGTCAAGTTTGTGGACTGAAAGTGTAATTTTAGTTACTGAATGATATAGCAGCTTGTAAAGAAATATTCAAAATAATTTATGCTAGGAAAGAGAAGAAGAGTGAAAGAGAAGACAGTGTAGCAACTGTTATTCCACAGCTTCAGAGATAGCCACAGCAGCAGAACAAGAAATTAAAATAAATAATTAAATATATTCCTTGATTTTGCAAAATCCAATGCTGCAGAAGATTACAATAACCTACTATCAGTTCCATAATGAACGTTGGGTTTTTTTTGTGATGAGATGGCATCATTTGTGTTGATTAAAGTGGACAACCATCTGAATTTGCAGTATTGGTTGCAGTACATGGATATGATGTGTATTGTTCTGCTCTTCACAAAATCCAAAGGGATGGATTTTGGGAGTTTCATCTGTATGTCCTCAAAAGAATACTTCTGTTCATTCACCAATATGGCCACACAAATTATTCTCCATGGTTATCTTTGTACTTAATAGAAATGAACCAATCCCCTCTGGAAGTATTTTAAGAGTTCCACATAGCCAAGTAGGTTCTGAAAGGTTCTAACCACAGATTCAGTTAGATAGGATCAGGACACTCCCAAGAACAGTTCAATACCACAGGCAAAAGAGGAGGAAGAAATATTGATATCACAAGAACAGCATTTGCACTGAGCAATAATTCATGTGCCCAAATTATTCCAAACCAGAAAATTATTGAGTCTTGGACTTGATGACCAAAAACTTGCAGTGAATTCACACCAGCATAAAAGCAATGTGATCATCTTAATGAAAATGAAATGTTAATGACACTTTGAGGATTCCGCTAATTCACTAGTGAACGAGACTGCAACATACTGCAGAACTTTGGAACACTGCATTTGGCTACAGAAGCAATTCATAGAATCTCTGCTGAAAGCAGAGTTGGCCAGGAGTCACTGAATTCCTTTATTCAGGAAAGGTTCATAATTGTGATCATTTTATTTAAATTAGGGGGGAAAAGTTGTATACAGGGGCCCAAAAAATCTAATAGCCCCAGATCCACAGGAGAGTTTATCTGGCCCTGACTCAAAGAGGTTACAGGCTTGATGCAGACACTATTAAATCAGGCAGTGGCATTTCTGGCACTGGGCACACAGGGCACGTACCCTGAATTCCAGCACTAGTGCCTCAAGCCTGGTAGGGACCCAGGGCCCATCCGCCACCGGCTCTATCCAGTCCCCACCAGAACCGGGGATCAGGGGCTTGGCCGCCGCCAGCACCCCTATGTGGCCCCCACTGCGGCTGGGTATCCAGGGCCCGGCTGCCACCAGCCCAATCAGGTTCCCACTGCACAGATCCAGAGATCCACCGGCGCCTCAGTGCACCCTGCGTCAGGGCCAGGGCCAGGCCACAGGCTGGCAATGGCAGGAGCCTGATCTGGGCTCTAGCTGAGGACATGGGGGGATGGATTGCCCTCCTCCCTGGGGACAGATTGCGCCCTCCTCCAGAGGATGGATTGGGGCCTGAGGCAGGGCCTAGGCCCCGAACCTATTTTGTGGGCAGCAATGCCCCTGAAATGAGGTGGTCTATATTATTCAGGATTTCATACTACATGATCACATTATGCCCTTCAGGTTATATCCTACAAGAGGATTCTTCCCAGGTTAAGATCCTTGGAATGTCCCATTCATGTAACTTTTTTATGATTTTTGAACAAATAAGTTAACAGCTGTCCAAAGCAGTGTCGTTGACCAATGTAATAAGAATCCCCCTCCCTCCCGTTAAATCTGAATCCTCTATTCTATCAATTTCTACTTCTGTTAATATGCTTTTATCATGTCAGTACTATATTAGAATTTCAACGTCCAATTCCATTCCTGGAAATTGAATAATGTACTGGGCTAAACTGACCTTTTCAATATTCCATTGTCTTATGTCTGGTGTGGTACAATACGGTAAGTTAGGGAAGTGTGACACAATGTGCTTACAACTTGCCAACCTTAGGGTTTCTGGGACTGGAAAACAACAAAATGCATAGTTCTGAAAACTACATTTTAAAAGTTGTAAATGTTTTTTGAACTTTAATGGAAGATTTTAAAGTCTTCCAAAGATAAGATACTTCCTCAGGCAAAAATTGAGTTAACTATGGTCCCAGCTGTGTTTTTATACAATGCAGTTAAAAACTGTTCTTACTTCAAAATTATTCATTCTCAACTTTCAGATTTTTTTTTCATTTTATATTAATAATATGCAATTTTTCACGTTCATCTCTTCAGTTAAAGGGAATATATTTCACTTTTTACCCTAAATGTATAACAAAATGATATTTTTCGGCCTCTGTGCCAGTCATAATCTTCAGTGCTGCCAAGCTACAATTATGAATTATGCATTGATGGAATCATTCACTCTTGAATTTATATTGTACATTTTACCTATTACATCATTCTTGTCAGTTATGTTTAAAAAGATGAAAGGCTCTGGGGTAAGGTGTGGAGTTTGAAAGTGATATTCTGTGTTTGTACCAAAAGATCTTGACTAATTATTGGCAGTCCCCTACCAACCTTGAAGATTGTTTGTCTTGCTTTACATATAACCTGTGCCCCTCTTCTGGTTCTCACCACTCTGTATGTGAAGC
Organism: Pelusios castaneus; assembly: GCA_007922175.1. Lineage (NCBI taxonomy): Eukaryota > Metazoa > Chordata > Testudines > Pelomedusidae > Pelusios > Pelusios castaneus. The sequence continues at coordinate 9,179,927 of ML685832.1, forward strand.
CATGCAATTGGCCTGTTTTCCATGCTCCTTGCTCCATAGTGAGGCTGCTGCCTCTTCAATCTGTATCCTGTGAAAGGAGGCTACATAGAACCGCCCCTTTTAAGCTCTGCCACCCATCTTGTTACTAAGGGAAGAATCAGCATCATTACCTGTCCCCTTTTTGCATCAGTATGACCTCTCTTTGCTCCCCCAGCTATAAAACACCAATCCCTTCATTCAGCCAGCCACCTGCTGCTTAAAGATGGTCAGTATTCTCCTCTGTTTATCATTTAGCACCAAAACACAATGTGAAAAGAAACTCAGCACTTGTAATGCAACCTAAGTGCAATATTTATCAAAGTTGGAGAACACTATGGAATAGTCTGCCAAAACTAGATGATGTTATTCTTGTCATTAAATCATTAACTGTGTTGGTCTTTGATTTCCTGCAAGTAGATTTTAAACTGTGTTGTCAGTGAGCTATTGTGTTCCATGATGGCTACACTGGACCAGATTTGGTACTCTGGAAGTACCTGTGCAGGAAATCTTAAAGATATAAAATTTGTGTTAATACAAAGAATTTTGCTGATGACTGTGGAAAATGGGCATTGTGCTACATGTAGCATCTAGATAAATTTGTGGTGATATTTTTTTTTTCCTTTTTCTGCAGTGCAGTGCTTAAACCTTTCTCTGTGATTTTTAATAAAGTGGTAAAATCTATTCTCTTGTCATTCATAAGTTGAGCTTTCACTTGGTCTCTCATAATTTTTTAAGCCTTTAGCCTAATGCAAGTGGATTTTGTGTTACCTTCATAATGTTAAAGTTGACAGTTTTGTGCAAGGACAAAGTTACTATTTTGTTACATGGAGTTACTTTGCTTGGGTTGGGATCAGATATAGTCATCTGAGTGTTCTGAATCACAGAAAGTAACCAAGGCCTGATTCTCACCATATATCTATCTATCTATATATAGATAGATAGATATATAAATTGTACCCCCATTTTATCATTATTAGAATGACGTAAAATGACCTTTCTGTGAATGAATATTAGATCCAAGTTTTCTACTTTTTTGTTTTGTTTTGGTTTTGCTTCCATGTAGAAAAGAGGAATTGAATTACCTAAAGCAATAAGTCGCATATGAGTGGACATAAATGCTTTAATCATACTACTCCCTGGTACAGTAAAGTATTTAAGTACATATGAAAATTCAAGTATATGAATAGTCATACTGACGTTAATGCAGCTACTCCTATTTTAGGCACATATTTAAATGTTTTGATTGATCAGGACCAGGGTTACTAGAGGGCAATCACATGTTTGTTTGTTTGAAATCTCAATTAATAGAAAACAATATTAAATTTTAGAATCTCCCAAGAAACTATAAAAACAGTGCTGCTTTTGATGTACGTTTTCATGATTAAATTTAATATAAGTCAAAAGTAAAGCATTAGCTGTCATTTATAGTCTTCATGTTTGAAAAGCACCTAAATAGCTTAGGAGCCTAATTCAAGTCACTTAGAAGCATTTGAAAATGTTACCTTTTCTCTAAATAAATGAACTTGAAGGGTTAGGCTTCAAGCCATTTATGCACAGCTAAGGCTAAAAGCTCTAATTTTAAGGTTTGACATTTCCCTGTGTGAAATAAGAAATTCTGTCTATAATCTCTGGAAGAAAATGACACATTTACCCTTTGAAAATGTTTGATGATTACTAAAATTTGTCCACTCTAGTATAGGTTGCCCATGTGCTTTTGTCTACATATGAACTGGCAGAGTAACTTTCTGATTACTCTTCTTGAAAAAGCTAAATTGAAAAGAGAGTGCGTAGCTTAACTTTTCATAGTATAGTAATAGTAGACACTTTCCACACACTACTGATCTTTCTGACTCATACCCTTTCAAGCCTTCTTTACATTGATGACTATGAAAATAGACAAGGGCTAGGAAGCTGTTGCGCTGAGACTACTGTCTATCATGCTGGCCAGTTCTGTTTCGTTGTTCCATTATTATTCCCCTGTTTATCTGTATATATTTGTTGTCTTTTATCTTATTATAAGTTTCTTAGAGAGGGACCATCTTTTTGTTCTGTGTATGTACAGCACCTAGCACAATGGGGTTTAGGTCAATGACTAGGCTCCTAGTAATAATAATAATAGATTTATTACTTTACCTTTGTGCTCTAAAATCATTACTTAGGATATATTTTAAAGACTTTTAAAATGATCCTGTAGACTTCATGCAAACTTTTGAGCATATTGAAGATCTGTGCAAAAACTGTTTTTTCCCTCTTTCTAAATAAAGAATCTATATTAAAGATCCATTCAGTGAAATGGGGTTTGTTCTCAGAAGATCAGATTCAAAGCCCACTGAAGTCAATTTAAAGACTTTAACCTTAACCTTCTGTTCCAATTCCATAGCTAGTGATGTAAAACCTAATTAACAAATAAAATACTCACTTTTTCTAAGCAGTGATAATATATACTGATATATACATATTATCATGCTGTCTGGAGTTCTCACGAGTATAAATGCCAACCTTAGAGCAACCTCTAGGAACAGGCCATAAATGCCAAACAGGTTGAGTTCTATAATTAGATTTCACCAACCAAGTAACAAGTATGAAATCCTAAAGCACTATAATAGCCTTAATACTGAGTTACAGTCAGTCCCCTAGGGCACATCAGTTTATCTTGATATGCAGGCAAGCTTGTCTTTGTGATAGATGGTTCCTTACACCAAAAATCACAACAACATTCAGGTTAATTCCAATGTCCCCTCTAAACTGATGATGCAGCTGAGCGAGTTATGGTACTTGCTGAGCGGCAATTTGTGAGGCATGGTGCCGCATGGACAACAGTTTTTTGGTGCCAGAAGCATCAGCATCCCTAAATACCTCAATTCAAAAGAAAGGCATAGATGTTGTCTTTTTGTGTGATCGTTAATAAAAAATGTTAAACGGAAATACTGTAATTTTATTAATTTACTAAACAAACGTGAAACAATGATACTTGCAGCCTATCTAGCCTCTACCGTCATCTACACCTCACAGTTTTTGTCACCTGTATTTTGCCATGTGGTCATAGATATCTTTTGTGCTATGAATGGGGATAAAATTAAAATATTAAAATGTGGGGGTCGGGCTGGAGAGAAGGGGAGAAATGTGGGGGTCAGGCTGGGGAGAAGAGACACGGGGTCGGGCTGGGGGACTTTCCTTCCTTTGAGCCCAGAGAAGCAAGAATGCGTGCAGCTAGTCTTCTCTAGAGTCTGGGAGAGAGATTGCTGGGAGGAGGAGGGATGGAAGTAGTTAAGACTCACTTTCTACAGGGATGTCCAGCCTTTTGGCTCAGGGGTCACATTGGCATTTTTCCTCATTCTGGGGACCGAGGGCCGCTGGCATTTGGGTGCCAAATTTATGTTTGGTCTGCACTTGACCTCACACCCCTGCACACAGAAAGAGGAGTCCCAGCTGCTCTGGATGGGGGGGGTCAGACTTGTGGGGGGTGAGGTGGTTTGTGTAGGGATCTGTGGGGCAACGAGGGGTGACATACCTGGGGGAGGGGCAGGGAAGGCACAATCAAGAGGAGTCAGGAAGGAATTTTCCCCCAGGGCTGATTAGCCTGGGCTCTGGGGGTTTCTCACCTTCTTCTGTAGCACAGGGCATGGTTCACCTACCGGTGAATTCTCTGTATCTTAAAGTCCTTAAATCATGATTTAAGGAGGTAAATAACTCAGTCATAGGTTGGTGGCCTATTGCTGGAGTGGATGGGTGAGGTCTTGAGGCCTGCATTTTGCAGGAGGTCAGACTAGATGATTGTATTGGTCGCTTCTGACCTTAAAGTCTATGAGTCTAGTAGAGGAATCTGGGGAGGGAAAAGTGGAGGAGGATGGAGGTGAGGGAGAGCTGCCGCTCTGCCCCCCCGTTCAGGGCCATCCCTGGGGGGGTAAACGGGGCGATTGCCCCGGGCCCCGCAGGTATGTGGTCCCGCGCTATCCTGCTCCCAGCGGGGCAGTGCAGGGCCCGCAGATGCACTGCAGTCCCTCCTCCCACTGTCACCCTGCTGCCTTTGGCAGCCTTTGCCTTTGTGGGGCGGGGCCGGGAGGGAGAGCTATGCACGGCCCCTGGGCTGGCCCTCCCCACCCCCAGCGTGGAGCAGGCAGGCCCAAGGGCAGAGCACATGGGACCCAGCCTCTGGGCCAGCCTGCCCCACACAGCCGGCTCCCTCCCCTGCAGCCGGCTCCGGCTCCACCCCCCCATACATGCGGCAGCCTCGGTGTCCCGGCCCAGGGCCAGGCATCACGCTCCCCTCCAGCATGGGAGGCAGGCCCCCGCTTTGGCCAATTGGCCCCGGGCCCCTCTCCCCCCATGGGACAGCCCTGCCCCCATTGGCTTAGCTGTGGGGGGAGGGAAGGGGCAGGGAGGGATGTCATAGCTGGCAGAGGTGTTGGAGTAGCACAGACAAGGGAGGAGGTTGGGGAGGAAAAAGGGGAGGAGCCTGGGGACTTGCTGTGAGGAGGAGCTGCTGTTTCCCCACCACCACCACCCACCACTGGCTCTGCCATGGAGGCAGGGAGGGGTCCACCAAGGCTGGGCCAGCTCAGGGCTAGGGGGGAGGGGAGGAGACCTACCGCTCCTGCTGGCCAGCTGAACTTGCAGCTTTGTTCCGCCAGCCAGCCAGGTCTGGAGCTTTAGGGGAGGGGCCTGCCTCTCTACTGCGCTCTGCTCCACTGGCCAGCTCCAGCCCCAGGACTGAGTCGGCTCAGTCAGGGCTGGAAGGGAGAGGAAGGAGCCTGAACTGTCGACGGGCTTCTCCAGCAAGCAAGCTCCGGACCGGGGCTAGAGGAGAGAGGCTGCCACCACGCTTCACAGGCTGGCAAGGGCTTGCAGCTGCTTCTCCTTCCCACCGACAGGGAGCTGAGTGGCCATGCACCCGTGCAGCTTAGAGGGAACATAGGTTACTTCCTGTCCCAAAGGACCAGACATTTACCTCAAGTTAATTGTACTCAGATCTCAACCGAAACACAGTACATGTAACCAGCCATGTAGCAAACTAATTAAGTAAAGATTTACTAACTAGAAAAAAGATATTAGGGCTATTTACAAGGTTACAGCAGATAAACATACACACACACAAATGAAATATAATCTCAAGTTCTCAAAGCTGGTTGTAGCTGCTATAATATGGAAGCTTTATGTGTCCTTCAGGGCTAACCCAATCTTAGCAGCTCAGGACCCCTCACTTCTGGTTAGAAATATTTACCTCTCAAAGCTGAAGTAACAAAGAGAAAATAATTTCTCCTTTACAAACATTTGTATTCCCTTTCCACAGGATTCAAGCTGTGATGGGATGTTGACTTGGTCATGTACCTTCTTCAGGTGGGGAAGCAATCAACATTAATTAATATGAAAATTGGATGGATAAGGAAAGCGACAGAAAAGGAACTAGTTAAAGAGGAGACTATAACAAGTCTTGCTGAAAGGTGAACTGTCAGGCTAGAGGGAGGTTACTAGTGGAGTTCCTCAGAAATCAAACTTGGGACGGTTCTTGTGCAACTGATCTTGACACAAGAAGTTTGAGTGTGCTAATAAAACAAACAGGGAGTGCTGTGGCACTTTTAAAGCCTAACAAATTTCTTTAATGCATGAACTTTCAAGAGAGAAAATCCCACTTCAAGCATCTGATGAAGAGGGATTTTCTGGCACAAAAGCTCAGGAAATAAAGAAATTTGTTAGTTTTTAAAAGTGTCACAGCACTCCTTGTTTTTTTTGCTGAACTAGACTAACACAGCTATCCCTTTGTACCTGTGCTAATAGAGTTTCTGGATGACACAAAATTGGGAGGTATTGCTAATACAGAAAGACCGGAATATCATACAAGGAGATCTGGATGACCTTGAAAACTGGAATAATAGAAATAGGATGAAATGTAATAGTGGAAAGTGTGAGGTCATGCATATAGGAACTAATAAAAAGAATGTTTGTTATAAGCCAGGAACACATCAGTTGGAAGTGACAGAAGAGGACGAGGCAATCAAGGACCTGGTTGTATTGGTTGATCACAGGATAATTATGAGCTGCCAATGTGATGTGGATATGAAAAAGGCTAGTGCAGTCCTAGGATGCATCAAGAGAGGTATATGCAGTAGATACAAAAAAGTGTTAGTACCATTATAAAAGGTAATAGTGAGATCTCATCTGGAATACTGTGTTCAGTTCTGGTCTCCCAGAAAGTTGAATTCAAAATGTAACAGGTTCAAAGGGCTACTAGGAAAATGTATCTTCTGAGAGGATACTCAAAGAGCTTAGCTTATTTGGCCAAACAAAAAGAAGGCTGAGGGGAGATATAATTGTTCTCAATAAATAAATCAACAGGATAAATAATGGCTAAAGAGCCACAAGAATGAGCACCAATTAGCACACAAGAATAAATGGAAATAAAGTAGCCATCAAGAAGTTTAAATGTAAAATTAGATGTGTGTTTCTAACCCTCAGAGGAATGAAGTTCTGGAATTGCCTTGCAAGAGGAACAATGGCAGCAAAAAACCCTAACTGGCTTCAAAACTGAGCTTGATAAATTTATGAAGGTGATTGTATGATGGGACAGCCTAATTTGGTAATATATCCAGTGGCCTGTGCTGCAATATTAGATGGGGTGGGTTCTGAGTAACTACAGAGGATTCTTGCTGGGTGTCAGACAGGTGAATCTTGCCTACATGCTCAGGTCTTAGCTGATCACTATCTTTGGAATCAGGAAGTAATTTTCTACCAGGACAGATTGGCAGAGACTTTGAGGTTTTTCGTTTTTGCCTTCCTCTGCAGCATGGGGCATTATACATTTGCTGGTGGATTCTCTATACTTGGACATTTTTAAAACATGATTTGGGGACTTCAACATCAAAATCTTAGGTTAGGGGTCTATTACAGGAGTGGGTGGATGAAGTTCTGTGGCCTACATTGTACAGGGGGTCAGATTAGATTATCATAATGGTCCGTTCCAACCTTAAAGGTTATGAGTCCAAAGTCTTATGTCCTGAATGTCTTGTCTGATGCCTCTAGGTCTTCTTTTATGCAGGAGAAGACATTGGGTGCATCTACACTTGTAAATTAAGTCAACTTAAGCTTGCTTAAATCGACTTAATTTACTCTGTGTCTACACTACACTTTCCTTAAGTCGACTTAAGCAGCTGCTTAAGTCGACTTAAGGAAAAATTAAGTCGACTTTATAAAACTTAGTTTTAAGTCAACTTTCTGCTTAAGTCGACTTTCTAGATGTGGAGTACCCCTAAGTCGACTCTAAGTCGATTTAGCGGCTCCAGGGCTTCCCCACTGCCCTTCCTGCCAGGGTGCCTGGCACCGGGAGAGCCTGGCATGCCCCCCCAAAGGGCAGGGCAGAGCCCTGCCCACCCTGCCCCTATGTCCTGCCAGGGTCCCTGTCCCCCTTTGCCCCATTGTACCCATGTACAGGCACTTGGCAAGGCGTGCCCCCTCTGCCACCGTGGACCTGTCCCAGGTCCACCTAGCCCCTACAAGTCGACCTAGGCGTCCAGTGTGGACGCTCTAGGTCAAATTTGTAGGGTCCCCCCTAAGTTGACTTAAGATTTAAGTGTGGACATATTAGGTCGACTTAACAAAGTCGACTTAAAGTCAACTTTTTTAAGTCAACTTAGCTAAATCGACCTAAATTAACAAGTGTAGACATAGCACTCGAGTGGTAACTAACATTACCTTATAACATAGGGTACAGATATTATAAGTATAATTAATACATGCAGTATCCTAGAAGCATTTGGTAGATTCTAAATAGTAAACATATTCTTATAACTCTAATATCTAATATCTGGTTTCAGTCTATGTCAGTGTTCAGTGAAGCCTGGGGTCTTGGCATGAGCTAGCACCTGATCTGCCAGCATCACAAATTATTGGCTTTTTCCAATAAAAGTGTGGAAGATCCTTATAAGCAAATTACATGATCCCTGATAAGAATTTACTAAAGATGGGGCAATGATCTTTATAAGAGTTACCAGTAAACTTTACAAGGAACAGCAATGATGTTATCTAACACGTTTTATGTTTATTTTGGAGAGTGAATGAATTTAGGTTAAAATATGCTAGCAAATTATCACAACTGTTACTTTGACTTAATCAAGTAGAACCAGTATTTGTTTTAGTCTAATTGGCAGTTTAGAGTTTAATCTTCACACATATTCATTGTGTTTAAATGGAGTTATAAGTGACAGTTTTGCCAAGCGTTTAAGCCTAAATTGTTACAGTAATACTAGGAACATTTGTAATTTCTTGTCACACTTCCACTCTTATTGCTGCCAAAAAACCTGATGACTAGGATACTCCATTTTGTTAATTAAGATTGTTTCCGTGTGAAGAGTCTCACTCACAATGACAGTGAAAGAGGTAACCACAAGATTACTATGACAATTGATTTGGCTTTCTTTATAATTACTGGTCAGCGCTGATTGTTAAATCAGTACAAACTATGGGGGTGGGAGAGGCGAAGAATCCCTTTCAAAATCTAATCAAATCATGAATGAAAGTATGGCCATATCTGTAAATGATAATTCAGAAAGGGTAACTCTGTATGTGCAGTTCCTACATTGAAACAAGTGTCCCACCATAGGACCCACTTAAATAATAGAAGTTACTTGACTTAAAGGTTTTGGGGTTGATTCTGCACATTCCCTATGAGGAAAGGCTGCTCAAAAAAAAATCATTAACTGAAATAAATTGAACTGATCTTTCACTTCCTTGAACTTGCACAGTAATTCTTTACCTATCTATATATACCTGTGAAAAGTCAATACAAAGAGGGTTGAACATGATACCATTTTGTGTTGATAGCATTTAACACCAGATCAATATAGGTGTATATGAGTCCATAAAATGCAAGGAAATGAAGAGTTAGACTATTCCTATGAATAAAGATTAATAAGATCAGTTCCTACAATGCTGTTTTCCTTTAATCCAAATAATATACTATCTATTCTCCTTTTGTATTAGCAATTCGAATAAAAGGACAAATGCTCAGCTGGTGCAAATTGAAATAGCTCTCCACTGACAGTTCTAAACAATTGTTCTGAAACTTACAACAAAGGAAACCCACAGTCAGGGACAAGTCCAACATCTCTTACAGTCAAAAGGAAGAATTTGGCCTTAAAACAATATGGACTGGTCTACGGGGAAACTGACCTTCATGGTGATGGCACTGGGTTGTCCAATCCACAGACCCCAGGCCAGAGTCTGTTAGGCTGTTATCCATCTCAAAGGGGAGAAATAAAGGCTCCTCCCCTGCAGCTCAGAGTGGATTAGGCAGTTTGCGGTGGGGGAAGCAGCCCCTCCTCTCCAGCCCCAAGCTGACCGGAGTGGACAGTGCATCCACTTCTCTCCTCCTTCCCCAAACCTGGTTGCTAGCATCATGCTTTGCTGTTAAGCATCTTCACTGGTTTTTCTCTGCTAACTTTCTCTGTTCTACTGTAGCTTGATACTCATCAAAACAAAGGTGGCAGGTTCCACAATTAGAGACAAGAAAAGAAAAATTGATTCTGAAAGTTGAGTCTTCAGAGGGTATTGGACCAATGATTTTTTTGTTACTGAGCACAGTGGGGGCATATTTTGTCTGATATGTCTAGAGAAGATAGACAATTTCAAGGAATACAATATCAAGTGGCATTATTGTACAAATCATGCTAGCTTGACAGCCTTACAGGGCAGGTGAGAATCGATCAAGTGAACATGCTGAAACAGAACTTTATCAAGCAACATTCTTTCTCACAGCTCCCCTAAGTGAGAAAAAAAAATTGCTATTTGGTCCCTCACACAGATAGGTTGGACACCCTTGCTATAGCAGAATAATTACTCTGCAATAACTGTACTTATTAATTTCCCCATGTAGACTAACCCTAAGTATGGGAGCAATGTAATAATGTGAATAGGCTTAGGTAGAATAAATGCATATAATTCTTACGGCTACCCCTTTGGAATTTGACTACATGGAGGGCACTGAATACAGCCGTTTGAAGTGGAAATCTATCAACTTCATGACGGCTACCCCTTTGGAATATAATTCTTGTTACTGGAGGCAACATCTTCCCCTTTTATGCTATTTTCTTCAACAACATAAAATCCACATTTTAAAGCAAAACTTCTTTCCATTACAATTCTCCTAATCTCTCTCTCTCTCTCCCCTGCCTAGAAATACAAGCTAGTATGAAAATAGAAACTAGCATTTCATGAAAATAAATTTACTCAAATGGTTTCAGCTGTGTTCCTATCCTGTGAACAGTTTTTGAGATTTCAGTTATTTGTCCTGCCCTGAATAAGGAAAAGCCAAGTACAGTTTCATGAACCAAAAATATGCAAAATAATTCAGTTCAGGCCAATAGAAATTTTGTTTTCATAACTTTGCAAAGTTTTATTTATTTATTTATTTTTAATTTTTTAACACAGTGAGATTAATTTTATAGATGCAAAATTATTTTAAACTGGAACTTCATTTTGAAAATTTTGACATGAAATGTGTTGACAAATTTCAAAACTTTATTTAGTTTGTTGGTCAAGAAAGTTGTTGAAAAACTGATACTTTCTTCAAAAAATTTAGTTCAGATAAATCATTATTTTCTTGTGGAAAAATTGCTTAATAAAAATATCCCAACCAGAACTGGTTTCAAGCACCTTATGAATCAGCTGATGTTGATAACGGGAAGACATTTTGCTCTGTCAAGCTCACTCTCTCTTGCAGCCCTGCTACAAATAACATCAAGCACATGAAGAATTAACCACAAGTGAGAGCCTGCTTTGAGGTCAACCAACTAGTCTTTAGTGAAAACCATCTAAGATTATAAGGCTACTGAAAGAGTTAAACTTTGTTTAGAATGTGATTTCCATTTATTTACCTTTGGTTAAAGCTGACCTGCCTTCTTCTAGTTCATAATCACTTAAAATCTTTCTGTACTTAATAAACATATGTGTTTGCTTTATCTAAAGCAGTGCATGTGGCTTGGGTGTGTGTAGAGACTTTATTTAAAATGACAGAGCTCTTGCATATCAATTTCTTTGATAAATTGATGAACATATGATCTTGCAGAATCCAGTGGACGGCTCTGAACTCTGTAAAACAGCAGTTCCTAGTGTTGCATCTGGGACTGGGAATGCTTACTGCTTCATTATATTGTATAATCCCATCAGGAGTTGGCCAGAAGCATTCACTCACAAGGTTAAGGACTGTTTGCTTGCAGGAGGTTGGGTGTGGGCTGATCCAGGAGTGTGGGGTTCACACAGTGAGGACAAATGCAAAACAGGCCCCAGGAATGAGAGATTGCGGTGACACAGCTATACACCAGTCCAAATTGCAGAGGGGAATGTCACAGGAATTTTGAAACAGGAACCATGTATTGATAAATTACTACATTGTTAAAATATAGTAGTAGAAATATAGTATTAAAGTCAACTGATGTAAACCTGTTTTTTTTCTGGGAAAGTTTAAGGCATGCACAAATTTTAAGGAAGATTAGAAGAAAGGTTTATTTTATCTGATATGGTGTGGCCCACTCGGCAAGATATCTACCATTTTTAAGAAAAAAATATAGAAGATCAATGAAGACATTTATTTTAAGGGAATCTCACTGGTGCTAATAATTTTAGACTGCTGCAAATCTGGTACATTTTGAAAAGAGTAACTTCTGAAATCACAAACTACTAGGTCAGAATGATATATAGCACCCCAGGCCAAATACTCAGAATCATATTTCATCTTGTCAGTGCTCTGAAATTTCCATAGGATAAGGAAAATATATGGTTGTCTTTCTCCAGAAGTGTCTATATATTGCAAATATATGAAATGATACATTGCAAAGCCAATGTAAGCAGTAAATATTAAAAAAATACTTAATTTAAAAATAATTATGTTTTGAAAGAATACTAAAATGTTCTCAAATAAATGATTTAGCAGAATAAATCAATATGCACTCCACATGAACAATATTGAAGAGCTGCCAATCATATTATTTTGGCCATTAGATTTTTAAAAGTCCTGTTTAATTTGGTAAGTCTGAAACTCAAGAAACTCAGGACATGAGATTACGTGATGATTATAAAGTAGTGCTTTCTACATATTTTCAATTTCTCTGTTTTGCCTTACTCGAGGCTTGCTATGTTGTTCTTTCCTTCATGTCCATCCTGCTATGGATATCAGCTTTTTTGTGTGATTCTTTTTTATCAGCCAACAGTATCATGTTTCTTGGAAAGGTCAAAAAAGTTCAGACCAACACTTCAGTATTTGAATGAAAAGAACCATTTCTGGTTGTTAGAAAAAGCTATAGTCACCATTAATGATACTTACTATATCCGCTGTCCCCTAAAATCAAAGACTTGATTAAAAGGTAAAGAAAAAAAAGTGTTTTATTCACTTTCTCCAGGAAATAGAACATGCAAAATGGTTGCTTTTGGTTCTCCTTTGGTTCTCTTTGACTACAAGTCCAATTGATGATAGAAATATAGACAATTAAATTTTGGTACAAAATGGATTATGGTTATTAGAGTTCAACAAATAAGAAAATATGGAGTCAAAGTTTATAGCCTGTGCTAGAACTCTGTTTAAGCTTCTTTATTAATGATGATAGGTTCTGAGAATCTAACAACTTGCTATACTTACTCCCTGGATATTTTTTTTCCATGCACTTTCTCCACACTTCTCTCAACAAGGTTATTAGTGCTATGGTCTGTGAATCTATTTTAATTGTTATGCCTATGCTTTCTCTGTGTTTCATGTAGACAGCAGAATGGAGACTTGCCAGCCAGCAGGAGCAGCTGCCATTTTGTGAGCCACAACTGATGGAAAGAAAACATGAAGGCATTATAACTGTATTTGATTTCTTACCCAAACCAAAAACAAAATAACACTCCCGCTCCCGCCCCCAACAACAACAACTTTGGGTTCCACTCAATTTGTGGCTGAGGTTTGAGTCAGTCTTTCCTGAAATTCATTATAATGCTTGTGAGACAATGGCTGTTTGATCAGATCTAGTAACACACTCATTTGAATATATAACTGTTAATTGGGGATTTATAATTTTAAGTACAAAGGTGTTTACTTTCATGCCAAGTACATTTGAAACATATAGGAACAAGTGAAAGTCTTTTCAGTCTACAGATTTCACAAACTTTTGGGTTGCCTTTTTATTCTATTCCATGGGACAATTTTAAAACATAATGATAGAAAATTGTATGTTCAGAGAAGAACAGTGTGAAAACAACAGGAATACAGTTCGGCTTTTAACACAAATTAATGTATTGTGGTTTTTTCATCAGTAGCTTAACTGGTGAAACTGAGAGATATGTTTCCTAACACATAGCACAGAAGTTATTAAATAGTAATTTTTACAGTAATGATATTTCCAGCTGTGACATAATCCTACTCTTGTCTGCTTATCATATTTATTAGTATGATTGGATAAAAAAGTAGTGTTATATACATTAGAGCTCCATAATCTATAGCACCCACACTGGCATCAGCCTGCAAAGCAGAAGGAAAAAAAAAAAAAACCCAAACCTTCACATTTAATTTGACAGTTTTTCTTAAATTGATCAGAATGAGAAAGCATGGATAGGATTACTTTTTTTTTTTTTTTTTTTTAATTTTTCCAGTTGCAATCCGATGTTCTATGACCCTTTGTAAACTACCATAGCCATTCCTTTTGATTACTTTAACAAAAAGTAATGTTGCTATGGTGACCACAGTCTCCCTGGGGTTAGATAATGGATTAGAAAAGCATTTTTGGAAACGTATCAGAAGTAAGATGCTAAACTTTACCTGAAATTGTCTTTGAGTAAAACAATTCTCTCTCTCTCTCTCTCTCTCTCTCGCCTAAAGCAGCTCCACTGTTCTGAAAAACTCCTGCTGATTTGATTCCATAGAAATATATATAAATGTAAAAGGTTTTTGTATAGCAATTGCTATAAAAAACCTATTGAATGTAGAGGAGAAAGACATCGTTCTCTATATAAAACTGGTACTACTCACATTCTCAATCCAGGGCATGGTCACAGTTTCTCAGACAATCTGAGAAAAGACAGAGTGAAGGATTCCTTCGTTCTCTAGCACAATAACTGTTCCTCTGGGGATAAATACATATGTAGACATTGGGCCTGAGATAGAGAAAGAACAAGCAACTATGAGATTGCAGTGGGCCAGCTTCAACAGAAGACATTGAAGGAGCCCCATGTGAGAGCATCTTACAACTCTATGGTTAATTCACTCCCCTCTGACCCCTCTTTAAACCAGTTCTCTCATTTTGGCATAGAGATAGGGAACTGAACTCTGGTCTCTCATCCTCATGTGAGTGCTGTAACAACTGGGCTAAAAGTTAAAAGATGGGCACCAGTACTGCTTCTTTCACTTCCTGTGTCATTTTGTGTGGAGCCAAACAAGCACACATTCTCTCAAAAACCCATGATATCTAATTCACCTGATTCCAGGTGGCTAGATCCTGTTGATGAATTGCTAAGCAGAGATTGCACCTTTCTGAAGAGCAGACTTTGGGGTCTCTCTGGGAGAGGGGCAAGACAGGGCTTAGCCCATACCAGCAGTTTTCAAACTTTTTCCCTTGAGACCCAATTGAAAAAAAAAATTACCCAGCAATTACATCTCTCAGCAATGTATTCCAGTCTTTTGGTGGTGTCAACAGAGGGGGCACCACAACCCAGTACCTGAGGATCTGTGACCCAGTACTGGGTTCTGACCCATGGTTTGAAAACCACTGGCCTATATGCTCTAGTCAGCATCTCCCATTGTATAGTTTAGGCATTTTCACCCCTTTAGAAATTAGATTGGGGAAGGTCCAAAGCCTATGTTATACAGGACGTCAGACTATATTATCATAGTTTTCCCTTCTGACTTTGTAATTTATGAATATTTAGCATGCTGGTTTTTGTGGATACTCTTCGTTGCCTATCTCTCCCCAGTCATTTTATAGAGGTCCAAGGCATCTAACTCAGCTTTGTGTAAGACAGTATTTTTCCTGTGATTCTCTAGGGTCCAAGCACCAAAGTTATGAGCTGTGATGTACAGCATAGCAACTCCTATATTCCTTCATGATTCCTTCCTGTTTCTTAGGGCTAGTTGTTTTAATTGCCACCATCAGATCAACCTCCCCAGTTGACTGAGCAGGTCTGTGTCAGCTCAGTCGATCAGGAAGCTGATCTTTTAAGACCCCAATGGCAACTGGAGTAGTGCTGACTGAAAGGGACCCTTTGACTCAGCACAGTGGACAGGGCAGTCAAACTGAGATACACGAAAACAACAGAGTCCTGTGGCACTTTTAAAGACTAACAGATTTATTGCATGAGCTTTCATGGGAGAAAATCCCACTTCATCAGATGCTTTGCATATCTCTGTTTGACTGAAAATGGTGGGCAGTGTAGAACTGCCCTTGGTTTCCTATTCTGCCTTTTTGATGGTATCACTAGGCAGATTGCAGTCTTGTATTGCATAGACAAAAATGTCCTTTATTTTTTTATGATTGTAGAGTCCTCTTTTTGTAAAAACAAATAAAGAACTGATTTTTAACAAATGATAGTAGATGAGATGAAAATGATTTCAGCTCAGTTATCTTGTTTTCACAGTTCTCAATAGAAGTTCTGGACTATTGCTTAAGATGTTTTAATATTCTCCTGGCTTAGTTGGAAGAGATGCTGCAGAATGTTTTAAGCTCAATATTTATGATTCATGAGCCCCTTTAAGGCATACAAAGAAAGGTGAGTCAACTTGGATATTGGCAGTAAGCTTGCAAGCTTTGAGAGGCTTATTAGACAGCATTTGGAAAAATTCATTGCAGGTTATTTATTTATTTTTCATTTAAAATACGATCTAAAAGACAGACCAAAGGGGAAAGTTGCTTTCGGTGGTGAACATTGTATGTTTTCTGGAGTAGAATAAGGCCACTTAAAAACAAGGTCTATTATACAAAAGATGCAATTGCTCTGTTGGGAATAATCAATCAGCATGGTCTCAGACTGTCCCCTGCTGGCTAGACCAGGGCTGTAACTAGAAAGAAAAAATAAAAGAAATTTCAGATTCATAAAAACTTTCACACCTTTCACACAAAATTTATACAGCCTGTCAAATAGTTTAGAAAGTTCGGAGGTTTTTTATTTTTTCTCTTTTTTTGTTTTGTTCTTCCCTTCCCAATCAATCAGAATAAAATGTTTTGATCAAAATTCCATCTTACTTTTCTAGTTTAGCAAGCAAACAGTTAGGTAAAGTAATACATCAGAGTAAGTAACTGACTTTCTGAAGAATCTAAAAAAACTGAAGTTGCAATGGCCTGATGGCATAATAAGAGCTATAATAAGACAGGGACTATCAAAAGCATGTTGTGATGACTCATTGCAATGTTTGCTCCCAGTGATGTGTGGCTGTGACCTCATCACCTAAATTTAAAAGCAGAAAAGCCCTTTTTCTTTTATGCTGCCTTCTTTTACTTACTCCTACCCCCAACTCTAAATTTGCCTAATGAACATAGAGAGCTTTCTCAAATTATAGCTATTACTGGGCTAAGTTGTTTGGTATCTCCTCAATATCACCTCAGCCATAAACATATCTCCAACTGCTGCATTCCCTTCCACCCCAGCTGCAGTGCTCATGAAAGCTACAGAAGGAGCCTGGTAGCTTTTAACCATAGATTGACATTGAAAAGCTTAATTAAAAGGAAATTAAAAGCTCTAACATCAATTTATTCAGTAAGAGGAAAACTTTAAAGGGACCCAGCAAGGCTGAGCTTAACAGGAGGGGAAGAAAAAATAAGGGGTGTGTGAGAGAATTATGTATCCCCATGAAAATAACATTCCTGTTATTAGTTTTTTGTGACTTTCCAGCTTCTTTTACCTATTATTCTATTTTGCAAATTAAATGTATAACTGTTTACTATTTCCAAATTAGTTTTTGAAAAGACAATGAGCTGAACAGGATCACTGGACCACAACCAGTTGCGTGAATGGAAGATGGGACCATGTAAGGGGAAAGGGTAAGATGAGGTCCAGAAAACAGAACAGGAAAGGGGAAAAAAAATTGAATATGACAATGGTATAAACAAAATTCTTGATAAAATCTATTTCCAGAAATTTCCATTTTTCCTCTGTTCCTGCCATCCATATGAAGTTTATCTATCTATCTATCTATCTATCTATCTATCTATCTATCTATCTAT
>ML685832.1:9197128-9274029 GCA_007922175.1 Pelusios castaneus
TATCTATCTATCTATCTATCTATCTATCTATCTATCTATCTATCTATGGTCTAAAATCTTTGTATTTTTATCTGAAACCAAAAACTAATATTAATAAAACTAGCCTAAATAAATGTAAATATAATAATAATGTTGTATTGACATCTCAATTGACTTTTTGGGGGGCTTAAGACATGAATCCAAAAGCTTAATATCCATGCCTTACTACTTCCCTTATTTGTATAATGCAGTTGGTTTAAAGTAGTAATGGAATATCTACCACCTGTAAAAGATGGGACACCCTAGGATGTATGTTTATTATGACAATATAGAAATGTATTTCCTCCAACAACAGAAGGATTGCAGTGTCAAACATTCCCCTGCATTTAATTTCCTCACATTCTGTAAGTTTCCGATCTTCAAAGCATCTGACAAAGTGGGATTTTCTCCCACGAAAGCTCATGCAATAAATAAATGTTATTCTTTAAAAGTGCCACAGGACTCTGTTGTTTTTCTGCAAATAGACTAGCACGACTACCCCTTTGGAACTTGACTATAATTTTAAGATGAATACTACGAAGATGGCATTGACCACTTAGTTATTTGGTAAAAAGCAGTGATTCAACTTTTTTTTTTGGTCCCTGTTCATGTAAAATTTGGTTTTAGAAACCAGTTGTAAAGGCATTGTTTTAAACTTTCATTTAGACAAATGGGATAATTCACTCAAGAGGGCAGATACTTGGTTTGAAACCTCCCTTCTGAATTAAATAGTTCATAGCCGTAAGTTTTTGTTGGTCTGTAAGCTGCTATGAGATTCTCTAGACATTTACATACATACCTCTTCAGTGTTTGTTGTTTTTACCTCTCTCTGTAAAGAGACTTTTTTGTTACCTAGGGCACTTTAATTCTTGATGGACTCAATTCTTGAGTTTAGCGTAGTCATTTTGTGCCATACCGTCTTTGGAATTTGGCCAAAGAGAATGGAAGAAGAATAGTTTGTAAAGCTAAGTACACACTACAGACTTGTCCCACAATAAATTGCTGTGGGACAAGCAAAGCGTAATAACTGACCTTATGTTCTGTATGATCATTTTTAGACTATAAGCTCTTTGGCTATGTCTACACTAGAAAAAGTTAGGTTGACTTTAAGTCAACTTAAAGTCGACCTTATTAAAGTCCACTTAACAAAGTGGAATAAGTTGACAACTTTAAGTAGACTTAGTCCACTTTGTTAAGTCAACCTAATCACCCTTAAGTCAACTTAATAAAGTCAACTTAAGGGTTGCTCCACATGCACACCATCCTTAAGTTGACTTAAGGAGTCAACTTAAGGGTTAAGCCAACCTAAGGACTGGTAGTTATAAAGTCGACTTAAGCTTTCATTAAGTCGACTTAAGGAATTTCTTAAGTTGACTTAATGAAAGCCTAGTGTGGACGTAACTTAATTTAAGTTGAATTAAGCATCTTTAAGTCAACTTAAATTGCCAGTGTAGACATAGCCTTTGAGACAGAGATTGTTTCTTTCTCAGTGTTTGCAAAGAGTTTGGGATGCTTTGGATGGTACCACAAGTGAAATAATTACAACTACTAGCATCATTGCTGACCCAGTTTCCCTAATTTATTTCCTTTGTGAGCTATTTAGGGAATCACAGTGCATTATGTCTAAATATCTCCATTATTCTCTGCAGTTGCAGTCTGTGGAATAAATATTTTTCCTTCATCAGTATATACAGAAAAAATAATGAAAATGCAAAAATATGTATTTTGGTCATCTAAAAAAAAATCTACCTGACTTTTTTGACACTGTTCCTTAGTATGGTTCAGTGGGGAAAGCAGGCAAACAGTTATTGGATGTGTGCTGAGCTTTGCACTTTGCTGTTTTGTTCTATTCAACTGCAGCTGATTGTTTGCCAATAGGTGTGAAAGTGTTTGTCAACCAGAATTAAGCACAGTGATTTTCAGTCACCTTGTGATACGGCAAATACTGCAAGGATTTTCTGATTTTATTTAGATTGCATACCATTCACTACTGTGTTGCAATCACACACTTGGAAAACTCTAGCTAGGTTGCTGGAGAAAGAATGTAGTTTTGTTGTTGTTTTAATATCTTAATTTACCTATTCTCAAGGGACAATTGAGATTGACCTAATAACAACATTTAAAATGTTCTAATTGTCCTATAGTGCTTCAGAGCTAATAACAGTATTAGCCTATTATGTTATGGTGGCACATTATGTTCAAAATTCTCAGCAAAAGAGATAGTGAGAGAAGAGGGAACAAAGTGAGTATGTACAAGAGCTGATAGAAATATATCAGACACATCATAATGCCAGGAAAATAAATATAAGGAAAGTCAAGGTCTATATAATCACTTAGATGATAGGAAAAGAGAGAGAGAGGAGAGGAGTGTGGTCTATCGGTTAGAAGAGGTAACAGGGTTAGAACTCCTGGATTCTATCCCCAATCCTAGCTCTGCCATGGATTGGTTTAATCTGATATCTCAGTTTATCTTTTTGTCAAATGGTTGTCAGGGCCGTCCCTAGGGGGAAGTGAGGACCAGGGCCAAACAGCCTAGGTGGGACCCCCGCCCCCTCCATGCTGGTGGGGAGTGCGAGGGTCGGCCTGTTCCTCACCCCAGGGACTTTGGTCGCCCGCTGGGGAGCCGGTGCTGGAATCCACAGCGGCCCACCAGGCACCAGGGAGCCACGAAGCTGAGGCTACCCGCTGGGCGGAGGAGAGCCGCAGCTGCAGACCTGGCCCAGGAGTGGCGGGGAGCTGAGGAAGTGACCCCGGCCCGGGCGTGGTGGGGAGCCAGGGCCACGGCCCCGGTCCTGGGCAGTGAGGAGCCAGCCCTGGCTGAGGCTGCTGCCGCCCCAGCCACACTGCCGCAGGCATGGCGAGGGGTGTTGGGTAGGCTGTGCAGACTGCATACCTGCCCAGCCCCTGGGCCTGCCTCTCTGCCTTGGGGGCAGGGAGCAGGGCCAGCCCAGGGGCCAAGGGAAGCGTTCCTGGCCTGTCCTAATGAAGTAGCAGGGAGCAGGGGAAAGCGCGGCCCTGGGGGGGAGCATGGCATGGGCCCCGCACTGCCCTGCTGGGAGTGGGACAGCGCAGGGCCCACGTAACCATGGGTCCTGGGGTGATCGCCCTGTTCGCCTCCCCCCCCAAAGGATGGCCCTGATGGTTGTAACAGTCACTGAAACGGGATATTGTGAATTCTGTTTAATCAAAACTTGACTGAAGGCTCTGCTGAATATCCTGAGTAGGATACCAGAACGTAGAAAAACTGTTCAAATCACAGTTCCTCTCCTACTCTCTTCCCCACTGCATTCTCCAGCACACACTCCTAAAAGTAGAAAATTCCTACATTTCTCTACTGGTTGTAGCATGTTTCCACTTTGTTCCACTTCATACTAGCTCATCTACACAGCCTGCTTTTTGGGGGAAAGACGTAGCTAAAACAATCCTCATCTCTTCCAAACTGCTTTTTGGGTTGGGGGGCAGAGAGGGTAGGGGAGAATTTACAGGCACATAGCACCTATACTCAAACTACCCCCACCATCAATTTCAGAATCAATGTGCATGGAACCCAAAAGTGGAGGAACAGAATCAAAATTAGCCATGCGGGGTTTTTTTATATACTTGTACAGCCATGTTAGCCCCAGCCATGATCCAGCTCTTAATAGCCATGATCCAGGTGGAGTTTATTCCTGTTTCAAATCAAGATAAGATGCATTGGTATAAATCATGCTACACTTTATTTACATTTAGAATGTGCATGGTGCAGTCACACAGGTGGAATCCATGCAAATCTTCCATATAGGCATGGATTTAGGGTTAATTAAAACATAACTATAATATTTCTGATACCACTCCATGATAATTAGTTTAGTGAATAAAACATCACAAATAGCAGATTTATCTAATTTAACTTTCTCTCTTTTTCCTGTCTGTTAATTTTCTCAGTTCTTTAATCAGTTCTTTTTTTGTGATGGTACGCAGGAGTGTGGAGTACAGGTACCTTTTTTGTTGGCCCAATTGCCCAGCTGGGGAGGGCAGAGTCAGCAGGGAAAAGGAGCGTGGGGGGGATCCTGTCCCTTGCCAGCCTCACTGCCCAGCTGAGGGGAGGGGTCAATAGGGGAATGAAGCACACCACTGTAAGATGAGAGGTGGCACAGGAAGAAGAGGGGTAGAAGAGGCATTTTTCAAATTTACTGTCAAGATACAAGTACCGGCACTTTAAAAAAAAAAAACACTGCAAATATTAAAATTCATGGATATTTGAAATTCCTCCCATATTACTTATTCATACAACTATCACTAGCAGGAAACATAAGAAATGCCATCTGATTTACAGTTTGCACCAATTACAGCATGGATTGGGAAGGGAGGTTCTTAAGAATAGACTATGAAAATTTGGCAAATACTTGTATATTTTTGCTAGTGAAACTTTACCACTCAAATGTTCAAAGAAAGTAAGCATCGAATTGCCATGAAGAGTCGGATCAATGTATACATTTGAATTCAAGTTCTTGAAGGACATTTTTCCATGTTTGTCCTTTTTAAATTGCGAACTCTCTGTATTGTTTTGTTACGTTACACACAACAGTAAGGAGTAATGCAAAATCTTTTCAAATAAATCACAATTCACTAATGACTATGAAAATTCCTGGGTTTAGCAAATGTTATTATCTTGGGTTTTAAATTAAAATTAACCTTCCCTCCTGGTCAAGTGCAATAGCCTGCAATAGCTTTTCTGACCATCTTGAAGATTACTATGTAACATCATAGGGGTCACAAAATTAATTCATTTTGTATATAATAAACAATGCCAAATTTACAAGAGTTCAAAAATATATAATTTGACTACTGTAAAGCCTTAATCCTATATAATAAACTTCCTCTAAATCAATTAATTCATATTTAATTATTAATGGATTGACATAGTGGCATTTCCAATTAAAGCATTAAATGTATGCCTCTTGTAAGAAGCAAAATTCTTTAAATTATTTGCCATTTCCTTAGAGATATGTTTGTTTAGCTACTTCCTTAACTCTTATTCCCCCCCTTCCTCTCCCCAACCCTACAAAAATAGTGTCTTTTTGAAACTTAGGCTTCTTTTGTCAGAAAAGAATACTATACTAACAGGAATACATTTGAACGCTTTCTAATTTGAGAACTGTATAAGTTGTGGCTTTTTCAAAATGGATGGTGCTCTTTAAGTACATGAGGTCTTGAAAGCAATGAAATTTGATATCTTACAAATAGCAGGAAAATGTACTGCAAGCTTGTCTGCTAAATCACACTCACAATTCAATGTAATTTTTATTGTGAGTCTGCATTGATTTTATAGTGTACATGAACATGGCAAGGCTTTGTGTGCAAAAATGTTTTGGGAAGTGCCTTTGGACATGTCAGCATGGTTATTGCATGTGAATGCATGCATTTGGGCATGGAAGAAACTGTGGGTGCCTTTGAGAAAATGTTTTCACTGATGCATGGCAGCTGGGCTCTACACAGGAGGAAAGTGGCATCAGAAAAAGTGGCATTCTTGAGAATTTTTATAGGAATCCTGGGTTCACTTTCCAATTCTGCCCAAACTTCTTGTTTTACCTCAAACAAGTCACTTGGGGCTCATTCCCATAGAACAGTGGTCCCCAACTAGTAGATCACACTCTCCTTCTGACGGGCATTGCCATTGAAACCTATGAGTGTTGCACCATCTGCTGTTGAAAGATTGGAGATCACTGCCATAGAGCATTTGGCCTCAGATCCAGCAAAGTCATTAAGCACATGACTAACTTTAAGCATGTATCTCTAGTCCCACTGACTGAGGTGTTCCTGGACTGGGGCCAGAGTGCTCCACGTTTATCAGATTCATCCCTTTGTCTTTCTGTGCCTCAGTTCCCTATCTGTAAAACAGGGATAGCAGACTTCTTTGGCTTACAGAAGTTGTGAGGATAAACAATACATCAATAAATGAGAGGTTAAGAGGGCTATATAAGAAACTATACACAGTGTGGCAAAGCTCCTCTCTCAGTTTTACCATGAGTCCAGTTGTTTCTCCTACCAGGATAGGCCTGGGGTAAACTAGTCCACTGGATAAGTCCATTACTTTCCCCTCAGCATCTCTTCACCAGAGTGTTTGGGGCTGGGCCTTAGTCAGGCCTAATAGGATGATCTCCATCCCACTGTGTGTATATGGGGGTGAGTTAGTAAGTCTCTGAAGCCCAAACCTCAAACAGTACCTTTTCTTGGGGTTCTTCAGTGGTCTTGTAGATGTGGTGGCAATGCCTAGGGTCAGAGCAATCTCAGCCATGCCCTCAGGCTAGTGCCAGAATTCTTTCTTTTTCTGCTCCTCAGCTAGGGAGAAATGCTGTCTCCTCTCCTGAGAAGTCTCTATTCCCTCTAATACAACCCTTCCAATAGCTTTCCCTCTCTTTCCTGTCCCTCTAGCACAGGCAGAGATCTAAAAAGGCTAGAGCAGGCTTTGACTAGACTCAGCTGTTCCAAATAATCTACAATCACATCCCCTTGCCTTCAAGGAAAAGGGATTTTATCATTCTAGGGCTGAAATATCTTCCCTCAAGTACCCTTCCATATGCAGGAGCTGGTGGTGAACCTTGCCCTGATATTAGACCAGCTGGCTCCCTAGGCACCTTCTGGGAGCAGTGGGTGCTGTCTGAGGTTCTCTGCTTGGTGTCCTGCTTCTATACCTTTGACGTCCACACCCATTCCTGTTTTTTTTTTTATCATTTGTCCCCCATAATTAGTTGAGCCCTGGACCAGTGAGTCCTCTCTTAGGCTGAGGGAAGGGTTTTTAGCAGCGGGCGGGCTTGTGCCCACCCCCTACCCAGGGTTCAAATAGTATTACCCTTCCATAGCCTTCTGGCCTGACTTTATCACAACAGATAAATACTAAAAATGCATAGACATGCTTTTCTCTTGCTAAACCTTTCCTTAAAGTGCTCCCCCACTATCTTTAATTTCTCTTACTGCTTATAGATTAATATGTGAAATTCCAAAGTCTTTGGAACACAATCTATTCCTTACATGTCCCAGGCCTCCTGGCTAGGAGATGGTTACACTAACACCACAAGTTCCTCTGGTGGAGGCTACACATACTCAGACTTTATGTCAGGGGTCAGTAACCTTTGCTAGTCTCTTTGCCTGCCCCTCCTCCCCAACCCTCAACTGGTGCCTGTGGCCCCCTCTGTGAAAAAAATGGCCGCTGCCTGAGAATTTGGTGGCAGCCACAGCTGGAATACCATCCAGCTCCGACAGTCATTTCAAGTGACTTCTTTCAGCAGCATGTCTGGAGTCCCTTTCCCCCATGCATGCCACCAAAAAAAGCCACCGCAGCAGTTTTCGGCAGCAGGGGCACTCCAGCATGCAGCCAAAAGCTGCTCTGGGTGACTTCTTTCATTGGCATGCGGGGGGAGGGGTCCCCAGGCATGCCGCTGCAAGAAGCTGGATGGAACAGCTTTCTGCTGGCTGCCTGGGGACCCTCCCTAGATGCTGCTGAAAAAAGCCACCTGGAGTGGTTTTCGGTGGCAGGAGCCGCAATTTTGCTAGTGCCAAAAGTTCCGTGTGCTGCTCTGAATTGGTTCATGTGCCACTCTTGACACATGTGCCTGGGTTTACTGACCCCTGCTTTATGTGGTGGGACCTTTCTCCCCAATATCAGTTCTCCTGTTGGATTTGTGTCCTTCTACCCAAGTCCAGTCTTTAAGGTGTTCTTATCAATCCAGCTGACGTGAAATACTGTCTCTCTTCACTCTCCTGAGGGACTGTCCGTCTTGAGATTTTGGCCCTTCCCCTTTTTCTTGGTAGTGGGAGATCGCTACCCAAAAATGTACCCATTGAGAGTCATTAGGGGGCCAACATCCGCCTTAGAGAAAAAAGGCTCAATCCTACTTAGCTCCTCACATGAAGTACTGATCAGCTTCAAAACCTAGTCAGTGGTGGCTAGGGGTATGTCTGTATTGGAAAAAACAACAACAACTCACAGCATTAAATCTCAGAGCCAGGGAAAATTGACTGGGCTTAGTGCTACAGGGCTAAAAATAACAGTGTAGACATTCCCACTCAGGCTGGAGCCTGGGCTGCGAAACCCAGTGTGGGATATGGAGCTCAGATGACCAACTCCAGACTAAGAAACAACATTTACACTGCTATTTTTAGCCCAAGTCAGTTGACCCAGGCTCAGACACTCACTGCTGAAAGTGTATTTTTGCAGAGTAGATGTACCCCAATCCTGCTAAGCAATTTGAAGGATGATACCTGAAATGAAGTATAGATGATCATGATGTAACATGATTTAGATAATATGAGTTGTCAATTAATTGATACAGAAATACCATTCTGTCTAATTGCATGTTATGTTCCTGTCACTGCGAGCCTTGAAAGAGAAAAGCATCAGTCTATGACAAATGGTAAAGAATTTCAATATTTTTTAACAAAAAACATCTTATCTTAAAATTTGAGACTTCTCACTCAGTTTGTGCTAGCATTCTGAGGCACTGCTATGCCTTTGAGAGACTGTTTCCATTGATGAGTAACATCTGGGCTGAGCACAGGAGCAAAATATCTATAGAGACAGTAAGGCTCATGAAAGTTATTATGGGACCAATCTGCATAACAACCACTGGGAATTTTAGGAATCCCAATTTATTTAAAGTAATAGGGTTAGAACATCTTTGGAAAAATCTCTAATGTGAAACATTTAAATAAATTAACATTTTTACACTGAAGAATTTCACTGTGTATATTTGTTTTCCTGTTATGGACTAGTAGGGAGGTTCTTTAGGGTCCCTTTTCAATGCAATGAATGCAAATTCATGCGACTTCCATTCACACAGGCATGTTTACCTTGACTTCTATGAGCTGAATGCTTCTCAGCAGACCTACATTCTGCATACTGCATACATACTGCAGTGGGTCTACTGACGTGAGTACAATTAAGCACATGTGTGAATATTTATGAGCCCTAAAATGGCATTTTTATTCTATATATGATCAGTCTCATTGATTTCAGTACGATTCCCTGAAAGCACAAGGGTCTTCCTATCTAGCTCTGATTGCAGGAAGAGGGTCTTAGACAGGAAGTTTTCAGGGCAGGGGTCCCAGATTTCTCTATGGTCTATAAAATATGTTATGGACTTCTCGCAATGTAATAGCTGTGTGATTACTACACTGCAGAAGGGCACTGGTATTGCAAAGTTCCAGTAAGTAGAAGTAGCACAACAAATGCTGTAATATCACATCTACTGAGCAGTTCCAAACACAAGATTTCTCAGCATCAATTCAAAATAGCTCATCTCCATTGAAATCATTACAAATGACTGGCAAAGTTAGGGCAAGAATTCCAGTGCAATACACATACTCTTGCCCATCAGATGAACCATCTATGCCTGTATTAGAACAGCTTCAACTCCCCTCCTTTCTAAATAATAGGAACCGGACCAGTGTGGTGGAAGGAAGAAAGGCAAAATCAAATCCTAAAGGATGAGATTTTCAAATGGGCTGAATGGAGTTGAGGTCTACTTCCATTCACTTTCAATGGGAACTGAACACCTAACTGCCCTTTGTGATTTTGAAAATCTCCCTCTAAAATTGTTAGGTTCCAAATGCCAACAGCTTTGTTAAAGAGACAGCTGCTTATCATGGTGTCAAGGAAGTAACTGATGGTTCCCAATGGTCCTATTGGCTTTTCTTTTAGTTCAATTAGGTTATGCTGAATTAGAAAAAATATCCCTTTCTGTGTTCAGTTATAAAGTTTTAGAAGTACCCTGTGTCTGAGATGTTCTAGGAATGTGTTTGCAGTCTGGAGTATTTAAACCAGTGGTTGCCAAATTGTGACCCGTGAGGGTTTTCAAAGCAGCCCACAGCTCCACTCCTTCTGGATGCAGAAGGGAGCCACTGCCTAAGGACTCAGGCAGAGTGTGTTTACACAGGACTAAAAGATCAGTGCAGGCTCCTTGCTGCAGCCAAGGAGATGGAAGATAAGCACTCCCCCAGCTGTAGCAGGGAGCACAGCAAAATGATCTCCACTTAAGCCCAGAGGTGATGTGGTCCCTGCTGGAGCCAAAGACAGGGGAACACTGATCTTCTGTCCCCTTAGCTGCAGAAGAGAGCCACTGCGTAGGGACCTAGGTGGAGCACACAGGGCTACAGGACACATGCAATTTCCCTACTGCGACCAGAGATATGGGAGGTCAGTGAGAAAGCAGCCTCCTTGCTGAACTCTTTCTGTCTTGCTTCAGAAGTGGGGAACCTGCTGGCAGAGACCGGTGACCCTTTCAGATCATAAAAATTATATCTGTTGCTCTTGAGCCAAAAAGGTTGGGAAACAGTGATCTAAACAAACTGTGGTTGCTTAGTTAGAAATGTTTATATGGGTCGGAAGATTAAAATTTCATTGAGGGAGTATTTTTAAATGTTTCCTATGCAAAAGCTAGGATATATTTATGGAAGATTCAGTATTACTGTGACAAAAGTGGACACGGAATTAAATAATTAATACATAAAACAGAAAAATATCAGTCAGCTTCTATGTGCAAATGTCAATTCACCCTAACTATCAAGTGACTATCAGAGCCTCCACAATATTTATGGACCACATTTTCTAAACTGAATGTCTGAATTTAGCATACTAAATACAACATTTTTTTCAGAAGCCAAAATATGGATTGAATATTGAATAAATATTGGTTTTAATAAGACTCATTTGAGGCCTCCATTTCTGGAATTTTTGAAGCATATACATATACATCCTGGATCACAAAGAAAATATAAAATATTCAGTAAAATATCTATTTCAAATTCATCAGACTCCTGTGACCTTCATATCTATATTCTGCACATTCACCCATTTCCTCTGGATTTACTCAAACATTTCAAAATTCTAAAGTGCTTCACAAGACTCATTTTGGCTACATCAACAATTAGAAGTGAGGATGTGATTCCCACCTTGCATAGGATTTATTTTAATCAGTCTGCAGGAGATGGTTCCTTAGCCTCCAGTTATGTAATTCCCTTTTCAACCACAATAAAACTGGATGAGTCCTAGAATGGGAAATATATAAAACTTAAATGACAAATTTAAGATCTGATATCTTCATGATTGCAAAGCTAGACACAGGAGTTTTATACTGAACCATTGGAATCAGGGGGTAGCAATTTAGCTTGACTTAAGGACCCTTAAGTCGACCTATATTACTCCATGTCCTCACCTGACTTTTATTAAGTTGACTTAAGAAATTCCTTATGTCGACTTAATGAAAGCTTAAATTGACCTAATAAGAGCTGCCCATTAGGTCAACTTAAGCCTTAAATTGACTCCTTAAGTAGACTTAAAGACGCTGTGGACAGGGAATAACCCTTAAATCAACTTTATTAAGTCAACTTAAGTGCAGTTAGGTCAACTTAACAAAGTGGACTAAATCAACTTAACTTTAAGTCAACTTAGACCACTTTGTTAAGTCGACTTAATAAAGTTGTCTTTAAGTCGACTTAACAAAGTCGACCTAACTTTTTCTAGTTAGGGATCCCTAGTTTTTTAATGGAATATGAAGCACTTCCTTCCCCCCATCCTGGAATGCCAAAAGTGATAGCACCTTAAAACCCTCACATTTTATGTACAATAATGTTATTTTACATTATATTCAGAGTTTGAGTCCCTCTGAGACCTCCACAATTTCATGGAAACCAGGCTATTTATAGGATGAAAAAAAAAAAAAAAAAAAAGGGAAGCATGTTCAGAATATGAGGATGGGATGGTATTAGAAGATTTTTAAGCAACAGATAGGAATACATACGTACATGCCTCCAGCTTCCACCCTGGACACATTACACTATCCATTGACTTCAGCCAAGCCTTAAGATACAACGATCTGCTCCGATCCCTCAGACAGAGACAAACACCTACAAGATCTCTACCAAACATTCCTAAAACTACAGTATTCACCTTACGAAGTGAAAAAAAAAAAAAAAAAAACAGATCGACAGAGCCAGACAGCTATCCAGGACTCACCTACTATAGGACAGATCCGACAAAGAAAATAACAGAACACCACTGGCCATCACCTACAGCCCCCAGCTAAAATCCCTCCAGTACATCATCAAAGAGCTACAGCCTACCCTAGAAGATGATTCCAAACTGTCCCAAGCCTTGGAGGCAGTCCTATCCTTGCTTACAGACAGCCACCCCAACCTGAAGCAAATACTCACCAGGAACCGAACACCATACAATAAGAACACTAACCTAGGAACCTCTCCCTGCAGCAAACCCCATTGCCAACTCAACCTGCAACATCCATAAATCAGTAGGAGAACACTTCAATCTCCTTGGACACACAGTAGCAGACTTGAAAGTTACCATATTTCAACAAAAAAACTTCAAAAACTTCAGTGTGAAACTGCAGAGCTGGAACTGATTTGCAAACTTGACACAATCAGACTGGGTGTGAATAGGGACTTGGAATGGTTACCCATTACAAAAAGTAATTCTCCCTGTTTACACATTCTCACCTTCTAATCAACTGGTGTCAATGGGCCTCATCTACCCTACTGAGTTGACTTTGCTATCACTTGCCCTCCTTCATCCTGGCATGTGTATCCATACCTCTCAACTGCAGTTTCCACTTCATGCATCTGAGAAGTAGGTTGGAGCCCATGAAAGCTTATGCCCGAAGACATTTGTTAATCTTCAAGGTGCCACAGGACTCTCAAGGTTTTTAATGACACTCCGTTGGGGTGACGAGGAAAATTCATAGTTTCACCACTTATGAATAATGCAGTCCAAGCTCATGTCAACCTTTATATAATATGACACCATTCTATGCTGTCACCTAAACTGATGCAGGCACTCCCTCACACACACACACACACACACACACACACACACACACACACACACACAAAGAAAAAAACATATCTTAAAGGTTTAATAAATCAGGAAGAGAAATATGGAGAATAATATTAGAATACTTTAGGCTAAAACAAAACATTTTAGAAGCCAGTTAAAGAACTAGAACATAAAAAGAATGCTTACTAAGTGCACAACAGAAAAGACACTAACCGATGTCATCTATTATTGCCCATGTACTTGCTATCTTGGATTACTTCAGGGTCAGCAAGGCAGAAGTGATAAGTAAGCTGGGGCAACTCCAAGCAAATAAATCACTGGGAATGCACAGGACTTATCCAGCTTGGTGAAATGATACTAGGGGGAAAAATGTCTAAAGAGAGAGCAATAATATTGGGAAAGTCATTAAGTATTAATTTAATTCTAAAGATGTGAGAGAAACCAGGGCTGAGAGAGTATTGGAGAAATAGAATGATTTAACTTGATAAACTTAAATATATAAACCACAGTCCTAGCATAAGTAACAAATTGAGGGAAATTGCATAGTGTATAAGAGAATATCAACATATTCATCAATATATCTAAACAGTAGTCATTAAGAAACAACAAAGAGCCAAATCTTCCAGTCTTTATTAAATTCCTGTTTCAGCTGAACTTATTCTACTCAGAAATTTGCAGGCATCTAAGCAAAAGTAAAAAAGTAGCATAAACTCTTAGGGTACTTCTATACTGGGGTCTCTGTTAAGTCGACTTAACCAAGGTAGACTTAAAGACTTAGAGACTCCACAGTCCTGTTTGCACATTGGCAGGTGCTAGGTTGATAGAGGAGTGGCCAGGAACTCTGCCGGGGGGCCTGGAGGCCAATTAGGTCAACTTACGGGCTCTTCCCCATCTACACTGGCCTAAGTAGGATTAATAAGGTCAAATTTAAACCTAGGTCAACCTTAAGAGGTTAAGTCGAATTAAGGAAGCATTTAAGTCAACTTAATAAGCGTCCAGTGTGGATGCAGCATTCTATAGGTCGACTTAAGTGTCATTAAATCGACGTAAGCTGCAAGTGTAAATGTACCCTTAGAGATTTACTCTGTGATATCCAATCCCCAGCCATGAGGCCAGAAGGAGATCATCGAATGGCAGCATGCCTCCCAAAGGAGATGTGTGGCCATGAGACAGACCATTCCATAGATCAGCAGGATCTGCTTAAGAAGCAGTCCTCATGCCTCAAATCTGCAAAGATTGCCTCCATATTCCCAGCTGATTTAGAGACTCTGTGGAATATGGAAACAAGCTCCCAGTATCTTCCACAAGGCTGGAAACTCTCTCCATTAAAGGGTGAAACATTTCAGATACATCAGTCCATCAAGTATTTCAACTTAGATATCTACTTTCCATTTTTGTTTGTTTGTTTGTTTGTTTGTTTGTTTGTTTGTTTGTTTTCTTTCTGCACAGGGCTCTGAGTGAGGATGGCAGAATTTGGCTTCAGTGCAAGAATTTTCAAAAAAGTTAATATGTAAATAATCTACTTTACTTATTTATTTAGGACCCATTTCTGCCACCCTTTTTCACAGAGACTGGTCATTTGACTTTGTGACTGCTACAATTGATTTTAATCAGAACTCACAAAGTACAGACCTAGTCTAAGGATAGCAGAGTCTTGCCTTTAGAATGTAAGTTGGTAGGACATCATGTATATTGAGTCTTTTTGATAAGCCAGTTTGGATAAGCCTTCTATAAACCGTATAAATAAAAGTACAAGAGTGGAGTAAGAATAAAAAAAAAAAAACCTGAAAAGTGAGTTGTATCACTGAAATAAGGCATGTTTAGTACTCAAGGGGAAATCCTATTTCTAGTGTAGAACACTGCAGAAAAAGATATAAAAAAAGTCTTACATTGTGTCTTTGGGGAAGCTCTGATATTTACCTCCTGTGCTATTTACTAGAAAAGTTATGTTTGTAAGCCAGACACATAAATGATGCCATAAAGATGTCCTCTCCAGAAACAGAGACTCAGGCAAGGGAAAGATTAATGTAGAAAGTGGAAGCTTTGCTCCTCTCTACCCCAAAAATACAAATAAGGTGGCTTTTTTATCATTTTGCTTCATTTTAAGAAAGGATCTAATACAATTTAATTGATAATTCAAAGGTACATCTCTTGGCACATCTGAGGGATTTGCTTTTTTTAAAAAAAGAAGAAAAATATTTTTATATTTTGTGAATCTCTCAACAGGAATTCTTATTTCTATTTAAATTAGATTGCCCATTTCAGGTTCCCTTCTGACTGTTGGATTGGCTATCATAAAATCAATGTCTCCCTGCTATGTGCCAAGGACAATAAGGAGACTGATTGAAAGTTGGGAATTTATTCTACTCTGAATTCATTTAATATTTGATAAAGAGAAGCGATATAACCTTAAATGTGTTACAGAAGATTCAGTAATACAATATATACAATAAAAATAATGACTTGAGAGTCTGAGGGAAATTGTTCTTTGATAGCTTTTACCTGTTATCACTGGTAATTCATCATCACTTATCTTTTCAGTTCCAAACATTCAAGGTACCCTTAATCTCCTTTTGCTTGTCAAAATATAAACTAGTCCTGTTTAAAATTGTACAGGTATTATCTCATTATATGCCACCAAAATGTTAAAATTACATAAGACATAGGTTTTCCCTGTTTTGTTTTTAAATTTTCAGTTCTTGGCCCCAATATGTAATCTCAATGCTCAAAAGAGGAAAACCTTACTTCTAGCATTTCTCTTGCTAAACTGAAACTACCAAAGAAAGTAATAAACAAACAAGATGGATAAGGGGACAGTTCTGGCCTTATTGATATAGGTGGAGCTTCCACTGTGTTGGAATAGCTTTATTGCCTGGATGTCTCATAACTAATATTCTACTAATGCTATTTTTGAAAAACAGAAAAGCCCCTGAGATCTCCAATTTTTTGTCAGTTAATTGCATAGCTCCAGTCTTTGTCATTACTAAACCTACTAATTCATGCAAGGAGAATCCAAGGAGCTCTTTGCTTCCCACTAATAACACATAAAAATATTAGTAGTTAGTCAACATGGTAGCTAAAACTTTTAAGTAATACTTGTATATTTCTGAGGAAAGATAAAGATTCTCACTCTCTGTAAATAAACAGCATGAACATAGTTATCTGTGTGAATGTTTTATTCTTTGCTCTTGTTTCAAATTTATATAATTTTGTTCTTAAGCATAACAGTCCACTCTTCAGCCATAGACAAAAAAAAAATAATAATTTGCACAATGGAGTTTGAGTCATTAACTATGAGGTGATAAGCATAAACCATAAAACCAAGTGCAAGCACAAAGTACACAGTGTCTCTTTCCCTAGACTCAGTGCCCAAATTTAACCGTCCAACTATTCTCCAAAGCTTCTTAGAGGTTCCAGTGTTCTTCAAAAAAGGTTAACTTGTTCAACTGAGACCATCTCCTACCTTCCTGCAGAAGTCATAACACTGCGGACATGTACTAGCTTCAGCTCTCCTGTTTAGTCCATCCTAGGTCTAATCTTATGCTTGACTAACCCTTTATGTAAATACATTAGCAAGATTTTTAGAAGACTCAGTACCCTACAGCTCCCCTTTAGGTACCTAGAACTGCTGGTGCTGAGTACTTCTGAAAATCTGCCTCTTCCTGTATTAAGAGCTATATGTAGAAATATGAGCGTACAGTATTCAAAAAACTTGAGGTGAAATCTTGGCCAACTTGAAATCAATGGAAAAAAACTCCCATTTTCACTTAAGTGGTCCAGGATTTACTTAACACTTGGAAGCATCAAGTACAACATATACAAGCTGCGGGTTATAGGACTAGATGGGTGATCTTCTATGCAGTTTCCCATCTTATTATGTGCTTATTGGTGCTGATAAATTCTTTGTGTAGTGCTATATCAACATTTACTTTCAATATATCAAAATAAGTTGTTTCATCAACATTTTATTTCATGTTAATAAATAAAGAGGGTGACTAATGATTCTCTGCTGATAAATTTCACCTCCATCTAAAATTTGTCCATAAACAGATCCTCAAATGTATTCAATTCACAATTATTCATAGAAAAAGTTCTTCACATAGTTCTTTCTCTGGGGGTTGCCTCTGAGGAGTTCATTGTTAAGAGGTGATAATTTGGCTGGTCTATTAGGTCCTGGTCATTTTCAGTCCTCTAAGAGTAGTCACCATGCATTCTATGCAGTCACATTGATGAGTAATAGAGGATAGTATGTCCCATCACAATCTGGTATAGGCTACTCATCCCATGGGTTGCAGTGAGGGAGGGGAAGCAGACTGCATAAAGCCACTAGTTTCTCCACACACATATGTGGGGGAAAGGAGGAGCAGAGAAGGGTGAATACTGAATGGAACCCACTCAGTCACTCCATCCCCTCAGTGCACCAACTAATTTAAGTGCACTGAGGAATGTACTCTGTGCTGGATATAGGACTAGTACAAATTACTTGCTCTTTGGAGTACAGGAGGAAAGTGAGTATGAAATTATGACTGTCTGAATCAGTCTCCTCCCTGAGCCGGTCTTGGAACACTGCAACTACATTCCATTCCCTACTCAGCGAAACTTGTCAGATGATGATCTAGCTCTGATTGGACACACATAGACCTTAGAACAAAGTTTCTGGTGTCAGCAATGCAATTATGTTTATAAGTTCAAGCATTACTTTCTGAAATTATTTTGCATTATTTGCTTAATATTCACTTTGGAAATGTTCCTTGCCTTTGAACACATTTGTCTGAATATTCACAGAAGAGAAGTAAATTCAAAATAATATTTGCAGAAAAATGTTTGGCATATTTATGCTGCTCTATTCACAGTTATATGTTTTCTTTTGAGACTCGGTATTGAATTATCATGAATTTAAATTGTTTTCTAGGATTTCATGTATTTTGTCATAATTGGGGTACATAAAATATACCCTAATATAAGCCGTAAAAATCTTATGATACAAGATATATAAGACCTTAAGATTTTCCTTCACTTCTATT
This sequence comes from Pelusios castaneus, assembly GCA_007922175.1. NCBI lineage: Eukaryota > Metazoa > Chordata > Testudines > Pelomedusidae > Pelusios > Pelusios castaneus. The sequence goes on from ML685832.1 coordinate 9,214,997, forward strand.
TCTCTTTCTTTTTTCCTTCACATTGTCTTCATTATCACCACTATTCAGTTTGTCATCACAAAATAGCATAAGGAACATCTGGCCATCCCTTAATTTAGCTTAAATATTTTTTCTTTTCCTTTTTCCATTTTGTGGCTAGCTCTTGCTCCAGAATGCCAAAAAAAATGGCACCTCAGCCCTGAATGGAGGCTTGGAATAATCCCAGATTCTCCATCAGCCTTAGGACAAAAAAAGAAAATGACGAACAAGAAAAAGCTTTCTTTCAGATAAGTGCAAGGTAATTGCACTTCAAAAGAGAAAACGTTATGTAGCTTGCTGTTTTCATGCATTTTTAATTATTTTACACTACTTTTAAGCATTTTTCAGAATCCTTAACAAAATATAAAAGAAAGCAAACAAAGTTATATGGAGTAAAATTTTATGGCTGAGAAAATCCTGATGATAACTTCACAAATCTATCTGAATATTTTAAAGAAGGTAATTTTACCTCAATATTCTATTTGTGGTAGATTAATAAAAATAAATTAATATAATCTAATGTCCTTGTTTACTTCTTTAACAGATTCCCCCCCCACACACACACACACACAACTGCTTTATTGTGTTGCCAGGCATATGAAGTTACAATGGAACTGTCTTATACGTGTAAAACTAGACATTTGTTTGAGGGTGGAAGGAAGCTTGTAATGTGTGGAGTGAACTTTATCTTGGAGGCTTTCTTGTTTAATTGATGTAATCTGACCTTGCCATTAGTGTAGCTGGAGGCAAGCTATTTCTGTCTGCATTACTTTTCATTATTACTTTTCTGTTGAAACTCAGTTCCTGCTGCTCCATATAAATGTGTGACAGAGCTAAAGAACATACTTCAGAAAGTCATTCAACTTCTATCTGCTCTTTTACTTTCAATGTTACCCCACTCAATTGGACTCTCATCCAAGTACCATATATCAATGTCTGTTGTAGCAACAGAAATTTGGAATACAAAGCTTTAGATTCTGATTTGAGATACTGAAGAAAATTTATATTCCTTCCTTATTTATCTTGAGTCGAGGCTTCACCAGCTTAGATACAAATCAATCTTCTCCTGTAGCAGCTAGTTTGCAGCTGTGCCTGAGCTTATTATTAATTTACTCTGTTCTTCCTTGGTGCAGAGTGAAGGAGACAATCAAGTGATACATCACATAAACAATTAAAAACTATCCTTGTGGCTTTAAGCTATTGAAATGATGAACAGCCTGTACAAAATGTAACTGTCCTTGAATTACTTTCATTGTTAAGCATTAGACAGTATGACAAATTTTAGTCCTACTCAGTCATTTAGAATGGTATCTACAAAGCTCTGTCAGATGCTGATTTATCTTTATTATTGTCTGGTAACTTGGGTTGACACAGGATTGATAAAAAAAAACAAAAACAAAAACCCCACAACAACGATACTACATGGATTACATTAAAAACACTTACAAGCCTCATTGTTTTTCCCCAAAGATAAATGCAGTGGACTCAGGAGTTGTATAACAAATATCATTAATTCAGCTTTCCCAAATGTTAAATTAATCTCAAGCATCTCCCAATCTTCCTCATTTCAGACATTAATTAAAGATGCTGTTTGACAAATATATTTTCATCTCCTTTTGTATAGATTATGGCAAATCTCTGCTGTGAAATAATTAGAGATTTTTAAACTGGTCCAATAAATAGAAATGTTGTTAACCTGTTTGTTTTGTTTTTTTCATTTCTTGGGAGCTAGCATTGAAGACACACACATCCACAGGCCCAAAATCATAACCCAAAAGAAGAAATTCCTTGAGATTTTGCATACTACATTTCATCCAGGATTGAGTTTTTCTGGGAAACTTAGTAAAAAAAATTCTTTAAAAATAGACAAAGAGCCAGGAGCTATGTTGATTTACACTAATTGAGAAGCTGCCTCAAGAATTTTTAAAGTGACATTATTTTGAAACTTTACTTGAATTTTACTTTTGGAAAAAATATCTGCTTTGTTTCAAAATGGTTTTGTCTTAGAAACTTTACATTAATTCTATTTTGTTGGCATGGCTGAGTTGTCTATGTTAGTGTTTTAGTGGTGGCAGTGTGTAAGTTACCAATATGTTTGATGAAAACATGAAGCAGACTATGACATGCTATAATGGGATGTGTGAAGAAGAGTTTCACTAGAAGCTCATTAGATCATGGTTACAACAAGTAGTTTGTTGAACTTTGAGAACGTGGCCTGGAGGGAAAAAAAGTAAGCTGTGCTTGGCTAGTTTAGGGCAGAAGGCAGTTAGGAACTGAAGACCTGAAGGATTATTAAATGCTTGCAAGAAAGTCGCAGGTTACAGGAAGCTTGAAGACTGTCCATGCCAAAACACTCCCTGCAAATCCTGAATAAAAGAATGGAAGCTTTAATCACTGCACCTTCCTATGCTGGCATTTTTTCCTTAGTCTATTCCAAATTAAATGTGATAGTTTTAATTGATGAGGAGGGAGGGAGTGGAAAATCAAGTCTTTAAATTCTTAATTTAAAAATATTAGAGAGCACATTATAATATGATTTCTTATGCACAGAGATGTGATCCATATACTCTCTGCATGGTTCATATGAAATATTCTACTATCAACTCTGATTTTTACATTACAGTATAATAGGTATTGTAAATCTAAGTATTTTCTCAGGAAGTAGACTTTGAAGAGATAAACACCAGTAATATAAATTAAGCAATGTCTCATTTAACAGGTGGACATTTGGAAAATTGCATCTGTAAAAATCTGTACAGGAATACTTTTTACAATGCATCACACCTAGCTAGAGCTGTAATATAGCATAGCAATCAAATCTCATCAGTAGTTATCTATGCTCTTTGTCTGCACAACTAAATTGAAAGCTGGAAATGTTAGAAAAACAAACAAACAGAGGTATGGCTTTTCATATATCGTTCTGGATTTGTGGAATCTGCTATGTTTACAGAGCACTCAAGGTTATTGCTTGTTATCATGAGTTATACTTATGTACAAGTGTTTTATTACCTTTAACAGAGCTGGATTTATCTGATGTGTTTTGTATTTTTCATGTTTTTTTATAAACTGGGTAGAAACCCAGTTTAATAACGTTTATTTGTATAGGCTTGGTGTGAATGATATTAATGATATCAATTGCCTGTTCAGCTTTGAGGTTAGAGATGGCTTGACAGCAAACATACTTTACCTCCTAGATGCTCAAGTATTCACTTTTAGACATGTTTCTGACAAGAGAGAGATGCCACTTCATTTCCCTAAATAATCTATCTGGATCTGTACCATAGTACATAGAAGAATTTAATATGGTGAAGAAATCAACACACCATGCCATGCCATTAAAAGTCTATATTTGCTGCAATTATTATTTGGTGGTATATAAGATATCTCAGTGTTCCCCTATATTTAGAATAGAAAATAATCAGATCTCTGTCAAACTGTGAAAGCCTAATGGTTTAAAAATGGGTGAATATTTTAATGGCTGTCACCATGTCCACCTTTTCATATGGGTTGCTGAACACTGGGTCATATTCTTGATTGTGCCCAAACTATCCTCAAACAATCAGAGGGAATCCATCAGGGAGATGATAGTGAATTCCTAATCCCAAGAAGTCCAGCTCTGGCACAACTGTATGAATTTAGCTCTAATTTATGATGTTGGAGGACTAGGGTACTGCAGCTTCATTTAGCCATGCTTTTTCCCTGTTCCTAATTCACTCACTCCATCTTCTTACCGCAGTCTGGAGACAGGTAACTGATTAGGACAGCACCCCTGCTCCCATTACTCCTCACAAAAAAGACATTTTCTACTGCTATCTTCAGCTATAAAATGCAAAGTTGGCTTGTCTACAATGCAAAGTTGACTTGTCAAACAAGGGTGGGCGGATCCTCTATTTACAGAGGTAAATACTGACTGGGAGCAAATATGGAGGCAAAATCTGACTGATCTGTTTCTAGTCCTCGAATTCACATAGAAATCTGTTGAAGTGGGAACCCAATTTAATTGCAAAATTACTTTATAAAAGGGGAATATAATTTCTAAATTATTTTTTACATCTGCAGATGTTTGCTTCATATTGCCTCTGACAAGCTTTTCTGAGAAGTTCACATTGAGAAATTAACATATTTTTACAACTCTTGTCTCACAGACCTATTTTCTGGATCAGCACTGGAAATGAAATTCAAAGTAATCTAGTTCTTAAAACCTGGAATTATTTACCATCCAGGCTCATCAATATCTTTCAACGGCAGCAACAACAGCAGAAAAAAGGCTAAAATGTCTTGGGAACCTCAAATATATGACTGCTAAAATATAACTTCATTATATTACATTGCAGCCATGCTTAAAAAAAATATTTCTTTTAATTAGGCTGAATTCAGACAGTTTTGTTTTCCTTATTTGCGTTTGATACCTTATAGCTGTATTTTGCATTCATAAAAGAGATTTTTTTTAAAAAGAGAACAGTTTATTACTCTTATTTGCTGATTTAGTGACCCTACCTATAGCTCATTCCCAATCTTCCTTTCTTCATCAGACTACTAGGGTTCATGTACACTGGCCACTTAAGTTGACTTAAGGACGCTTAGGTCGACCTACACAAAGCCACATCCACACTGGCTTTTATTAAGTTGACTTAAGCGCTTCCTTAAGTTGACTTAATAACAGCTTAAGTTGACTTAATAACACTACCTCTGAAGGTTGATTTAAGCCTTAAGTTGTTTTCTTAAGTTGACTTAAAGCCAGTGTGGCTGGGGAACAGCGCTAAGTCGATCTTAATAAGTCGACTTAAAGCCAGTGTGGACTGGTATGTATACTGTTAAGTCGACTTAACAAAATCCACTTAAGTTGACTTAAAGCATAGCCACTTTGTTAAGTCAACTTAACAAGGTCGACTTTAAATCAATTTAAAGTCGACCTTGTTAAGTCGACTTAACAGAGTCTACTTAACTTTACAAGTATAGAGATAGCCCTAGAGACTGGTATAGAGAACCCTGCAACAACTTGCATGGGATCCAAAGTGCAGACAACCTTGTGGATCACCAGAGGCTGCAGAATCTCATAAATAATGAAGTATTGCCATAACAGAGTTGTGATCTCAGGAAGCATCCTTACAGCAGTCCACTGGTCCTATCAGCCAGGACCAGGGACTAACTACCAGGTTTTTTTTACCCCATGTCCCTGACCAGATCAGTAATGTAAAATTCAAAGGGAAGGAGGCCATGTTTAAATCACACACACACACACACACACACACACACACACACAAGTCTGACAAAGCTGTAGATTAGATGTTTATAAAGAATCTTCTAAGAATCTTGCCATGTAAAGTATTACTCATCCTATTACTGCTATTACTTATAGTATCAGTATTACTGCCACCTATAATATTGAAGAAAAAGCTGTAACAAAATCATATTTAAGTAGTTCTGTCTCTTTTTTTTCTTCATTTTCCCCTCTTCAGTCCAAAAGTCTATAATCATTTTGAAAGACAAATTGTCAGATTAGTACAGACAAAGGGGGGAAAGATGGCCCTCAGATATTTTTTGCAGCACTTGGGTGTGAATAGGTAGAATTTCAATGGAAATGTACAACTAAATAATTGTGTCATCAGTATATATTTCTGTTGTCTTACATTCTATAAAACAAATTATTAATGCTCCCTGTTTTTTGATAATCCTTTCATTCACCAGAAAGCCCTACCTTGTCAAGTTATCATTGATTAAAGGACTTCTTAAAAAAATAAATTGCTACAAGTAAAAAACACTATGGAATTCCTGTAAGTAGAATTACTTTTCTCCCCATCTTGCCTTGCTTTTAAAGTAAAACTAATAATGCTGAACATAACTTATATTTTGCACATTGTATGGACCACAGACAAACTACTAGTAGTTAATAAAATATATAACATATTATATCAGTGCAATCCCTCATCATTCTCATGGGACACTGTCAGGGGACTGTGATTCAAATAATGTCAGCCTTTCCTTTCAAAACACCCTAATTTTTCACCGGTTTATATAAACGTGGCTGTTAAATCTCTTTTTGGCAGAAAGTTTATCGTACGAGCTCTCAACCCCAGAACAGATATTTTTTACAGCTTAATAATGGTTTTGCCATTTTTTAAACTAAGACTATAAATCAGTTAACGGTTTGTGTGGCAACGACTTTGGTATACAGGCAAACATGATTTCATTTAAATAAAACTAAAACAACTGGCAAACAATTAATCCATAATATAGTCTAATTACTTTCAATGTTTACAAAGGAAGAAATTAATATGTTGAAATAATGAACTATGAAAATCAGCTATTGCCCTTTGTAATAACTGTTTCTCTAAAATGATTTTTAATAAGCATGATTTTTATGTTTCAAAGAAATGTGCACTTATAATCCCCAGTTTTTCTCACTACCTTTTACTCTGCTTCTGAATCTAATTAAACCAGTGGTTTTATGGAAACTTGTTATAGTGGTGGTATCTGAAACGTAAGTTTGGAAAGCTATCTTTAGCCTAGTTTGCAGTTTCCTTGACATGAGTGAAATGTTGCCTTGGTGACCTTGTTACTAAGTAAACTTGTTTATACTTGCTGAGTAGGACAAAGGGGATATTTTCACCACAGGATGTGATTAAATTGAAATACAAGAGACACAAGAAAATGTGCTGCCAAAAGGTAATTAGGGAAAAGGCAAGTAGACAAACTAGGAAGTCCCCCAAAATCTTATATGGAGAGAAAAGGATCAAAATGACTTGGTCAAATATACGTGATCAGTGCACAACCAGTGATTAAGGTAGAAAACAGAAAAGACAAATAACATGAAAATAGAAAGGATACGCAAAGTTATTGTTAATTAGAGTATATTGCATGGGTTGCATAAAATACATTATTTAATTTTCATACTGCTTAATAGTGGCTGGAAGACAAACTAATGAATATATAATATGATGGGTTGTTTTTAAAGGATAAACAGATTACTGGAGGAAAAATCCATCATGACCCACCTACAACTCAGGTTGTTCACTATCTTTTACTATGTCTGTATGAGCTTTTGTGGGAGAAAATCCAACTTGGTCAAATGCTTCAAGATGGAGAACTTACAGAATGGGAGGAAAAGTTCTCTACCTTGAAGCATCTGACTAAGTGGGATTTTCTTCCATGAAAGCTCTTGCAATAAATAAATGTGTTAGTCTTTAAAGTCTACACTATCAACTTAAGTCAGCTTAAGGACCTTAAGGATGCTTAAGTCGACTTAAAGAACGCTGTGTCCACACATGGCTTTTATTAAGTCGACATAAGCGCTTCCTTAAGTTGACTTAATAACTACCACTCTTTAGGGGATCCCTAGGAGACCCATGACTCCCTTCCATGGTGGATCTGTGGCTCCCTTGTCCTGGCTCCCTTGTCCTGGCTCCCTTCTTCTCCCCAGCAGAAGGAAGTTGCGGCTTCCTTCTCCCTGGGGGGAGCTATGGCTCCCTTCTTCCCCAGGGGGAGCCACAGCTTCTGGCTCCCTTCCCCGAGCTGCGGCTCCCGCAAGCAGTGGCTCTCCATCAACCTAGGACCTGCATGTGTGGACGCAAGCAGACAACTTAAAGTTTTAGTGTAGATAGTCGCAGTAAGTCAGCCTAATAAGGTCAACTTTAAGTCCACCTTGTTAAGTCGACTTAAGAGAGTCGACTTAGCTTTTCTAGTGTAGACATACCCTAAAAGTGCCACAAGACTTCTTGTTATTTTGCTGAACTAGACTAACATAACTATCCCTTTGGAACATGTTTGTCTGTAGTTTCCTTAATAATAATTGTAATTACAAAGTATATTTTTGGTTCAAACACAGGTTAGAAATAATAAACCTAAAGGCCCCAGACCTGAGTGTGTAGCTTCTCACCAAATGTTCTAACTGGCAAATTGTCCACACATCTGTACATGACACCACTCTGACCCCACTCTACCTTCCCTCCACTCTCATTGTCCTCTCTACTTTCTCTTGCAGCAGGACACTGCCTTTTGTAACACTCAGCTGCAGATCCCTTGTCCCGGGGAGTCACGACTCCCTTCTTGCCTAGCTCCCTGGCAAGAAGGGAGCCCTAGCTCCCTCTCCCCAGGAGTTGACTTAGGGCGTCCACACAGGTTTTAGGTCGACTTAACAAATTGACTTAGACATTAAATTTACCTAAAGAGTGGAAGTTATTAAGTCTACTTAAGGAAGTGCTTAAGTCGACTTAATGAAAGCCAGGTGTGGACATGGTTTTGTTTAGGTCGACTTAAGCATCCTTAAGCCGACCTAACTTGCCTCTGTAGACATACCCATAGGGTCTGATCCAACAATTGTTATGCAGCAGAGCCTCCCTCTCTGGCTTCTGTATAGCCTGCTGGTATGAGATGGTGCTAGGGTCATTGGGGAGGTTACTACTAGATAAAATGTAAAAGAAAGTCATACTTGTATTCATAGTAAATTCCTTGTAGTATCAATATACTTACTTAGAGCCCAGTCTATGATAAATGTATTTGTTTTCCTGCCTTTTAAACTACTGTCCTTCTTGCTTCTTGGGTAATTACTTCTGTACATATTAAGTAACCCCTAAATAATTGATAGGAAAAAAAATGCAGCATGCAATAAAGAGGCAAGTAAAACCTGTGGAGTTAGAGCAATTATAATACATATCTGGGCTATGTAAAATAAACTACTTAATCTTCTTACTTTATGTGGCAATACTAATTCATCTTTTAGATAATGAGTAGCTTAGATGTTGAATAAGTGCTATATTTGAAGGTCATTTGATTTTAAAAAACATCATTTTAATTACTCACATAGTGTCACTTAGATCTTTATTAGTTAAAAAACAAAATTATTTATCTTAAACTAATCTTACCTTGAGATACAGTAAACATAGATAAGAAATGAGAAGAAAGAGTTGGAAATAATCCAAGACTATTTAAACATCACACATTCATTTCACTGTAGAACAATTGAAATATTACTAAATTGGTTTATTACACTCCAGCTCCTGAAGGAGAAGAAATCTAAGTGAAGACCATGGGGCAGATCCTCATGACAATTTACATCAACTGAGGATCTTCCTTTAGATTTTTTAGGTTTCAAGGATGCAAGTCTGAATAAAGATGGTTCATACATTCGCTTTTACTGGCTGCTGTCTAGCTTTGCTACACTTCATACTTTCAGTCAGCCAGGTCATCCTCACGAGTTAAAGTGAGAATAAACCAACAAATAAACCAAAATAACGCATGGAGATGGGGGGGAACAAAAAGGCTTGAGAAATCTCCCATTCAGAGAGTCTTCAGGGTCTTTCATGTTCACTGAAATTTAGTAGACTGACATACAATACATAAACAAAGGATCATGATATGGAAAAGACTTGGTGAGACACCTTGTTCATCTCATTTCCCATACAAGATAATTCCATTCATTATAGTCACAAGTGCAGTGTCTAATGTAGTTTTAAATGACTCAAACATCAAAAGTTTCCATCCATTCTGGTTTTATTATTCAAATGGGTGAGCCAGGTGAATGGAGAAAATGAGAAAGTTATTGAACATGGCCACAGTCAAACAGGTAACACAGATGGAAATAGGCTAGGCTACAGAGTATGGCTTACTTAGTTATAAGTTACTGTAGCCTCAAGTATACATGACCTGCACCTCTTTGGTTTATGTATGCAATACACATCAGAGAAGGAATGACTTCAAATTCTCGTTCAAGAACATCAGAAAGCTTTCAAATTTGTGATTTAACCAAATTTAACCAAAGTTTTCAAGTTTTCTCGCTCCCTCTAGCTAGTTAAAATCCCTAGAGGGAATGAGTTTTAATATGGTAGATCTCACTTCTTTGCTTCTGTTGTAAAAGCCTGATGCCCCTCAAGGAAAAATAAAACAAAGGGTGTTGGAGAAAAAACTAGCAAGAGGAAATAAAAAGCAATATCTGTCTGTGATGTTTATAGTTCATTTCTTGAAGAATTGTGGGTCCAGTGCAAGGCTCACAATAGCTGGTAGCAACAAGTTGCTGGTTCAACCACAATCTCCATGATCAGGAGGCAAAAGAAATACTACAGAAGTAGAAAAAAATAAGGTGTTCTGCAGATTGCAAAGGGAAATAGAATTGATAGAGTCATATATTCTCATTGCACCGGTTGATCAGGAAACAACCGAAGTAGCACATTCTGGAGTGCAATCAAGACAGTACTGAATTATGTCACTGCCTGATCTATAACTCTGGGTTCCTTAAATTGCTTTGCTGCTGTAGCTTCCTTACCTGGATTCTCCCAAACAGCATGCAAGTGATAAGACACTCAGGGCTAGGAACTCCCACTGACTCCACCAGTCTTCTTATTACTCCCCAACCTCACTCTACTATCCACCTGTATTTTGGTGAAACCTGGCAAGATAACCCAATAATTTTCCAGTCCTGAATTTTTCCAAAACCATGTGCTCTTCAGTACCCTAGGCCATTAAAAATAAGGTTTGTTTATCTCTTTAGAGAATCAAACTGTAGAGTTCCTATCTTTAATTGGAGTTAGCTATCGCTTTAATTCTGATGGAACACTGGATTGGTTTAAATTAAAAGTAAAACAATGCTATTAACAAATGGAGGTGGTAATGGTTACAAGCAAAAAAGAGTGAAAAACTCTCATAGGCTATGTCTACACTGGGAAATGTAGGTTGACTTTACTAAGTCGACTTTAAAAAGTTGACTTTAAGTCGACCTTATTAAGTCGACTTAGAGAGTCCACACAGGAGTCCTAAGTTGACTTAAAGTGGGCCATACTAAGTCACCTTAGAAAGTCTACACTAGACTCTCTAAGTCGACTAGTTAGGTCAAGTTGGAGGCAAAGCTCCTTTGGAGCCTCAGTTCCCCAGGCTAAGAGGGCAGCAAGCTCCGGAGTGGTCCAGGGGAGGAAGGAGCGTGGAGCACCTGCGCTCCAGTGGCAAGCAACTGGCAGCTAGAGCACAGGTCTCCCTTCTGCCCCTGACCACTCGGCTCCCTTCAGCTCAGGACTTCTTAGGTCCTGGGCAGAAGGGAACCCTTCTAGCCAGGACCACTCGGGTCCCAGGGAGAAGGGAGACCCATGCTCCAGCTGCTGGCTGCTTGCCACTGGAGCGTGGGTCTCGGAGCAGTCCTGGCCAGGAGGGACTGCGGTGCAATTGCTGGCATGGCGCTCCAGCTGGCAGGGAGACCCGGTCCTCCCAAAAAGCTGGAGTGAGGTCCCAGTCAGATGGGTGCCGCAGGGCTCCCTTCTGACTGGGACCGCTTGGGTCCCGACAAAAAGGGAACCCTGCACTCTCTTTTTGCTGGGACCTCCGCGGTCCCGGCAAAAAGGGAGCCGCTGCTTCCTTTTGGCCGGGACCATTCAAGTCCCAGCCAGAAGGGAGCCCCCTGGTCCCTTCCCCCGGGATGTGAGCTGTCCCAGGGAGAAGGGAGCCGGAACGAGCCACTAGAGGCTTCGTGGGGAGAAGAGAGCAGGGGCTCGCTTTTTCCCCTGCCCAAAGTTGACTAAGTCGACTTAGGGCATCCACATTGCTGAAGTTGACTTAAGAAGTCGATTTAAGCAGTAAAGTCAATGTAAAACTAGGTTTTACAAAGTTGACTTTACTTTTCCTTAAGTCGACTTAAGCAACAGCTTAAGTCAACTTAAGGGAACTCCAGTGTGGAAGCAGAGTAAATTAAGTCGTCTTAAGCAGGATTAAGTTGACTTAATTTACAAGTGTAGATGCACCCATAGAGGCTTAAGTTTTTTAAAAAAATACTACAATATTGGATCAAGATAACATTCTTACTGCATTACCTTCCAGCAAGATGTCTGACCATCCCTTTGCTCAGGATCTCCCAGAACATTCAAATAGCTTGGTTCCTTTATCTTCTTAAGTAAAAATAATTTAGGGTTCTTTACCCTTCTCTTTTATGGTCCTTTGAAATGGATTCTTCTGAATGTTATCCCTCAAAATAAACTTTATCTGAGCTGTGAACCAGCAGGCTAGCTAAGGAAAAGAAAGTAAATGTCTATTCTGATCCTAGATATGCCTTTGGGTAGTGCAAGATTTTAAATAGCTGTGAAAAGAAAGGAAGTTTTAACCTCCACTGGAAAGGCCATTGAGAATATTCTATACGTAGGTCTCCTCCTAGAGGCAGTCCAGCTCCCTAGTGAGATAACTGTTATGCATTGTACTGCTCACACCAATAGAAATAATGAAACAAGTAAAGGTAATGCTTTAGCTAAGGGCTGACCAGGCTGCTTTATTAATGCAACAAGAAGTGCCTCCTCCCACCGAGATCTCTGAAAAAGACCTTGGCATTATATAAAATTTGGCCCCAATTCTGAGAAGTCCCAATGGAGGAAGGTAGGGTGCACCCTGTACCCAGATAGCATATGGCGGGATAGGGACGGCTGCCCTGTTGTGTCATCAAGCTTCCTGCCTAATTTCATGTAGGCAAGAAAGCATTGGCCACCTTGCTGGCCAAAGATTGGTTTGTTGTAAATTTGCACAGCCAAGTCAGTGCCTTCTGTTCATCTTGCCCTATTTGCTTGGCCTACAATGTAGGTAAGCCTGTAAAGAGCAAGAGGGCAGCACAGCCCCTTTTTTGTAAATATGAAAATTGATTTCATGCAACTACCTAAGTGCAATGGTATTAGTATGTTTTAGTAACAGTATGCATGTTCTTGGGATAAGTCAGAGCTGATATAGCTGTAGTAGTAAAGTGCTTATTAAGAAAATCTGTACTTAGATCTGGCCAAGGTCCCCGTCATTTATCTGTTTATTTGTATCTAGATTCGGAATACCTCTGGGATTGAACTCGGACAGGAGTCCTAGCTGAAGTATGCCATGTCTTAAAATCCAATAGTGCTTCTGTTCAGTATTCTTTAGATTTAACTAAAAGTCTCCGCAGAATATCTTTGCAGGTGAATATCTGAAGTGGTATCAGAGGAAAAACACCCTGGAGTCCCAAAGGCAGGGCGACCTGGGTTCACGCGCTGCAGTGTAAGGAAACCATACCACCACTGAGGGAGGTGTCCAGTTAAGAAAAAAGACCGGTAACTGTGTGGCCGGATTAACCAACCCAGGATGAATCCCTGAAATGTCAAAAGATCCAAAATGTTATAAAAATAGAAGTTTAATGTAGTGAGACTCCTAAAGTCTCAAATGGGGGAGATTGTAAAAGGCTGTAGCAGGGAAGCTCTGATAATTGTTTTTGGGGCATTGAAAATGTTTTTGCTGTCTGTCTCTTTCTCAGCCTTGAGCTCTGGCTGTTCCTAGATTTGTTTTGTTTTTCTTATCTTTCTGTCTGAAAATGGTCTCTGTAAGCTCAAATTGTTGTTACCAGGGCAGAGTGAAGTGCATCTGGGGAGAAGAGCCTTTTTAACCTATCAGAAACTGTATTTGATTCCTGTAACATGAACTAAAGTCTATAAGAGAAGTTGTTGCTACGTCACAGGTTGGAGATTTTCTTTGTTCTCTCCCCGTGAGCGCTCCCGTATTCTGCCGTCAGTAAAGGCTTGCTAATCACACTTAAGTGACTTGAATTTTATTTCAGAGACATCTTTGTCAGAACTAACTAAAATTAGTTTGAATTAGTTACTTCGAATTAACTAATTTGCACTAGCTTTTATAAGTGTAGACATAGCCTACATGTTTGCCACACAAGTTAATTGTCACTGTTTCTCAACATTACTTTCTGGACACTAAGTTTCTAGGGAAGGTTACCTCTGTTAAATTTCTACAGTACCTAGCACAATGGAGCTGGGACCATTAGGCATTGAGGCAATACAAATAACATCACAGAAAATGAGTCAGATGGAGCTACAGTTTGTTAACCAATGCACTCATTGTAAACATTACATTTGCTCTATGGATTTCTCTTTACTAAATAATGATTGGGGTTTGTTTGTTTGTTTGTTTGTCCTTAGTTTGATGCTGAATTTTTCGAGAACATCTCAGTTTCCAAAAATGGGATACCATTCATCTATTTAGATGCATTTACTTTTGAAGATTTTTTCCCTGCACGTGGTATAAAGTTTGTATCACAAAGGATCAAATCTCTGTGGTTGCTGTTCTGAAAATATGCATTACTTATTTTGAAATTAATTCTGTTAGAATATCATGATTAAACTAACTGGTGAATATTTGTTGCAGGTACCATTCTGTGCTGATCAAAAAGCATATGAGCTGTTACAGTCTTAACCTATAAAGACTTGTTTCTTTTGAGGTAAAAGCATGAGCTGCTAAATTTTGAGCTAAAGTTCCCAGATTAGTCCCTGTTACATTAGCCAAGAAAGTGGCCATTAGACTGCAATGATACCTAAGAAACAGAATGATTCATGCTAGTCACAGGAGTATTTTGCAGTGTTGAAGAATGTGAAGACTTGGTCTCACACTGCAAGGAGTAAAAAGCCACATAGCATACCGATCACAAAACCAAAAAATAAAACAAAACAAACTCAAAACAACCCCAAAAAAATCTTCAGGTCACTAGACTTGCATTCTCTGATAGTATAAATATTTTTACTATCAATAATACTACAGAGATGTCCCTCAGTAATGCCTTGTTACATATGCGGTTATTTTAAATAAATTTCCTTGGAATCGGGGGTGGGGGTGGGGTGAAGAAATATGGAAGATTACTTAGAACCTGCCCCCGATTACTTAGAAATAAGTATATGCTACACTATCTGTTTAAAGATTTCAGAATAGTTTATGCCATGAAGTCATTTCATCCCACAAAATAGAGCATGCAGAACAATACTTCAATGGAAAAAGACACTGTTTTCAAAGGGTATAAAGTGTCATTTGAGAAGCAGAGATTCTGCTCCATTATTGAAAAAGTGCAGAATAAGTGCCTCTCCATTAGGGTGCATCTACACTTGTAAATTACACCTCTTGGGTGCCACCCTTCCCACCATACACCACTCCCAGGTCCACCTAGTCCCTACAAGTCGACTTAGATCAGTGTGGATGCTCTAAGTTGATTTGACAAGGTCGACTTTAAGTCAACCTAAATTTACAGTGTAGACCTGGGAAGTCGACTTAACAAAGTTGACTTAAAGTCAGCTTTGTTATGTCAACTTAGCAAAGTCGACTTATTTGAACAAGTGTAGACATAGCCTTACTGTCCAGGACTGTTCGCTGGAGTATAGACAGTAAGACTATGGCTTAACTTTATTTCTCCCAACTTTTGAAAGACTAAAACTTATAACTCTGCTATACTGCATTAACCTTTCACTCAAGAGCATTAAAGTTACTTTGCACCTGGCTCACAAACAGAGGATAGAATTGTTTGTACTATGTCTCCAATTTACACATCTGTGCAGGACCTGGAAAAATTTTGCTTCAAAGAATTGGATCAAGAGAATGGGTGGTATTTACTATATAATTTTGCCTATTTAGTAGTAATTAATAGAAGGTTGTTTATTGCAGAAGAGGTGTTATAATCTTTAACTGCTACACATCTATCTGAAAAAACATAGCTGAGATTAGAGAGTTTATGTAAGTAGAATATGGACATTTGTAAATTCAGGAATATTTAAGATTTAGCTTTGGTAGTCATCTGGAAAATACCTTGTATTTGGAACAGAATGTGCACATAACTTTAATGAGAAATGGTTTAATAGTGATATTACAGTATACAAATTCAACTATTATGTGATAAACAATCTATTGAAAATAGCCAAAGGCTCAGTAAATTAAACTTAATATTGGACTTTGCTATTGGCAACAGATTTCTGTTCCTTTTCTTGGATGGAATGAATTCACAACCTTCACAAATAAGCAATAAATAATAAAAAACCAAAACAAAACCCCCAAATAAAAACAAGGCAACATACAGTATTTTGTAAAAAGCCTTCCTCTCCTTGGAAATCTTTTGTTTCATGTAAACTGAGTAATACATATTGTTTCAGTGTTCTAGTATTTAAAACAAATAATTCATAACTATGTTTTCAAAAGGGTATAAAGGCACCATAAGGGATCCATTCAAAATAAATACTAACAGGTTTTTTAATAAGCACTGCAAATGAGTAGACTATCAGTATTGTAATTAAAATCAATGAAAGTCCATAAAGATATTTGGAGATGTATAAAAGGTTAAAACTAATTAAAAATATCACTAAAGTTCTTTCCAAAATGATTAGATAAATGGTCTGGTGGACAGCACATTGCACTTCCATATCAAGGAGGAAAAACAAGCATTAGAAGGGACAAAAATCTATCAAAAATCTCCATTTTCATCACCAGGGAACCATGGACAAAAATTCAGTCAGGTACAAACCAAGGATCCAAATGTCACAGAGAACAGCAAAATGAAGGGGACAGGGATGTCACACTGTCAGGAATGGATTGTGAATGTGAGTGTAAATTGCAGGGCAGATTTTCAAAAGCAGGGTAGACAGCCCAAAGTGTTGATATGTTCTAGATTTCACCAGCCCCATAAGAAATGTGAACTCCTGAAGCACTGTCTGTCTAACCATAAAGTCACAGACAATCTGCCGAGACATTCCAGTCAACCCTGTTGGCCAGGCAAGCAGAATTTAGTGATTTAGGGTTTAGTTTGTTGCCATACTGCAAAGATCAGAAATGATTCAGGATTCTTCCAGTTCCAAGGGACCAGCCAATTACCTCAGGTCAAATTGTACCTCACATCTCACACCCAAGATAACATTTGTAGCCAAACTAAGGTTTTATTATATAGGAAGAAGAAACAAAAGAGTTATTTACAAGTTAAAGCAAGCAAATATATATATACAGAAATGAGATAAACTTTATGGTTTTTAAAGGTGACAAAGATGTAGTTGTATGCCAGCATGGAATATCTTCTTGTGCTAACCCAGGTTAACCTTGGGGATCTCTGCTTCTGTTTCATAACTACAGATCTATGACAATCACAATAGCAAAAGAGATGAAACATTTTCTTCATATTCACAAACTTCATTACCTTTTTTCAGAATTCAAGCCGATGGTATGAGACTTTTTACACATAGCTTTTGAAAGGGCAATCATCAAAGCCTTGTATTGTGTTGGATCCCTTTTGTTTTGATAATCCTTCTTGGGTGGCAAGAGACAATAACTTCTGACAAGCTGATAGTTTCAAGGAAAATATATATTTTTTTACAGTTATAAAGCAAAAGCATAAATATTATGTTATAGCATGTGTTAGGGCATCCTTGCCCTGTCTCCTTTCAGTTCCCAGACATGGTTTACCAGAAAACAACAATCCAGAGTCCAATCTGTAGGCACTCCACAATAGGTTTATTGGGGTTACATTGACAAGCTTAAAACCATAATTGTTTACTTCCAAGGCCTTCACACCATCTGGCCTTATTTCTCCATTCACCTTGAAAAGAGTTCCCTTCCCGCTAATCTATGTGCCTATACAGCATTTCTCTTTCCTTGATCATAGTTCCATACACCAGTGAACCCCCTTTTCCCTCTCCTTCTTCTTGATAGGCTTATTTGTACCCTTTCCTGCCACCTGATACCACCCCTTCTAATATATGGTCATGTTCCATTTTGGAGGGCTGGGTCTGGGAGCTTTAGTACAATCCTTTTTGTACCCTATAGGAGGGGTGGGGAGCAAGGCCACATCTTGGCTATGGTCAGTTTATGGCCCTATGATTATGTTTCTTTTTAACATCGCCTTTCACCTCCCTTGCTTTTTCAGTCAGTTTCTTGGCCTGGCTCTGACATCTGTCTTCAAGAGGAATCAGAGCTTTCCTTCATTTATGCATTCATATTTCACACCTTCTCTATGCCTTGAAAGATTTTAACCATATCCCTTATATTTTCCATAGTGATAATTATTAAAATTGATAATTATTATCAAAGACTTTAGCTTTCAGATGGCCACACAGGCCCCAGAGCAGTCTCAGACTATCCATCCCAGGCAGGTACACAGACTGAAATACTAATACAAGCATAAAGTATATTCTTATACCCTGACAGCATATGATGTAGATTTGATAAGTGAGATTAATGTAAGTAGCAATTTAGCAATTTACAAACATTTCATAAAGTCTAAACACTAATTGTTTAGCTCAGTACCCATTTTAATGAAACAGACTGCTTTCCAGCAATTAAGTTTCAGTTCTTTGCTGAGGCCTAATGCACTGGGAAGAGCTAGAGTCTGGTTTGCCAGCATCACAGCAGAGAAGAAATTTGAACCAAATAGTGGTGGATGTGAGAGAAAATTAAGCAGCTTGTTTTGGAAAGGCAGTGCTACAAGGGAGAAAGTCCAGAGAAGGACAACAAAAATGATTAGAGGTCTGGAACATTTGACCTATGAGGGAAAATTAAAAGAACTGGGTTTGTTTAATCTAGAAAAAAGGAGACTGAGAGGGGATATGATAACAGTTTTCAAATACCTAAAAGGTTGTTATGAGGAAGAAAGAGAAAAATTATTCTCCTTAATCACAGATGAAAAGACAAGAAGCAATGAGCTTAAATTACAGCAAGGTAAATTCAGCCTAGACATTAGGAAAAAAAATCCTAACTGTCAGGTTGATTAAACACTAGAACAAGTTGCCTCGTCAGGTTGTGGAATCTCCTACATTGGAGGTTTTTAAGAGCAGGTTAGACAAACACCTGTCAGGGATGGTTTAATGGGGGTACTTGGCCCTGCCATAAGTGCAGGGAATTGGACTCGATGACCTGTCATGGTCCCTTCCAGTTTCTATGGCTATGTCTACACTGGCAAATTAGTTCGAATTAAGGAAGCTTAATTCGAACTAACTTAAGCCTTGGCTACACTAGACTTTCATTAGTTCGAATTAAGGGCTTCCTTAATTCAAACTAATAAATTCACTTATACTTTTCGAAGTAAGGGTTAATTTGAACTACTTAGTTCGAATTAACTCAATGTGGCCATGTTAGTTCGAACTAAGCGTTTAGTTCGAACTAACCGGAACATTGAGCTCAATGCAATTGACTAATTCGAACTAAGCAAGTGCCATGCATGGCACTTGCTTAGTTTGAACTAAAAGTTGCTAGTATGAATTAGTTAGTTCAAATTAACTAATTAGAACTAACTTTGGTAAATGTAGACATAGCCTATGATTCTAAGGGCCTAATCCAAATCCCATTGAATTCAAGGGAAGTCTTCCCACTGACTTCAAAGGCTTTGGATCAAGTCCCCAACTTCCCAGTAGTGGAAGGCAATGGAGATATTTTAATAGTTTGCTTCAAAACTATAGAATGCAGAAAGGATATACTAGACAGATGGTTGTAGGATCAAAGGTGCTCTACTCTAGGTCTTCTCAACATAGTGTAAAAAAAAAAGCACTGGCTGGCTAAAACAGATGCCACAGTATAACTAAACCAGGTCCAGAATGAATGGCAAGTAATAATTAAATATATAATGTCAATCTCATCATGATTAAAAGAAGAATTTAAAGTTTCCCTCAAGGATCTGCTTAGATCAACTGTTATCAGGAGGTTCTTGATTCAGAGAGGTAAGATTTCCCTTTGCTATGCATCACAAGTGGATGCGCTACTTCTGAGTTTGAGCCTCCTTAACTCTGACAAGGCATTCCTGAGTCAGAGAGTGTGACAAGTCATCAGGTTACCTTCAGGTCTTGTGATGGGCCTCACATCATTCAAGGAACATCAGTTCAATACACACAATGTGGGTTTTGACCTACCTATCACGAACAGCCACAGTGAAACCAATGGAACTGCTTATGGTAATATGTACAGTTAAGAATACGTGGAATTATTTGCAAAGCCCCAACTTTACAAAATATGACATAAACATGAATTTCTATTTTGAACCAGCACTCTGTTACTATACAGAACTGTTCCTGATATAGAACATGACTCACATCCACTGACACAATTAACAAAAATATGTTTCACTGCTTTTTACTCTTGTTAACATTGCACAGTCAACATAGCTATGGAAGATAGAATCAGTGATTCTATTCCATCTTGTGCATCATCAGAGTTGTTTACTAAGTTCTATGCAATTACATCTGTGCAAACCCAATGAAAGCATTTGGGGACACAGGTGCAAATGAGGGACTAATTTGGCCTGCAGAACCTTTATTACTGGTGATAATGTATGAGATGGAAAGAATCCAACTTGATTCTCAGAGCATAGACTGTATTTGAGGGGCTGACAGGAAAACACAAATGTTTACTTTGTAATGTGAGGATTTTGGCTACAAAATCATTGGAAGCGAATAAACATCTAACCTCTCCAAGTTTCTTTGTTTTAAACAGATATTTTCTAAAGTAGAAGTGCACATTATGGAAACATGTAGTCATGGCAATCTGTCAATCGCATGTCAGAGAAATAATATGTTAACATTACTGAATATAAATAAGAGAGAGAGATTACATATGATTATTATTGATAATTCATGAAGACATACTTGCTGAATGCAAAAGAAACAAAGCCTGCTCCATGCATTTTTTAGGTGGGTTTTGTTGTATGTTTAATGGCAACCATATTTTCAATACTATATATACAGCCTGGTAAAGGCTGACCCTGAGCCAAAAGGATTTCAAATTTGGAGGGGGGGAGAGGGGGGAGTGAGACAACAGAAAGGAACAAATATGCTGAGAAATTTTATGGAGGGAATAATATTTGATGGACTTTCCCCCCTAAAATAAATAAAATGACATATTTTTATTAATATTATGGCACACATCTTTCAAGATTACTGTGGATCTATAGTTGATAGGGCCCCGAGTAATGCTACTTAAACATTTTTCTAAAAAGCATCAAGGTGGGGCGAAAAAAACAATGTTCTGTGTTGTCAGAGTTTGGACAAAGTCAGGACCCTCATCTAGACTTTTCTAGAGGCCACACTTACCAAAATCTTTAATATGCTGTAGTCTCAATGCAAGACAACACAGGTGATATTTAACCAAATAAATCTTAAACTATAATATTCAGTTAAAATAAAATGCATGTGAGTGAAAGTTGGAGTTCAGACAGCGCCCTGCCCACGTTCAAGGCTACACTGGGAAAGAGGACACAAGGATCATCCTTTCCATTTTGCATTTGGTATGATCAAATATGCAATATTTGGTTGCAAGAATTGAAACTGAGCTGACCATAGAAGATGTGACCTGCACCCTCGTAAGAGGAATGCACTGATTGTTATACCCTTTATTTGCTTGGGAGTTCTAGCAGGTATTATGCAAATGGTAAATAAGCGATAAAAAGCCAGGACATGAATTAGTGAAATGTCCTAGGTTCACTTCTTCATCCAAACTTTTGCTCTATTATATTCCTATTTCTACCTCTAATTTCACACCAAGTTGCAGATGCAAGCTAAATGTATTTTAGAGTTGTCTTCTTTTCTCACCCTCCAGCCTCATTAAAAGGTTGGGTTAAGCTTTGGTTTAAATGTTGGGTAAAAGGTAGTGTGGCTTCCCTTTTTTCTTGAACAGCTTGTCAATCTCAATGTTTAACAGGACAGATACAAGTTAAGAACTAGGTCTTCATATGTACTATTGTTAAAAGTGAAATCCTGCTGTTCTCAGTGCTTCTCTTAAAACCAAACCAAAACAAACCCTAAAAAAATCAGTGAAAATTCTGCACTGAATAAATGAGAAAGACAATTTGAATTTTTACCTTTTTGTTATAGTTTCTTGGGCATTCAGTAGACATGAAACCACATTTCTCCTTTGCATATTTTGTATCAAACTTTGCCTTTGCTCTGCTAATGGCATTTTGATTAAATATTGTTTTGCACTCAGCTTCTGGATCACTGTACTAGCTAAAAATATACTAAAAAACATGTTATAACTGAATATAAAAGAGTCTTGTGTAATTCAGTTCAGATTTAACAAATAAGATTTGTATAGCCTAGGTTCATTTTGAATCCAACATTTATCTTATCTTGGGTCATTTAATAAAGATTGCCATAAATTAAAACAATACTATTAAGAATAAATGTTATAGATAACCAATTACTGGCTATAGCCTCAAAGGAAAACACTGCATTTAATTCCCCAAAACACTTCATGTAATAGATTTCTGAAAAGAATTATTTGCTCATTTGTCACATCCTTGCTCACAATATATCTCCTATACCATATTAATCTTTCCAGTCACATAAATGTCATTATCAGGTGTGTTGTAATTAAGCTAACAAACCAAATTCTTCTAAGATATAATCAGACCAAGCAACCTTTCCTTACTCTGTGGCATATGCATGTATGTTTCTGTAAGATAATATTGTGTGCTCACTGTTCATATTAGAAGCATAAATTATGCATATTTGAATATGTAATCATCTATATTTTCAACTTAAAAATTCTGTTAATTTTACTACTGAAAAGGAATTCTGAGAAATTGTGTGTCTTGCAACACCTTATCTGCCAGCTTGTTCTGCAGGGCTCTCACTTAGAAGCAATTGCTTTGTAGAAATTAAAAGAAAAAAAATGTATTTGGCTGGAATTCTGTTTGCACTGTGTTATACTCTGCTTCACTTCTGGCCTCTCTCCTATTCCATTAAAATAAATCATTACCTTTATAGTAGTAATTTGTAAATAAGGGGACAAACTGATTTTACATACCTACAGCACATGTACTTATAGACTGACAACATCTACTAAGGTCACGGGGAGTCTCTGCTCAAAGCAATGGACACTGTATACAGGGCCATCCCGTGGGGGGAGTGGGACCCAGGGCCAATTGGCTAAAGTGGGGCCCCCACCCTCCATGCTGGAGGGGAGCGTGGTGGGCCCACCGGCCCGCTCCATCCCCAGGAAGTTGGCCCTGGGCCGGGAGGCCGAGGCTGCCGGCACAGGTAGCAAGCTCCCGCCCCGGCCCTGGAGGCCGAGCTGCGACTGCCTGTTGGGGGTGGGGGGCAGGGGGAGCCAGCCCCAGCCCCGAGGCCGAGATTGCCTGCGGGGGGCAGAGGGGAAGCCGGAGCCGGCTCCGGTCCCAGAGGTCGCCTGCAGGGGGGAGGCGGGCCTGTTCCTGGGCCAGGAGGCTGAGGCTGCCTGTGGGGGTGGCCTGCTCCGGTCCCGGCCTCAGGCCAGAAGCCCACCATGTGGGGCAGGCTGGCCCAGAGGCCGGGCCCTACGTGCTTCTCCCCGGGCATGCCTGCTCCACACTAGGGGCAGGAAGGGCCAGCCCAGGGGCCAGTCAATTTAACTTCACAAGTGTAGACATAGCCAAGGAGTCCTACGGTACTTTTAAAGATTAACAAATTTATTCATCACATGAGCTTTCATGGGCACAATGCCACTTCATCAGATGCATGAAATGGAAAATGAGGCATGTTAGCTGTAAATATATACATACAGAGAAGAGTGGGTCGCAAGGTAAATTCAAACAGTTCCAGACGTAGCAGTGTGCTAGCAGTCTATAATTCTGGAGCTGTTTACCATGTTCGAATGTTCTTTCCCCAGCAAGCAGAGGAGAGAATTGAATTTAGGTCTCACATTATAGTTGTTTGCTCTGACCGCTAGGCTAACAGGTACAAAGGCAGGCACCAACATCACCCAGATTTTGAATGATACAGTCTGGTAGATGGCCTGACAAAGATAATATAACCAGTCTCTGTGCTTCATAAATGTAGTGTGGATATGGCAATTTTTGCTAAGACCATATGCACAGAATACTAGAAAGCCAAAGTGTACTAGGACATGTTGTATCTGAATATGTCTCACTATATGTCAGTCACTAATTTATCTATCATTTAAAAACAAAAACAAAAATTAAAATTAAAAAAAAACAGATAGTTGTAAGTCAGATACAAACACCCAGACTCATGTTGAGTAGCATCTTACTCTAT
This sequence comes from Pelusios castaneus, assembly GCA_007922175.1. NCBI lineage: Eukaryota > Metazoa > Chordata > Testudines > Pelomedusidae > Pelusios > Pelusios castaneus. The sequence continues at coordinate 9,238,759 of ML685832.1, forward strand.
GACTGGTTGTTATGAGTTTAATGGGATTCCTTATGTGCCTAATTCCTCATCACTGTGAAGGTCATGATCTTGTTCATAGTTAATAATTAATCCATGTGGCTGGTTGAGTTTTTAAATGGGAGATAACAGAAGGAATAGAGTGCAAAGAAAAGTTTTTCCACAGGATATCTCTTGGGATATTTTCATTTATTTATTCTCCTCTTGTAATCAGGAGGTTTTAAAGTTTCATGAAGTTATGTAATTGCTAATTACAGAGCTAATGACAAAACTGGATTTATTATACACTTTTTTACAACATCAGCATTTTTGTTCTCATTGAGCTTTTGATCAATAACAATAGAAAATCACATATTAATTATTTATCTTTCAGTGTCATAAATGTATCTACAAACAAGACTACTGTGTTAGTCTTATTGAACAGATTTCTTTGAGTGAGTGACTGCTGGAGAGCTATGAAATGAATTGCAGTGAAAACCCAAAGAAAATGGGTTCTGAGAAAATAAACAACCCGAATAATTAAAAAATTTAAACCTAGGAACAGATTGAGGCTATAACTTTTCTCCACTAAAAACTCCATAGTAATTAAGGCATGTTTCTGTGGGTGCATAATGAGGAAACAGAAAAGCTTCATCTTTTCCTTCAGAAAGAATTTTTTAAAAAAGGACAACTGTAGACACTTATTTGTTTCTGCTTTAGATCTTCACGGTTGAACATTTTGCAGATCTGTTATAGAACAAATGCAGGTTTGTATACTAAAACGTCAAAAAATTGTATGCTTCTCAGAATATACTATTTACATAACATGACTGTCTCCTTATTTAAAGATTCTATTGTGACAGTTACAAAAGTTTTAGCAATATGTCTGTGACAAAGTCAGACCTGACTGCTGTCAGAGAGTGATCCTATTGAGAACCGGGAAGTGGGCGGGCGTAAGCTCCTCCCCCAGCCTAAGGGGACGGAGCACTGGACCCGGCTTCAAGTGAGTAAATGACTAACAGGAATGGGAGTGAGGGTCAAAGGGTCAAAATAAGGGATTCGGAAGGGGACACCGAGCAGAGAACCCCGGACAGCGCCCACTGCTCCCAGAAAGTGTCAAGGGAGCCAGTGGACGCTGCCCAGAGGAACTCTGCCTGGATACGTGAACGGACAAGGGACCGGAAGTAGGCCCCACAGTCGCAGGAACCTCCCTCAGCCAACCTCCTCTCTCTGGTTTTATAAATGGCCACTTTGGCATAGGCCAAGAGGAGGTTGGCGAGGAGGTCCCGCAACTTTGTGGGGCCACGGATGGGGAGTGCATAAAGGAAAAGGTGTGGGGAAAAGTGTGTCAGAGAGTGATGGAAGGCAATTATAACAGCTTTTGAATGGTGAAGATCCTTTTCCTTACAAATTGAGATGAGAGTACCTCAGGTTTGAGACACCTGAGCCCAACTAAAAGCTCCTAAGGACTTTTAAATACCCCCTCTTCTAGTAAGAGCAAGAAAGAGGAATAAGGCTGCAGTAGGACTGTAGCAGGGAGAAAAGGCTTTCCTTAAGTTGAAGGAAGTTTTCGTCCTTGTAGGGGAAAACAATCTGGTTAACTTCTCTCTGGGGAAGGGATGGCAACCAGTAGCCAGAATAATAGAATTCCCTAGGGAGGAGGCAGAGTAATATATTTCTTTTGTGATGTGAGATTGTTTTTGTTGCTTAAGAGAACTACTCATACTAATCCTGCATCCCATGTTGTAAATATTGAAAACTTAACCAAAGTGAAGAATTAAAAATCTCCCGAGTAGGACTGATTTGCTCCAGACTCCTCCTACACCAGGAGAAACTCTGAGGCCAACAAAGGCAAAGAATGTGCCTTGTCACAAGATGGCACTTTTGAAAAAGAGAACTAGAATCTTTGATAAAGACCCAAACCAAGCAACAACTTTGGTTTATTTTATAGCCTATATTTACTTAAGAATTTACTTGGGAATAGATTCTGAGTTTTTTCAGGTAGACACACCGGGAAATGCTACGGATATATATAAGGCTCCAGAGATTCAGGAAGGAAGTTCTGAAGCTTAATATTCCCTCTTATTTTCTTCTCACCGCTTAGATAATGACCGCCAATGAAGACAATGGCAGAAAACAGTGACCCACTCCCAAGCAGGGCTTCGTGTAGGGCAGCAAGAATGAGTGGGGAATATGTTTTTATTTATTATAAGTCTGTTAGTTGCAGTGGGATAATGACTCATTGTGAAAGAGCAGCAAATATCTAACAATTTCCCAGTCAAAGAAGAAGGGTTGCATATATTTTTAGTTTTCTGTTTCACAGTGTACGTAAAGTATTTAGAAGCTAGTATTTAAGTATTTAGAAGTATTTAAGGGAAAGGGCAGAAGTATTTAGAAGTATTTAAGGGAAAGGGCAGAAAAAGTGGGGGGGAGGGTTGTTTTTTTCATTTTTTCAAGTTTTGGCCTGAGAGGGAGATAGGCTTTCCTTAAGATGGCAAAAGAAGTAGAAATATTTATGAATCATATCAAACAGTGCAATCTTTGAGAGAAAATGAGGCCTAAAAAGGCTTGTCTTCTGAATGGTACTTTTAAATCACTGTGTTCATTTTTGCTCACAATACAAAGTACCTAGAAATGCTACAATGTAATTTATTTTTCCAGCTAAAATAAGAAAGGTTATTCTATTCCCAAAATGGTTGGTATTGCAATGTGACTGCTTTCTTTGAATCTTATAGTGTGGTCAGTTTGGAGCCTAGGAGCCTGCTGGGCAAAGCTGAGTGGCTCCTAATAAAGCTCTATCCTGCTATCCTTTTCTCTCTAACTGCTCTAGGATCTCTTGACATGAAATGGGGCTAATGCAGGGAGAACAGCGATTTGAACAGGTAGTCAACACTGGAGTTTAGAAAAGGGTGCAAGAGTCAGATACAACTGACGACTAACGAACACATATTAAAGTTAGGTCAATACCTCCTCCCCCCTCAAAAAAAAAAAAAAAAAACCCTGAAAAAATAAAAATAATACAGGCAGAAATCCAGCAGCAGAGGAGGATATAGTTTATTGCACTGAATGTATGTTACCTGCATTGTAGGAAGGAAGCATATGTATGCATTTATGGCAAGAAACTCATGGTCCTCAGAGGCAGATTATGGGCTCCAGAGACCAGGCAGGTTAACCTGAAGGAGCTAAGGGATACAGAAAAGTACACAGATGTGACTACAGGGACACTGTAGAGCTTTCCCCTCCTCCCCATTCTGATGCTTCTGTGCTGTTGAGGAGGCTCAACATCTCAGGGGAAGGAGAACATCAAGTTTGAGTGGAGGAAAATGATCCCATAATTGGGACCCTCCTTCTAGATGATGTCATGATGTCTTATCAGACTGAAGCTACTCCTCCAGGGAAGAAGAACTCAGCTATTATTAGAAAGAGATAGGTAATAGTAATGGTGAATTTAATTATTAGAAATATCTATAGTTAGATTTGTGATAACTGGGAGAACTGCATGAATAATTCCCTGCAAGGTATAAAGACTTCAGTCCTTTTCAGGCATGTAGATAAATGTATATGCAGTGCTGGAGAGAAGTCCGCAGCTATGGTACTTGTAGCTACCAATGACATAGGAAAAAGTAGGGTAGAAATCCTAGGGGCAAAAGTTAGCCTACTAGGTAAGACATTTAAGTCTGGGGCTTCCATAATAGCTATCTCTGAAATGTTTCTAATTCCATATGCAGGGTCAGTGATGCAGGCAGAACTACAGATTCTCAATGCATGAATGAAACAATGGTGATGGCAGGAAGGATTTAAATCTGAAAGGAAATGGGTAATCTTTTGGGAAAGAAAGAGCATACTGAGAGAAAGAGTTCTTCCTAAACCAAAAGCAAACCCAGAATGCTTACAAGTACAAAGGTTATATAGGTGTTTTTCAACGAAGGCCTGGGGGAAACTTCTTAGACACAAGAGCTCATGGTTCAGACAGACCCATCCCTTAGGGGAGGAATTATTAGAGAGGATTTTCTATATTCTATTAAAGAAGAGAGGAGAGAATTTGATAAAGTACAATTAGGCACTGAAGAGAAATAGTGAAATGAAGAAGAGTTCATTCAATTCAATTACTTTCATGAAGGTAGACAACTAAATTTTGACAGATTTTATAAGTTTGTGCACAGAAATACCAGCAAGTCAAATGCCAATAAAGATAAGACACATTAAAACACTATAATGCAGGCTCAAAAAAAGGATAACTCAAGTTAAATTAAATAGGATAAAAAATGTCACCATAGCTAAACAGAGTAATAAAAAGCACCAAGAGTCAAACAGACATCCTTCTAGATATTAAGATGGGTGAACTTGAGTGCCTGGTATTATCTAAGGATAGGAATATAATAGGCATCATAGAAACTTGGTGGAACAATAATAATCATAGAATCACAGGGCTGGAAGGGACCTTGACCTCCACACCTGCAACTTGAAACCATTGCTCCTTGTTCTCTCCTTTGGTACTACTGAGAACTGCCTAGCTCCCTCCTCTTTGGAGTGCCCTTTCAAGTAGTTGAAGGTTGCTATCAAATCTGCCCCCTTCCCAGTCTTCTCTTTTTCAGACTATATAAGCCTACTTCCTTCAATCTTTCCTCATATATGATGTGCCCCAGCCTCCTAATCATTTTCGTTCCCATCCGCTGGACGCTTTCTAATTTGTCCACATGCTTTCTGTAGTGGCGAGCGCAAAACTGGACACAGTATTCCAGATGCGGCTTCACTAATGCCGGCCGAGTAGATGGGAATAATCACATCCCTCGATTTGCTGGCAACACTCCTACTGATGCAGTCCAATATGCCATTGGCCTTTTTGGCAACAAGGGCACACTGTTGACTCATATCCACCTTCCTGTTCACCATAACCCCCTAGTCCTTTTCTACAGTGGTGTACTTAGCCGATCGATACTTAGCCCCAGCCTGTAACAGTACATGGCATTTTTCCATCCTAAGTGCAGGACTTTGCACTTGTCCTTGTTGAACCTCATGAGATTTCTTTTGGCCAAATGCTACAATTTGTCTAGGTCTCCCTGAACCCTGTCCCTGCCCTCCAGTGTGTCTACCATTCCCCCCTGCTTGGTGTCATCGGCCAGCTTACTGAGCATGCAATCTATCCCATCATCCAGATCATTAATGAAGATGTTGAACAGAACTGGCCCCAGGACTGACCCCTGGAGAACTCCACTCATTACTAGTTGCCAACTAGACATCATGCTATTGACTCCTACCTGCTGAGCCCGATGATCTAGCCAGTTTTCTATACACCTGCTGGTCCACTCATCCAACCCATACTTCCTTAACTTGCTGATGAGAATGATGTGGGAAACCGTATCAAAAGTCTTGCTAAAGTCTAGGTATATCTGGAAACTTCTGTTAGTTGTCCATAGAATGCCTCATCCACCTCCTTCTTCTGGTTTGGCTATCTATAGCAGACACCCACCATGACATCCCCCTTGTTGCACTCTCCTCTAAACTTAACCCACAGAGTTTCAACCGGCTTGTTTCCACTTTCATAGTGGAGCTCCAAGCAGTCATACAGCTCTTTTACATATAGCACTACTCCTCCCCCCCTTCTTCCCTGCCTGTCCTTCCTGAACAATTTATATCCATCCATGGCAATGTTCCAGACATGCAAGCTATCCCACTATGTCTCTGTTATTCCAATTACATCATAGTTCCTTATCTGTGCCAGTACTACCAATTCTTCCTGCTTGTTTCCCAGGCTCCTTGCATTTGTGTACAGGCACCTAAAATACTGGGCCGATTGCCCTACTTTCCCCAGGGAACAAAATATATAGGAATGACAGAATAAGTTGTGTTGGTGGGGAAGTGGCACTATATGATGAAAAAGCATAGAGTCAAATAAAGTAAAAACCTTATGTTAATCAAACTGTAACATAATATAGAAATCCTATACTTGAACAATAAGAATATAGTAATGACAGGAAGTAGCTAGTCCTGGTACACATAAGGGAAGAGGAGAGAGGTTGTTCTTGATTTAGTATTATGTGGTGCACAGGTTCTTCTCTAAGAGATAAATACAGTTAAACTGTTCAGTAACTAAATTTAACATCCTTGGGGAAGAGGGGAGGGAGGAATATCAAAGAAGGCCACCAAATAACATTTCACTTCAAAAAGGGAGCTGAACAAAAATGAGAAATCTAGTTTAATGGAAATTAAAAGGAATGGAATCTCTGCAAGATGTTTGAAAACTTTTTAAAAACACCTTAATAGAGGCTCAAAATATATATATACTACACATTTAATTTAAAAATGACCAAAGATGCCACTATAGCTAAACAGAGTAAAAAAAGTCACCTAGAGGCAAAAAGACATCTTTTTAAAACTGGAAGTCAAATCTCACTGAGAAAAATAGAAAGGGACATAAATTCTGGCAAGTCAAGTGTGAAAATATAATAAACAGGACAAAAATAATTTGAAGAGTATCTAGCATAGGACAAAATGATCTGGACTAACTGGAAAAATAGTCTGAAATAAATAGGATGAAAATTCAGCAAGGACAAGTCAAAAGTACTCCACTTAGAAAGGAACAATCAGTTGCACACTTATAAAATGGTAAATGACTTCCTAGGAAGGCATGCTGTGGGAAGGAGTCAGGGGGTGATAGTGGATCACAAGCTAAATATGAGTCAACAGTGACACACTGTTGCAAAAAAATGAAACACCATTCTGGGATGTATTGGCAGGAGTGTTGTAAGCAATACACAGTGTGACTGGATGCACATCTGTGCAGCCCTTGGGCGTGACCTGTATAATCTTTCTGTTCAGTTTTTCAGTGTAATTGTGTTATTTGATGACAATTACGCTATACCAGGTTCCTCTGTGAATGCTCAGAACATGTGCCACATGATTACCAGAGTGCCATGTTCCCTGCTGCGACATGTATGTATAAATGTGAAGCATGTTACAGGGTTCAGACTCTCAGGGCTGTCTCTAGCACAATGGCTGAAAATTTACACATCAAAGGGAATGCTAATGCCCTCCCCTGCTCAGGTAGGAGTGAAGAGAATCTCACAACAGGACAGTGAGGGGGAGGGGCTGTCAGCAGTTTGTTAAAACAAAGAGAGAGACTGTGAAGGGGGAGAAGCTGCAGGCTTTCAGCCTGAGAAGACACCATCTTGCAACCAACTTCAGCAAGATCGGGGCCCTGCCTGGGAACAGGCAGAGAATGGCTGTAAAACATCGAACAGCCAAACACCATGCGCATAATTTTGAACTCTGAGGTCAGTTTAGGTAGAGATATTAGGGTAGCATGCGGTTTATACCTTTTATTTGATAGTGGTCACTCCTGACTCATTTGTAACATGTTGCTGCCTTGATTGGCCATGTTCTCACTTGAAATCAGACTCTGATCAATAAACTAGTAGTTGTTTTACCTAAAGCTGTGTGGTCTTTAGAGGGTGTGGATGTGGGAGGCTGGGCACAATCCACTTCTTTGTTAAGTGGACGGACTTGAGACTAAGGCGATTGGGAGTGGGTCCCAATCCCTGTAAGGCAGTGGCTCCCAGTGTAGTGTCTGGGGCTGGGTGTGCTTGCTTGGGGACCAACGCCTGTGTGGCTAGTGGATTTATACCCACTGCCTGGGACCAATTACACGCTGGTGGCTGGTGTGGACTGACTCAGGAGTGAGTGGTCACCCAGCAGAGCGGAGTGAATTGGGGTTCAGGAGTGGGGTTCAAGCGGTCATAGCAGCACACCAGACTGGATTTGGGGAGCAGCCTGTCACACACAGGAATTATTTTTCTTCAATACTCCATGCTTATAAGGACTCAACTGGAGTATTGTGTCCAGTTCTGCACGCCACAGTTAAGGAAAGATATGGACTAAATTGGAGTAAGGTTAGTGAAGATTAGCAAAAATGATTAAATGTCTAAAAAAACATGACTTATGAGAGAAAGCTGATTGGGAAGAGCAGATTGAACAGATACCTGTCAGGGATGGTCTAGAAAATGTTTGGTCCTCCCTTGATGGCAGGAGAGTGTACTAGAGACATCTCAAGGTCCCTTAAAGTATTACATTTCTATGATTCTATGAATGGTGGATAGGAAATGGATAAGAAAGTGAATAAGAAAGTGTTTGTTACTCATTTATTCATTTAACACAAGAACCAGTTGTCACAGAATGGAGTTAATAAACAATAGATTTTAAAAATACATAAGGAAGTACATCTTCACAGACCACACAGTCAACTAGTGGGGATGTTGTGAAGGTCCAAAGTATAATTGGTTTAAGAAAAAATAGATACGTTCATGGAGGATAGGCCCATAAATGGCTATTAGCCAAGGTGGCTAGGGATGTAACCTCATACACTGCATGTCTCTAAGACTCTCACTACTAGAAACTGGGAATGGAGAGCAGGGAATAAATCACTTGATAATTGACCTGTTCTGTTCGTTCCCTCTGAAACATCTAGGATCAGTCACTGTTAGAAGATAGGCTATTGCTCTAGATTGATCATTGGTCTGATCCAGCCTGGCCATTCTTCTGTTCTTTTCCTGAAATTTGGAAGATTGCATGAAAGGAAATGTGATTAGTGATATTCCAAGGCAAATTATGCAGAAGGAAATAGATTTCAACACTGGGAAATTATTTTTTGGCACTATAGAAATATAGTGGTTAAATATTGCATGCATTAAATCTTGTTTTGCTCTCAGTTCCACTAGTTCAACTCAATACACAAACAACTGAGTGAAATAGTATGACCTGTGGTATAAGTAATGTGATGGTCCTTGTCGGCCTTTAGATATTGTCTATAAAGATCTACTCTAATGTAAGTCTTTAGGAATTGAGGGAGATCATCAATAGCACAGGATTGAATCAATACAGACTGAACACTCTTTTTGGCCCACATTCTTCCATTTACTTACCTATCATTTGCTGTTATCAATTCTTAAAACACATACTTTAAGCAAAAAAACAAACACTTAAAAACAAACATGTAAATCTCCTTAGGAAAAAATAACCGCTTTATTCTAAGATTTGTAAGAATCACTTCTTATAAACTATGGTCCATTAACACGTAGAATAAAATTCTGGTTTTGCACAGTCTGTAAAGTTTGTATAACCTGAATGTTTCACTAAAATGGGAGGTATACTATGCATTCTTATTTTTTCATTAATCTATTTTTAGTGCAAAAATGCATGTAAATATTGTATGAACAAATGAAATGAATAACATTTTTAAACAGCAAGAGCCATCTCATGGGACTTGTGTTTTTGTCTATAGTATATGGTAAGATTCTATATTATCCTTTTCCTTTTAATGATTATAGAGAGTTCCGTAATGGGAAATCTGTCATTCAGTGCCAGCTGGAGTGGAAACATTTGAATTTTACACCAAAGAGGAATACAAATGCTGAATCAAATTAACAGTTTTGTGTGTTCAATGACTGTGTCTAATCTTTTATGACAGCTGGTATCTGACAGTGAGTTATTTAACCTAGTCTCCACTTCACTGGCTGTTCAATAAACCTATTCATGGAAGTGAGATTTGCTGAGCAATACAGTTCTTCTTTCTTACTTTCTTATTCTACAGTAGAATTGAACAGAAACTATTTCCATCTCTATCAATGCAATGCAGATTTTTTTTAATGTGATTGTGTTGTAGCTTATATAGTTGCAGAAGGTCAGCCATAGGATAACAGTGAATTCAGGCAGTTGAACCTCCTACAATACAATCCTACACATCACAAAGCAAACAGGAAAGTAATACGATTTACCCTTTTTTCCCCCCACCCCTAAGCCACAGGCATGATAAGAATAGAAAGAGAATGAAAGCTGAAGATGGTATCAGGGACCAAAATATTCAAAAATGAGGGGTTTCGCATTAAATATAGATTTAAGTACCTAAATATGTGGCCAGGTTTAAAAAAATGTGAACTTCCATTGAAGACAGTGGGAGCTGTGGGAATACACAGTATCTTCACATCGTAGGGCTCAGTGAGGCTGCGGTGTTCTTCCCTATCTCCCTTTATCTCCTCAAATACCATATCAAATGCTCCTTGTACTTACCGCTACTGCTGCTTGTTCTTCACTGCCTCTGGTTTCTCCCTAGCAGGAGAAAATCCAGCTCTGGCCCCAGGTTTCACAGCTCCCACACTCCTTAGCTTCCTCTTCACTTAGAGCTTCTGATTATAAGGTTTTTGTCCTCATAGGTCTCTCTTATCCTTTAGTACAAGATAGTAAATACCCAGCTTCCTCTCCCCTAGATTTTTTCTCTAACCTTTCTTCCACTAATCTGTGTTCCTTCCTGTATGAAGATCTAGCTCCTTTCTTGGTGGGTTTAATTACAAATTATGCCATACAAGTGATAATCAGTGGCCTATTCAGGCTTAGTGTTTTGCTATTCCATGACTGAACACTGGGAGGTTTGTAACCCCATCACAGAGCAGTTGCCAGACAGTATTAGTTGAATCACAGAATCATAGGATCTGTCTACACTGGAGGCTCTGTAAAGTCAACCTAAAGTTGACCTTGTTAAGTCGACTTAGAGAGTGCACACTGAAAACTCCTGTTGACTGCCATCATCCACATTGGCAGGTGCCAGGTCGACGGAGGAGTGGTGCATTGTGGGTAGCTGTCCCACATTGCACCGGGGCCGGAGGCCAATTAGGTCGACTTAAGAGCAGTTCCATCTACACTGGCTTAAGTCGATTTAATAAGGTCAACTTAAGCGTCAAGTCGACCTTCAACGGTGGTGTTATTAAGTTGACTTAAGGAAGCACTTAAGTCGACTTAATAAAAGCCCAATGTGGACGCAGGAGTCTGTAGGTCGACTTAACCTTCCTTAAATTGACCTAAGGCTCCAGTGTAGACGTGCCAATAGAAAATTAAAGGAAACATGAGAAGTCATCCCCAGTCCCTTGCACTCATGGCAGGACCAAGTACGCTCTTAAGCCATCCCTGACAGGTGTTTGTCCAACCTGCTCTTAAAAACTTCCAGTGATGGGGATTCTACAACCTGGCTAGGCAACTTATTCCAGTGGTTAATCATCATGGCTATGTCTACACTGGCAAGTTAGTTCGAATTAAGGAAGCTTAGTTCAAACTAACTTAAGCCATGGCTACACTAGGCTTTCTTTAGTTTGATTTAAGGGCTTCCTTAATTCGAACTAATAAATTTGAATATGCTATTCGCACTAAGGGTTAATTTGAACTAGTTAGTTCAAATTAACCAATGTGGTCATGTTAGTTCGAACTAATTGCTTGGTTCAAACTAACCGGCCCATTGAACTCAATGCAATTCACTAATTCAAACTAAGCAAGTGCCATGAATGGCACTTGCTTAGTTCGAACTAAATTTTGCTAGTTCAATTAAGTTAATTTGAACTAACTAAAATTAGTTCGAATTAGTTAGTTTGAATTAACTAATTCGAACTAACTTTAGTAAGTGTAGACATAGCCCATGGGAGTTAGGAATTTTTTCCTAATGTCCAACCTAAACCTCCCTTGCCATAATTTAAGCCCATTGCTTCTTGTCTTTTCATCAGCGGTTAAAGAGAACAATTTTTCTCCTGCTCCTTCTAACAACTTTTAGGTACTTGAAAATTATTATCATGTCCCCTCTCGGTCTCTTCTTTTTCCCAACTAAACAAACCCAGCTCTTTCAATCTTCCCTTATAAGTCAAGTGCTCTGGACCTTTAATCATTCTTGTTGCTCTTCTCTGGACTTGAAGAAGTAGTAGAAATATTACTACTACTACTGCTACTAAAGTAGTACTGTTCATTAGTAGATCTCAAAGCAGTTTACACAGGAGTAAAATGTTTAGAAAAATTAAATACTATGGAAGACTTAGAATTGTGTTTTTGTTAGAGAAATCTAAGTACTGCATCTGTTTGAATATATATAAATGAATATAAACTATTTAGGGAAAACTGTTACTTCATTTCATTTATACAGGGCCTTCCACATTCTGGATGCTAGCAGACATAAGCAATAAATAATAATACATTTGCAAAATGCTTTCCACCTCTTTATTTCTCCTGATAGCACACAAGTTAAGGAAATTTGAATGAAAAAGACAGAAGAATCCATACTTCATCAAACGGTCAAGAAACAACCCAAGGAGGAATGCTGTTCAAGATAAAATGACTGAACACCTGTGTGACCCACAAAGGATCCCAGCTTCCACTGAGGAGGCCACTGATATGGATCCAGCCATGCAGCAAGTACTAGAAAAAATCAAAAATTCAAAAGACTACACATATTAAAGATGTAAACTCCAAAGTAGCAGTAATTAATTCTAAGTTAGATAAAATGTAAGCATATGTTGAGGAAGCTTAATTTAGAGTCAATGGTACAGAGAAGAATAAGGTGACAGATGAGCATGAGTATCAAGAAATATACATAACTATCACCTCTCTGCAGGAAGAAGTCATTGATTTAGAAATTAGATCCCAGAGTTTTAATTTACATATCTTACCAATATATAAAGGGACAGAAGGCCCCTATATGTGTAGTAGATCTATTCTACAAATTCTTCATTGGGAATTATGAGTTAAATTGGAGAAAATATGATTAACACAACGTTGAAAGATTGGTTAAAAGGGAGACTACAATGTGGCATGCTAAAAAATGAACTGTCTGGCTGTAAAGAGGTTACTAGTAGAGTTCTCTAGGGATCAGTGTTGGGAGCAGTCTTTTTAACATTTTCTTTCATGACCTTTGCACAAAAAGTGGGAGTGTGGTAAAATATGCAGCTGACAAAAAGTTGTGCAGTATTGCCAATACAGAAGACCAGGATATCATGCAAGGAGATGTGGATGACCTTGAAAACTGGAGTTATAATATGGGATGGAATTTGTGGTTATAAATATGGTTTACTGTAGTTATAAATATGGGGTGATATTTGGAGAGTAAAGCCCAGAACTACTAGGTTGAGGATCAATGGATTGGAACATCAATTAAAGGGTGGGCCCTGATTTCCATACCAGACACTGAATAAGTGGCACCTGAGGTAATGAATGGGAAGACTGCCTGGAACAGCTGAAAGAAAGACTTTGATATACCTGGGTTCCTTCGATGAGAGAAGGGATACAGACCAGACAGAGAGAGGCTGTGTGATGGTATAAGACCATGGGATGAGACATCAATCTTGAGAGAGAATCCCCAAAGTAACCATGAGGCGGTACCAGAGAAGTGGTTAGTAGAGCTCCCTGTGAAAAAGAGCTTGGGTGCTGTTTTGACAAATTGACAAGTGATATTTTAACTTTTGAGAGTGATTTATTTGTACTCTTAATGACAGATTGGATTGGAATCATCTGGAATCACATTCACTGTCTGCTCCAGTGTCCATTCCGAGTATCTCACAGTTCTTCTACAGGCTTCTTACCTGACTTATGTTTGGCAAGATTTTCATCCTAATGGAGCAGTACACCTAGCTGAAAGCTAGTGCCACCTCTTTCTCTATGGCTGGTTTGGACCATTTTTATATTTTTACTTGTCATTTGTCTCATTTTCTTTCTACTTGTATTGTCCCTACGGGCATTTTAACACTAACCCTTTACATTTAAAGTTTAAAAGATGTTCACTTTTGGGACTCTCAGTTTTTGAGAAGGAGTATGGATTGCCTCAAAGGATGTTTTGAATTGCCTCAAAGGATGTTTTCTCCTCCTTGAGGCAATGGCAGGAGGGTAGGTAAAGTTGTTGTTGTTGTTATTCTTATTCTTATTATATACAGCAGACAACCTGGGACTTTGCTGAAGTATGGAGGAGTTAGAGTTCAGGATTGTAGAAGGTGAAAAAGCCCTTCATGGCAGTAATGATGCTGGGTTGCATGAGAGCTTAAAATACAAAAAAACCCAACAAACCCAAAACCAACCCCCCCCCCCAACTCTTGCTAGACCTGTTGGATAACAAAGTTGAGGGAGCACTATTATAGGACCCAATTTCAGAGCCTTTCTCAAATGGAGGCACCTACTTGGTTATTCCTTGGGCTAGAAAAGAAACATGCAGAACATAAGATGCTTGAACATTTCAAGAAGTTGTTAGGGAAAGCACTTTTAGATTCTGAAGGGATTAGAAATTTAGCTGTGATTTTTCCCCCCTCAGACCTGATTGCTGTAGAGCTTGGCTCATCAGAGATTCAGCTGTCATTTGAGCATCTTTCTAGGATCTCAGTGTTAGATGGGGACAGACAGACTTGAACAGGACCTGACCCTGTCAGAATTGACTTCTCCCTTTAGACGGCTTTCCTTCTGGGAATCTGGTATTGATGGTTTACACAGTGAGTTTGATAAGGTCTTTAGGACCTTTCCTGTGCCTGACTTGTTTCAGGTTTTTCAAAAAAGTGGGTGAGAGAAAAAACAACGAGAGTGTCCTGTGGCACCTTAAAGACCAACACATTTCTTTGCCAAATGCAAGTGGGTTGCAGCCCATGAAAGCTTATTCCCACAGAAATTTGTTAGTCTTTAAGATGTAACAAGACTTTCATTGTTTTTGCTATATACAGACTAACACAGTTACCACTCTGGAACTTATCACTGTGAGAGAGAAGATATTGCTACTCAATTGTCATCATGAGGACCTTGGAGAGGTAAGGAATTGGAAACCTATGCCGATGCTTTGCTCTGACTATAAACCCTTTTCAAAGTCTTCACAAATAGAGTATGGTCAGGATGCACAGTTGAACCAGACCTATTGTGTCCCCAAGAGTTCAGTTTTTGAAAATATTTTGATATTTTCAGAAGGTAATTTTGGCCTCAAAAGCCTTTGATTAGTACATTGCATTGATTTGCTTTTGATCATGTAGATCATGGATATGTGTTTTGTGCTTAGATTTCGTGCCCAAGTTTGTTTCCCAAATTCATTTACTCTGTGTGTGTGTATTTACTCTATTTAAGGTGAAATGTGTTTTGAGCTCCCCTTTTTCTAGTCTGTAGGGGAATCAAACACCATGTTTCCTGACTTGTTTATCATATTCTCTTTCTAATGAGCCTCTAACAAATATTGTGAAAGCACATTTCTGGACTTTCTTTCCCTGTTCCAGTTTGTAGTCTGGTGAAATTATCTGAATATGCTTGCAACATGAATGTGTTTATTTTATTACTCATGATTTCAATGTCCATGTTTTGAATTAATGTCAGCACTTTTTTGAGCAGGATTGCTTAGCTCACATACATTGGGGGAATGGTAACATATTGTTATTGGCATTTTTTAGTGATATTGCAGCCTCAACTTTGCTGGGATGTGAGGCTGTTCTGGAATTGAACTTACTTACGAACTGTGACTGGAGTTTATTTTGGGTCGCAGTTGAGAAAGAGTAAATGAGAAGTTGTAGGAGAGGTTGCAATGGTGAAAATAGTGTTTGCCTTGACCCTGAGAATGAGTAGTTAATAATTAATAATTTATTTGTCCCCATTTTGTAGCACAAGTGTATTATTTTAGATACTCCTCCACTCCTTTTAGAATAAGTTCAGTCAGCTCTTTTGGACTTTTTCTGGAATGACATCATTGGCTGAGCAGTATTATTTTGTATGTACCTTTGTGGATAGGATTATGGGTCTATTTGATCATTTATTAATAGTCTCTGCAGCAGCTGTTGCTTGGGGATAAATCTGTTCCTTCAAAACCACTGTTCATTATTTCTCTTTGGCAGATAGCGTGTTTGGGTTTGATTGGGAATTTTTATTCTTGGAACCTAGGTGTCTCAGTTATGATGGTGCTACCTGTTTTTGGTTTTATTTTTTTTTTATTTGTTTTTTTTATTTTAAATCAAAGTCCTTTTAACTCTATTTTTTTAAGATAAAATATCCTGTGGGATAGGTGGCTAGAGTTCCAAGGGCTGCTTGCTGAACCTATTGTTTATAACCCTGCTGTAAGGATTCCTGATCTTATTTGTAGTAGCCTTGCATCTTCCTTTATTGAAGCTGCTATAACAAAATTAGTTCATTTAATTGATTTTGTTAATTTCAGAATCTCAGCAGGTATGTTGGCTGTCAAGCTTGGTTATCATTCTCTTCGCTGGGATTCCCTGTTTTTATCAGAGGTGTAATCAGCCCTTCCAAGGGCTATATTGCCAGTCAGGACAGTTTCTTCCTTAACTTCACCCAGCCAACATAAAAGTTCCCAATTACAAAGAGGATGGGTGATTCCCAGTGGGTAATTTTTCCTAGGACTACTATTATGAATGTGTTTGTACATTGTTTGATTACGGAGAAGTTTGAGTCATATCCTCTTTGTGGCTTGGAGGAAATTTTTTTTTTTTTTTTTTTTTAATATTCTCCTCACTTGTTCCAGGTTACAAGAATTATTTGTTTAATTTAAGGGTATTTTTTTAGTTATTGTCCCTTGATATCTCTCAAACTGTATTTTTTTTGAATAAATATAGGTTAACAAATTGATCAGTGGTATACCTTGCAAACTTTATAGTGGGTGAAGCACAGATGGACATTTTAATAATTAGATTATGTAAATTATTTGATACCGGGGGCTGCTGTTATTATGAATTTTTTTAAAGATGATTAGTGGTTTTCCTCCTTCATTTGGAATTTAGATATTATATTCTTATAAGAAATGTGGATTTCATTATTCAATAAGGGGTATTGAAAATGCTCTTTATGTTGTGTGGGATAGGTAATTATTTTTGAATTTATAATTTATTTTCTTATTTTTACTGAGTTTCTGTACTGATTTTATTAACGTTGTTTTAAAAATCAAAATCTCTCTCTCTCTCTCTCAGTTTTGTACTGGCACCTGTTACCATGGTATCTAAGTGCTTTTTAGGATAATTATTTTCTATAGTGAAGTTCCTAGTGAGTTACATGGAGCCCTTTTGCATAAACGTTGCATTATATTTTTTTTAATATATCATAAAACTGTGATAATGCATTAGGGCCAGGAAAAAACCTTCACTAAACCCCAGGGACTGTTACAATATCTGTTAAAATACAATTGCTCTCATGCAAGCTGAAAATGAAGAAAAAACAATTAAATCACAAGGCACAGCAAGAAAATCTAGCAGAGGGGAGACATACAAAAGCTCCAACATGGAAAAATCAAAGAGAAATAAGAATATTAGATTAAAAATATCATGAAAGAAACATTGCAATATAATGATATCTCATAGTGAGATTTTGAATTTTAGGTTCATATACAATGAATGTAAATTTAAATCTTTGGACTCAAAGATTACAAATTACCTGAATTGCTTATTTTCCTACTAAATTCAGTTCTTATTATATAAAATATTGGAGTCACTTTCTATGATGTAACTGAGAGTTATTGCATAAAACTGTTGTTTTCAACTGAGAAGTAAAGTGTAAACTATAAAGCTTGTTAAGACTCTTACAATAAAGTCAGAGAGGAAGTGTTCTTTTGAAATGTGTTATCTGAATTATAAGGTTCCAGCTTCCACATTCAATAAAGGGGGTTCGGTTTTAATCTAACATACAGCCCCCAGCTAGCCAACATTTTGAAGCTGCACCCTGAGGAGGAGAATTCCTGGGGGTACTCAGGGTTGTGAAGCATCTCATTTTCACTTGCCCTGATCATGGGGTTTCCTGTGGTTCAGTTCCAAGCTCCACTAGGTATGGACAGTACAAGGGTTTTAATTTAGGCCTGCAGAGGCCCCACTCTCTCTACACATTAGTGTAGCAGAGCGGGGCAGAGCTGTGCTCCAGCTGCCTGAGTTGTGAGAAGAGTCAATTAGCAGGGCCCTGAAGGTGCAGTAGCTGAATAAAGCCAGACGTGAGAAGGCTAAATGGCTAACTAAGACCAGCTGCTTTCCCAGTCACTGGGGCATATAAGTTGGCTGGGAAAGAAAAGCAGAATGGGTGTTGTCACACAGAGGGACTGCAGCCTTGCAATCAATTTGTAGTAATGCCAGGAGCCCAGGGCCAGAGGGGCTGAATTCTGTGTGGGGAAAAAGTATTTGCACATTGTAAATAAAGAGTATGGGTGTTTGGGGTGTCTTCACCAAGAGTGAGAATGAGTCTTCTGTGGGAAAATAGAGCAGTAGTGCTTTGTTATATGTGGGGCCAGTGTCTTTTTTTTTTTTTTTTTTTTTCAAAGTGCCAGTACTCATATCTTGAGAGTAAAATTGAAAATTGTCTCTTCTGCTCCTCTTCTTACAGTAGTGCACACCTTTCCCCTGCTGACCCTGCCCCCCAGCTTGGCAGTGGGGACAGCAAAAAAGGTGCCGGTACACTGTATGCTTGCATACCATCACAAAAAAAGCACTGTGTGGGGGGCCCAGTGCTTCCTGACCCTGTGGAAACAAGACCTCCCAGAATGGAAGGTGTTTTAAAACGGCTGATGAGCACTATGCAGGCAATGCAGCAGACCCATCAGGCAGAGCAACAGGCCTTGCTGTTTTGGCAGGCAGAGCAGCAGTTGATCTTGCAGGACTTTATCAAAGAGAAGGCAGCCCTTCAAAACCAGACACTGCCATGGTCAGTGAGTCCACCGAGTAGTGATGGGACCAGGCCTGCTGGATGGGGGTTGTGTAAAATTGGCCTCTCAGAAGACCCTGATGTGTTCCTCGGCACCTTTGGAAGGGTGGCAATGGCAGCAGCTTGGGGGAAACCAACCTGGGCCCTGGGCCTTGCCCCCTATTTGAGAGGAGAGGCCCAGGCAAAGATTATGAAGCCATTAAGATGGCAGTTTTGGACCGGGTGGAGTTTTTGGAAGAGTGTTACTGTCAGAAGTTTAAGGCAGCCTATTGGACAAATAATTTATGATCCCAGGTCTTTTCAGAATTGCCCATGGACTGGGCTACTCAGTGGCCGAGACCAGCACTCCAGACACCTGATGAGATACTGGATGATGTGGTCCTCGAGTAATTCCTCCAGGGGCTGCCTAAGACAATTCAGGTCTGGGTATGGCAGCACCAATGGGGCTGATTAGCTGAGGCAGTGTGCCTGACACAAAAATATGTGGAGGCTGACATGCCCCAGAGGGTAGGGAAGTTCACCCCAACTACAGGAGCTGGGGGGAAGAGCCAGAGCTCCCCCACCCATGGAAGAAAGGACCCAAGGTTGGGGCTAGACACACCAAAGAGGTGGTCTGCTTGTCAGGTTGCCCACTGAAAACAAGACTTCCCCAATATGGAGTATGGCATGAAAAACTTCTGTGGGTGGGCAGAAGGACAGAGTGGGCCAGTGGACAGATTTTGGAGATTATCCCCATGAAGACAGGAGAAAGCTTCACAGGGGGCTTGTATATCTCACCTCCATCTGGACCCTGGTCCAGGGGGGGGCTGGTGAGCTGACAGTGTAGAATCCCAGGGGCTATGATTCAGGTGTGGTGCATTCACAGGGATGCCACACAGTGTCCAGTGGTGCACATCCTCCTGGAGGCCCAGGGAATTTTTAGATGGTAGCCCGTGGGAGTGGTCCTGCGATTACTATGATTGGTCCTGTTGGGGGAAGATAGGGGACCCCCATCTATAAAGGGAAAGACCATGGAGAGAACCTAGCAGGAGAGAAGGAAAAAGGGGCACAAGAGCCCACTGAGCAGAAAGAATCAGGGGGAAAAAGTGACCCCTAGAAAAGAGCCAGGGGGAAAACAGTGTCCCTGAAAAACCCTTGGGTAAGGGTCAGGGGTCAGGAAAGGAAGTGGGATAGGACCAGAGGAGAGGACCAGAGGACCAGAGGAGAGGACCAGAAGTTGGTTACCCCCTCAGTATGAAGAAGTGAGGACAGCAGGCCCAGACCCCTCACTATCCAAGGCAGAAATAGAGTGCTGGGCTTATGAGGGAAGGGGAACTTTGCAAAACAGTGCCTGAGCACCAAACCTCTCATCGATGCTCCCAAGGAGGGAAGGTTCCATGATCCCCTACTAGTGTTGGAGAAAATTGGGGGAGGGGAAACTGCAAAATACTGCTTGGGAACACAGGGAAAAGAACCCCAGGAGGCAGATCTGTGTTGCTGACTCTGTAATCAAAAGGGATACTGGGAGGAACAGTACCCCCACCTAGGAAGATGAGTACTACCTGCGGACAGGGATCTGGTAGGCCCACAAGGAGATTCCTCAAGCCAACCACTCTGCCAGGTCAAAAAGGAATAAGGCCTGGGGGAAGGTGGTGGCTTTTTAAGGCGGGGGAGGGGGAAGGTGAGTATAGCAGAGTGGAGCACAGCTAACCCTGCCCTAGACCTGAGCTGCAGGAAAAATCAGTCAGCAGGATCTGTGTAGGCTAAATGGCCAATTAAGAACAGGTGCTCACCCAGCAGCTGGTGTATATAAGCTGGCCGGGGAAAATGAGTAAGTGGACATGGCCAGCAAGAGGGCTGGAACCTTGAAGCCAGTTTGTTGTGCTGCTGCCACCGCCGCCGCCGCCGCCGCCACCACCACCACCAAGACTCCAGTGCCCCAAGACTGAACTTGGTAGGGTAAAAGGGTTTTTACATTGTAAGTAAAGAACATGGATATGTCAAAGAATGAGAACAGGTCTTCTGTGAGAAAAGTTACAGGAGTGGCAGCATTCTGTTATAATTAGCAATAAGCATTCTCCAGACTCTGAGCCTGGTGAGTATGTCCCTGGAGCATCCAGCTCATGGTCTATTGGACAGTCATAGTATGCTCAGACTTGCTACTTCTAAAGAAGCAGTAGACCCCGGATTAGCAGTTTCACCTCAGATCACCAGATAATTTGACACATAGGCCATGTCTACACTTGCACTTTTAAGTTGACTTAGTGAGTCTACACTTAAAATTAAAGTCGACTTAAAGGGGCACTTACAAAGTCGACCTAGAGCGTCCACACTGGATGCTCTAGGTCGACTTTGTGGGACTAGGGAGACCTTGGGCAGGTCCACGGTGGCAGGGGGGCACCCCTTGTGTACAATGGGGCAAAGGGGGACAGGGCATGGCAGGGCATGTGGGCAGGGTGTGACGCTGTCTGGATTTAGGGAAGCATTTATGATATTATTTTCAATGGATATCTCATAAATGCTCTATAATCCATAGGAGCTATGTCATGTTTGGTATCAATAGAAAGGTAGTAATTTGCTGGGAATGATTATATAGTTTATGTCTAGGAATTCTATTTCAATTAGAAGTTAGTTTAGTTAGGAATTTGGTGTTATATCTATACTTTAACTTGTATGAATCTGTGTAAATACCTGAGAGAGGCGGGTGTGTAAAACCATTGTGTCCTTAATGTTTAGGAATTTTCCAGGTACAATGGACCCAGGGAGTAAACTGATGAGCCATTAAGGACACAATGGTTGTCTTCCTTATGTCCTTAATGGCTCATCAGGTTACTCCCTGGTCCCATATCACCTGGCAGATTCCTTAACATTAAGGAGACAATGGTTGGTGACATCCTGTCTGGGGCGTTCCCAAAGAATCATACAAGTTAAAGTATAGATATAACACTAAATTCCTAACTTCTAATCAAAATAGAATTCCTAGACATAAACTATATAATCATTCCCAGCATATTACTACCTTTCTATTGATACCAAACATAACATAGTTTCTATGGATTATAGCATTTATGATATTTAAATAGAAAATAAAATTGACAGCAACAGGTAAAGGATTGGAGAAGGAGGGTTTCTGGAATCTCAAATGGATAATAAAAGAACAAGCTTTATTGGTGTATTTCCCAATTACAAACCAGAACGGACACCCAAGCTGCTAGCTGAGCTTAGTCCGGAAATTGGTTTCAGACAGGACACAGGAAACCACAAGTGACGGTTTCTGCAGTGGAGAGCTAGCAGCCTGAACTCACATTAAGCTACACAGAACCTAACATTTAAAATGATCCATCTTGTTGAATCCTCTTAATGGCTCACAAACAAAATATAAACAGACAAAATCCAATACACAGTACAATAATAGTAACAGCAATACCTAAGACTTTTTCAATGGTTATTCCCTGAGTTAAACAGAGGTAAGGCTAGACTCATTATACATTACAACTTATCTCTAAAGGGAAGTTAACTGATAGAGGGAACACGAGTTTACATACATACCAGAACCATCAAGCAGGTGACCAGCAACAGCATGATGAATTTTGGGATGAAGGGGGGTTAACTCGAAACGGGCCTCCTACTGGCAGGTTGATCAGGCCTGGCAGTTGACACGCGGGGACTCTCGTCATTTTGTGTGGCAAAGGTGGTTTTATTGCCTAGGCTGTTTCCTGCAGGGGTCATGTTGGTCTGCAATTGGCCCAATTTTGCCGCAGTAGGAAGGGGGTAAAGTGCTGCTAGGTCCCCTTGTCCTTTTTGGGGGCATGTGGCAACTTCTACTGGCTCTCCAGGTTCTGGGCTAGAGTCCTTTAAGCACCCTTGCAGGGGGAGGGGGGGCAAGCATGGACAGCCATGTGTCACGTGCACATACATGCCCTGCTGGTCCACCTACACAGTGGGCGAGAGTGTTAACCCACCCCTAGGAAACCCAGGTAGGGAGTAAATTGGGGTTCCAAATTAAGCAGTGGGTGGTCACCAGCCAGTGAGTAATGGACATATGGCTGAACTGAGGGGGAAATCCCTACTAAACATACATATCAGGGTCTCTACTATGTGGGAGGTGGCGGCCATTTTATGGGGCACAGATTGGGGCAACTAACAAATATCATAAATTCTTCCCTAAATACAGACAGCATCACACCCTGCCCACATGCCCTGCCCTTTGGGGGGCATTCCAGGCTTCCCCTGTGCCTCCCCAGCAGGGAGGGCATTGGTATAGTCCTGGGGTAGCCCTAAGTCGACTTAGGGCTACCCCAGGGCTACACTGGCTTAATTTGAGTTTAAAAAGTTGAATTAAGCCTTAAGTCTAATGAAAAGATGGTTTAATAAAGTCAACTTAATTTTAATTAAGTCAACTTTATTTTCCTTAAGTCGACTTAAGCCAGCTGCAAATTTGATACCATTAACTTGGGTTTAAATAGAGATATGGGCTGCCTTTCTCATTACAAAAAGTGGTTTTTCCCTCTTTCATCCCCCCACCTTCTTATCTATTGTTCCACGAATTTGCCTATGAACTGCAGTTTCTCTTTGAAGCTTTGATTTGAAGTTAGCCTGTTTAAATAGTGTTTTGAATCCTAACACCTATTTTGATTTGCTGTTACAGCCTGACCTGATGCTATGTCATACACTCCCCTGCATTTAATTTCCTCCCACTCTGTAACTTTCCTATCTTCAAAGCGTCTGACGAAGTGGGATTTTCTCCCACGAAAGCTCATGGGATTAATAAATCTGTTAGTCTTTAAAAGTGCCACAAGACTCTGTTGTTTAAATACTGTAACAGATATGTCTTTTACAGAGTGATCAGGAAGATCAAAGTGTTCCCCTATTGTTTTTTGAATGTTGCCATTTCTGATGTCAGATTTGAGCAGAGACAGTCCAGTTTCTCCAATGTATAAAGCACAGTGCCATTGTTGGCACATGATGACATATATCATATTGTTGGATAAGCAGGTGAATAAGCCCTTGATGGAGTAGCTGGTTTGATAGGATCGTGTGATGGTTTGTTCAGGTGTGTGTGGGCAGAGCTGGCAACAGAGGATATGTGCCCACCTTACAACAGAAACACATTTCACTGCATTTATTTTTTCCCTCCCATACTATAAGTTTTCTATTTTCAAACACCTGATGAAGTGGGATTTCATCCACGAAAGCCCATGCAATAAATATATTTATTAGTCTTTAAAAGTGCCATAGGAATCCTTGTTTATTTTAGTATAAATGATGCCACATTTAACAAATTATGTGCAATAGTTCACTGTACTGCAAAATGTTGTACCAGAGTGTCAATTAAGTTCACAAGCTTCTTATTTCAGTCAGCTATCAGAACAGGATAGTAAGCGTGAAAAAAAATATTAAAAATCAAACACAATTTTAGTGTCAGTCTGAGGCTAGTATAGTTATAACAAGAAAGTAAAAGAGTGGTATATGGAAAATTATTGGTGCTAATAATAGTGGTTCTAAGTTTTAATAAAGCTTTTACTGTAATATGGACATCAAAGCCTAATCAAATTATGATTGGTACTTCTGTGGTAAAAGCAGATGTCAAAAGACAATTAATAATAAACCCCATTTACTCCTTAAAAAGAGTGGGGCTGGAATTAGAATCATGAGACAGCTCATCTATACAGCCACAGAGTGCTAAGTATATAGAACCGTGGTTCTCAACATTTTTGGCTTGAAGACCACAAATATGATGTTTACAACTCTGCAGGACCATCAATGCCAACATCCCCCCTACCCTCCACTGCAATCAAAAGGAATGAGTTCAGTGAGGAGGATCTCCCATCCCTAAGGCTTGCAGCAGAGAAATTATGTGCTCCACCTGGGTCCTTCAGCAGTAGCCCCATTCTGAAGCTGGGGGATGGGAGATCAGTGCTTGCCTGTCTCTGACTCCAGCAAGGACATAGCACCTAGTGACTTAGGCAAAACACTTTGCTTTATGTTGAAGCCAAGGGAAGGGAGTACTGATCTCCCATCACTCCTGGCTGCAGCAGGGAAACTGTGCACCCCATCTGGGTCCCTAGGCAGTGGTTCCCCTTTCTAGTCAAGACAATGGGAATTCATTGATCCTCTTCTCCTGGCTCCAGCATAGCCCCAGCACCCAGGAACCCAGGCAGAGTGTTTTGCCATACTCCTTGCTACAACCAAGAGGTGGGGATCCTTGATTTCCCTGCCCATGGGCTGTAGCCAAGAATCTGCACCAGCAATGCACTCCACTTGGGTACTAAAGTAGTGGCTCCCTTCTGCAGTCAGCAGGAGGGAAGCCACAGGCCAGTCTGAAAGACCCCACAGAATACTTTTAGCTCCCGGGACATGGGTTGGGACTGACTGATATAAAACCATTGCTTAAAGGATGGAAAATATGGGTGGAAACTCATCTTTTACCAAGCCCGCTACTGAAAGAGCGAGAAAGAGATTTATTAGGCACAGCTTTGGTAAGAGTGGGCACAGGTCTTGGATTATTAACCCGTATCAATGTGGAGATGCTGTATAATATTTCAAATGCAATGGGAGAGCATTTAGGTGCTCTGTCAACCCCCCTAAAGACATCTGAAAATGAAATGAACACTGGTCACTGCTTGATAGCTAGTCTGCTCCCCAGCTCAGAGAAGCTGCAAGAAGTAGATCACCCAGCATTGTTACAAAGAGTAGAGGAGCTGCAAACTAATGGATCTTTGTATCAGAATCTAGTTCCCTACTTGTCCAACCCTCCATGAAGGAGCATAACTGCTCATTCCATGTTTCTTTCTCTTTGAAAAAGTTTGCACCTTTTAAAGTGTGTGAGGAAACATAAATAATCTCTTTAGGGGTATTACTATCAAAACAGCTTCCTATCATATTCCAGTGATTATGGATCACTATATGTTTTAACTGGGTTTCTGAAGCCAAAAGAACTTCCTTATCATTCCAAGGGAGCTGATTGCCTAAATAAATAAACAACACCAGACAAGCACATGCAAAAAGGGAGAAAATCCTGCTGCTTGATTATTTTTCTTGCAGCTGTCTGAGCTGTAGCATGTCTCTCTAGCAGCTTTATAGAAAGCAATCACATTGAGAACACCTGGGGTGACATGTAATTACAGCATGATTGCGTGTTAAAATGTGGGTCTACCCAGATTTCTCAGGAGCATTAGACAGCTGGTTCCTTTCCATCCTCGCAGTGGCTTGGGTGTCATAACAGCTGGAGATAGGATTTTCTAAATGGCATGGTCTAGTGGATTGATCATAGGGCAGGGAATTGGAAACTTCTAAATTCTAATCCAACCTCTTGCACTGACTTGCCAGTTGCCTTATGCAAGTCACTGAAATTCACTGTACATTAGTTTTTTTTCATTTCTTCATCTTTACAGATTTAGTTCTATTTAGTTAGCTTATAAGTATGTTTTGAGGATTAGCTAATATTTTATAAAATATTTGAAAAGTGAAAACAACATCTAAATGCTAAGCAAATTCTGACAAAGCCAGGCCTGATGGGTGGTCCTATTTGGGTACCGGGAGGTGGGCCACACAGCACTAAAACCCCTCTCCCCAGCCTAAGGGGAGGAGGCACTGGACCCAGATCCAGTTGTCAGGGGACAACTAATGTGAAAACAGGAAAGGGTGTGAAGGTCAAAGGTTCAAAATTAAGAACCCAGAAGGGGACACTGAACTGAGAACCTCAGACAGCACCAACTGCTCCTGGAAGGTGTTGAAGGAGCCAGCAGACACTGCCCAGAGGAACTCTGCCTGGAGACATAATCGGACGAGGGACTGGAAATAGGCCCCACAGTCTCAGACACCCCCTGTGGCCTTCCTCTTCTCCCTTGTTTTGTATATTGCATCCTTAGCAAGGGCCAGGAGGAGGTTGGCAAGGAGGTCTCATGACTTTGTGGGGCCATGGATGGCGAGTGTATATAGCAACAACTGTGGGGAGAAGTGCAGCCAGAACCTCAAAAATAGGTTCTGGAGGAGCTGGAACAGGGGCTGCAACCTGGCACTCCAGATATGCATGCATCAGGATCTTGCTCACTCCACAGAATGGGCAGGTATCGGGGCGAGGGGTGAGCTGCGTCAAGTATACACTCATGCTTATGGCTCCGTGGAGGACCCGCCAACTGATGTCCCTGGAGGGCCATGGGGTCAAGGTAGCATAAAGACTGGCCCACCAGGGGTCCTCGCCCTCAGCTGATGGTAGTAGGTCCTGCCTTTTTGTGTCAGGGTGGGACATGAGGATGAGGAAATGGATGGTGTGGAGCACGAACATGTACAGATATTTATGAGACATGGTTCAAAAGCAAGCCGGCTGCAAGTGCAGCAGATGGCTAGGGGCGTGGGGTAGGGATGGCTGTGGGGGCTTGTGGGGCCAGGGCCCTATCAAAAGCTCTGGGGGGGCCAGGACTGAGGGGAGGGTGGAGAGCATCCTCTTGCAGGACCCGCTCGAGATAGATTTGAGCAGCAGGGGGCAAGGTTGCCTTCACCTCCTGGAGTAGGCCAAAGGATGGAGAGCCCCATGCGCTGAGCCAGCACAAGGGGATCCACCCCTTCCCCCAGGCATAGTCCAGGAGGTCTCCGACCTTGGTGATGCCTGCCAGGACCAGCCTGCGCCTCATGGAGGGGGCATCTGCCACCTGCACACCAAGATAGGGATTGTGTAGCAGGAGCTCTGCGAGCAGGTCCTTCCTCTCGGTGGGCACAAGGGAACTGGAAGCTGAGATGAGCCTCCAGGTCCAGAGGAGATCCTGGTAGAAGACCGGCAACACGGAGAAGTCTTGCAGAAAACCTCTCAGGTGGATGTAAAAGAGCTGCCGGTCATATTGTAGCCCTCGGTAGCGGCGGAGAAAGGTGCATGACAAGTAACTCCACGCTGGACTACCTGCACTATAAAGGAGTCTCTGCAGGGCCTGGAGGTGGAAGGCATGGACTCGGCTGTAGATACAGCACAGGCGCTGCCAAAAATCTTCCAGAGGAAGACACAAGATCCCTGCAGAGACCCAGTGCAGTCCTGGCCAAAAGAACTCCAGAATTGTCCTCTGGAGGTTGGCCAGGAACATGGGGGGTAGGACCAGGATGGTGTGCTGGTGCCAGAGGATGGACAGGATGGGATGGTTGACGACCATGGCCCTCACACGAAGGGCGAGGCACTGCAGCAGTCCTGTCCATCTCCACAGCCACTCAGACACCTGTCCTCCAAGCCTTGCTAGTTCTCATACTGGGAGGAATGTGTGGCAAAAAGGTAAACGCCGAGATAGAACAGCAGATCCACGCTCCACCAGATGGCTTGAAGCACAGGTGGGAGGGAGCCTGCCAGCCACTTACCCCCTATCATCAGGACAGAGCTCTTGACCCAGTTGACCCGGGCAGAGGCGGCTGCCAAATAGATGGTCAGACAGGCCTCCAACCACTCCAGGTAGCCCGGGTCTGGGACCATGAGGAGCACGTCATCAGCGCACGCCGACAGGACTAGTCTCAGCTCCAGCTCATGGAGCACCAACCCCATCAACCTCCGACACAGGAGACAGAGGAAGGGCTTCGTGGCCAGAGCATACAGCTGTCCTGACAGTGGACAGCCTTGACATACTCCTCATCTGAAGCTGACCAGTTCGGTCAAGGTCCAATTGAGCTTGACCAGGAACTCTGCAGAGGTGTACAGCACCTGGAGAAGCCGTACAAACTGGGGTCCGAAGCCCAATGCCTGCAGGGTGCCCAGGAGATACTCATGATCCATCCTATCGAATGCCTTCTCCTGGTCCAGGGCCAGGAGGGCGAACAACAGATCATTCCAACACCTAAGCTCCAAGAGATCCCGGATCAGATACAGCTTATCGAAGATGGAATGGCCCAGGATGGTGTAGGTCTCGTCGGGATGGACCACGTCCTGCAGCACAGACCCCAGCCACAGAGGGATGTCCTTGGTGATGATTTTGTAGTCTGTGCTGAGGAGTGAGATGGAACTGTCGTGGAGGTCCCCCTTCTTGGGCAGCAGAGCTAGCATGACCTGCTGGCAAGACAGGGGGAGCACTCTGTTTCCCTCAGACTCGGCCCAGATGATGGAGAGGTTTGGGCCAAGGATGTCCCAGAACACACGGTAGAATTCCACGGTCAACCCTTCTATGCCCAGGGATTTATTGGTGGGCATCAGATGGAGGGCTTCTGAGAACTCAGCCAGAGTAAGAGGTAGCTCTAGCTGGTCCCAGTCGTCCTCGTTGAAGTTTGTTCTAGAGCACCCTGCAGGCGGAAGCTTCAGTCGGATATGGGGAGAAAAGGCCAGCATAGAATGCCCTGGCCTTTCCACGCATCTCCACCGGATCCATGAGGGGGGCGCCATCCTCGGTGATAATCGCCCAGATTGGGGCCTGCTGGCAGAGGGTCATCCTCTACTGCGGCAGCTAGGTCAGACCTAGGGCCTCGATCTCTGCGAAAATAGAGCCTAGGTCCCCTCCTGTCTCAACAGAAGCTACCTTGCCAGACACCAAGGCAGAGACTACCTCAGCACCGGCAGCAGGTGCAGATGGTAGGGCAGGGTCAGGAGGGATGGGGCAGCTCCATCCATGGCATCCCCAGTGAAGGAATCTAGGAGGACCTCCAATGGTGGGGGGGTAAGAGAGTACTACCTTCCTGTGCTGCTGTGACAGGCTCCTCAGGTGGAGCCTTCCACTGGCCCACATCAAGGGGTAAGACGGAAGACCAAGCAGCAACCCCAGCATCATCAGCCCCCCATAGTGACTTCTGGGGGGCCTTTTCCACATCTGACATGGTGGGGAGGGTCTGGGTTTTTTGCACTTGCCCCGCTTCCCCTTGACAAGGGCCCAGAGAGGGCAGGGTCAGGCGGCAAGGGCGAAGGTGCATAGGGTGAGAGGGATGAGGGCGGGACAAGGGGATGGGAACACTCCCCCTGGGGCAAGCCGTCTCCTGAATTTGGGGCCACCATAGCCAGTGCCCTCTCCTCCATGGGCCCTGTCCCAGAGTTTGTAGCAGTGGTGGTGGCCACGGGGCCCAGCCGCTTGACTGGGCACATTGGAGGGACGGTTCCCCTGTCCTGAGCGGCATTGATGGCAGGCCCAGTTAGAGAAGGAGGAAGGGTAACTACAGAGGCCAACTGTCCAGGGTCGCCAGCGGTGGTGCAGCCGGCTCCCACCAAAGCCTCAGGGGGCCCAGTTGCTCCCTCTCTGGCCTGGGCCAGGGGCCAGTCCCGAGGAATAATGGATTCGGTAATGGACCCCTTGATAAAGCACCAGAAAGGACCCCTCAAGTGCCACTCCATCACGTGCCCCCGCTGTCGGCAGCTGGATTTTGACCTGCTGTCAGAAGGACAAGATGGGACAGAGGGTTGGGTCCTTGCAGCCAATGGGAGAGGGCTGATGACAGATATTGGCCACACTGCCTGAATTAAAACAATTTTTTTTTGATTTGCTGAAATAGTCTGACCTGATCCTGTGACTTACACTTCACTGCATTTATTTTTCCCTCCTGTACAGTAAATTTTCTGTTTGCAAGCATATGACGAATTGGAATTTCACCCACAAGAGCTCATGCAATAAATAAATGTGTTAGTCTTTAAAAGTGCCACAGGACTCCTTGGCTATACCTACACTACAGGCTCTGTTAAGTCGACTTAACAAGATCAACTTTAAATCGGCTTAAAGTCGACCTTGTTAGGTTGACTTAACGGAGTGTCTACACTTAAACTTGACTTTAAGTCAACCTTGTTAAGTCGACTTAACAGAGCCTGTAGTGTAGACATGCCCATCCACACTGGCTTTCAGTCAACTTAATACGGTTGACTTAAGCCTTAAGTCGACTTAAGGAAGCGCTTAAGTTGACTTAATAAATGCCCAATGTGGATGCCGTGTTCTATAGTTCTACTTAAGTATCATTAAGTTGACCTAAGGTTTAAGTGTAGATGTACCCCTGGTTTGTTTTGCTGAACTAGACTAACACAGCTGCCCCTCTGGAACTTGTCATCATTTATACTAGAATTGTTATGGGCCCACCTTATTAGTAGTTTCCTTTTCCTCTTCTATCCACATAGGAGCACACCATGTTATAAAAGTATATTGATGAATTGAAGGTTATGGATCTTTTTCAGTAGTGATGAGTGTAAGATTGTTAGTGATTGGATTAACTGTGACAACAGGAGATGAATAGAGTGGGCAGCTATCCTACAGCCATCTATTAATGTGTACTTCCATTATCTCATTTGGGCTGCTTTTCCCTATGTAATGCAAGGTCCTATGTGTTTCAACTGTAGCATCAGTGGTAGCTCCAGATTGTGGACTACAATGTTATGTTGGAAGACCTTCTTGCACCTGACAGGAAGCACCCTCTGCCCTCCCAGCAGGAGATTTCACCACCGACTAAGGTTGGGAGCATATGGCTGGGAAGCAGAGAGGAAGCTGATGAACTGTAATTTTGATATGTTTCTGTGCAGAATAAAACGGTTTCCTTGTAGTTGGTCTGACTGGGTCAGGTCTGAGGTGAATAAACTAACACACAATGAAGAGCACAGAGAGGAGCCTCAGGCTCAGTTTCCCAAAGTTATGTAAAATGTCACAGGAAAGGCTCTTCCAATCTTGAACACACACATGCTGGAGTAGTAGACAGGAGAAGCTACGTTTTCTTGTCTCATTCAGTATCATGACTTGGATAGGGGAGGTTTAATTTTTGCACACATTAGAGAAGCTCCCACACAAGAGAGCCAGGACAGGCTGGGTCCACAATTTGGAGTCCAGAGGGATTGACCTTGCCCTGGTCTGGAGTCAATGAAAATAAAAACACACAAAATAGAGACCTTCAGAGTAGAGACCCCCACGGGTGTTTAAGTCAGGATACTTCTGCCATAAAAGGTAAAAATATAGGGGAGGAAATCTCAGAGAGAAAAACTGAATGCTTCCTGTACAACACTTAGATCTGAACCGGTATCTCCTTGCACAGCACCAGATCCATGGGGTTCTTGTGTTCAATGATGGTACAGATTGCAGAGTAGACATGGAGCACTGGATACAGGATACACATTACTTGCTAGCAGCCACTATCATTCCTGAGAATTCTTATCCTCATGAGATACCTGTGTGTGAAAGGGGTGTAAATCACTTTTATCTGCCACATCAGGAGCAGCGTTGAGCCTAAGCTTTTGAAGAGCTTAGAACACAGTGATTGCCATGGATCCCAAGGAAGACTCTTATGAGAGATGACAATTCTGTAGAGACACAACCCTCATCATATACAAGTTAGAGGTCCTATTGTGGGTATTATAGGAGAAGCTCCTGTAACATTCCGACAACTGCAAAGAAAACTGCCTCACCTGGCCCACAAGAGGAACATAGAAAGCAAAATGGATATGCCAGCCCAGGGAATAAACATCATGAAACAAGCTGACCTGTCAGGCGATGCTCTGCCAAATGCTCCCAAATTGCTGCCATCCAACAGTAACCCAGATCTCATGATGCTTTAGGCAATAGAAGGCCTAACTGTGTTAGTCTGAGAACTGACTGTCCTCCAGAGACAGATCTATGATAGAATAGGACAACTGGAGGCACAGGTATTGCAGCAGGATGCAACAGTGCAGAAAACACCCCAAAATTCCAACAAGGGAAGTGATCAAGATACTTCTGATGCTAGTTTCCATGGCACGTGAGGTCATTTCATATGCTACTGTTGTGGGCAAGAAGGTCAAATAGTGTAAAGCTGCTTCCACTGCCCCTCTCACCCATGGGCCCAGTGCAACTTAAGGGTCTCACTGCTTTAAACAGCTAAAGCCTGACACTGAGGGGCAGATGAAAGGCATAGAGCCTATAAGTGATATCTGGTCAAAAGAAGCTATCCTTAAGATACACTGACTGGCAAGCAATCCATCTTGTTAAGAGTTGGAGAAGGACAATGTGTACTTGTAAAGGCCACCTGAGGTATAGGGTTGGGACCATACACTGCTCTGATAGAACCTGATACTAATGCTCACCTCCCAGAAGGTCTGAGGGTGGAAGAAGGTATTATGGCTGTTGAGCATGGGAAGGCTAATATTTATCTGCAGAATGTAGGGCAAACAATAATTGCAATAAAGAGGAACCAGCCACTAGCCACGGCTTCAGTAGTCTATAGCATGGCCAGCATGAGCAGCAACTTAAAATATTCCCCAAGACAAGAAATGAGGGAAGTGGACTAGGCTGAGACAGTTGTTCAGGATCCAGTTCAGCAGAAGATACTGGAAGAATTGCTGAGACAAAAGGCAGAAGTTTGCTCTCAAAATGACTTCAATTTGAGCTGCATTTCCACAGTCAAGCACAAGATACCCCTTCCTTTCATTTTGACTAGCAGGTTTAGTAATTACAAAAAGAACAACTGACCTCAATATCAGCAAGAGCAGTTAAATTAGGTTTACTCCACTCTGTTTGGGCTGTCAGCATTACAGTCCTTAAATCACACTGCCATCGCAAGATCTAGCCAGCAGTGATGCCAAGAAGAGACAAGCTGAATAAGGTTTCATTTTCTATCATCTCGGTTGCATTACTACAAATAACAAAAATTCTTTTCTCCAAGTATAGTGGGAGTATAAACTAAGCAACCATTTTCCCTGTAATTCTTACTAAATTAAAATATTGAAGCAAAAAAAATGTTTCTTATTTTATAACCTTTTAATAAAATAAATGAATAAAAATATTTCTTTTTACTTGACTTTTTTCATTCTTTTATAACTGATATTAAATAAAAATGAAACAGAATGCAACCATAAATATGTAATTATTTTAATCACTTAAAAGTCCTTGACATAATTTTATACAATTAACAGATTAATGTATGATTTGGGGATTTGTTTTTTTATTACGTCCATTCATTCAAAATGTCTTTGCACTGTCTCTGTTTCTATTTTGGACATTGATGGGATAGCTCATATGGAAGAGGCCTCTATTAATTCCCTGATATTTTTTTCCTTACAGGGAAATCATGTGTTAGGCTGTTCCACACTGTACTTTTAAGACTGAGGATAGAGCAGAAAAGGCTTGGGTCCAAATATACAATTTGATTTAAAATTTCTACTTTGATGGCTACTGGCACTACAGACATCTTCCATTTTCTTGTTATTAATTGTGCAACATATTTTAGATATATTTTTGAAAGAGATTCTGGGACTGTACAAAATGTGATGGAAATTTTGCCTTTTCTTTCATGACACTTTTATTCACTTTCTTTTGTTTTTTTCCTGGTAAGAAAACTGTATTCTATTTCAAAGAAAATAGCTGAAAATATGCTTATTAATAATCTTTATTTCCATGACGGGTGAGTGGGGAAGGGGTCTGCGGGGTGGCGGAGCAGAAGATCACAGAAGGGGCACGGGATCGGGGAGGGTTGAGGCCTGGGTCCAAGCCCAAGGGAGGATCAGCGAAGGGGCCAGGGCCAGGGATGGGGCGGTCGGGGAGCCGATAGTCCAGCAGGGAAGAGGTCCGGGGGGGGGGGGGGCAAGAGGATCGGAGAAGGGGCACGGGGTTGGGGAGCTGGCGAGCGGGGCTGGGGGGTGAGAGGAGCAGGGAAGAGGGCTGGAGGGATGAAAAAGGATAGGGGAGCTGGCGGGGAAGGGGCCTGGAGGGCTTGGTGGTGGGGGACCAATGGGGGGCAGCAGAGGGGCTCCCTTGGGGAA
This sequence comes from Pelusios castaneus, assembly GCA_007922175.1. NCBI lineage: Eukaryota > Metazoa > Chordata > Testudines > Pelomedusidae > Pelusios > Pelusios castaneus. Next base: position 9,272,807 of record ML685832.1, read on the forward strand.
TGCATTGAAGGGGCCGCCAAGAATAAATTTGCCTAGGGCCACCAATCATATAAGGCCGGTCTTGGTGCTACTGTTTATGGTGAGGCCTAGCACTAAAAGCTTCATCAGTATGACAAATTGTAGCTTCAGCTACCTGGCTTTTCTCATATGTGTTTCAAATTTTAGGGCAATGGGTTCAATTTCAGGCACATGTTTCTTGCCTATTCTGTGGATGCATCATGGGTGCTTGTTAATGACGGTGGCTATGTCTACACTTGCACTTTTAAGTCGACTTTAACTAAATTGACTTAACTAAGTCGACTTTAAGTCGACTTAGTTAAGTCGACTTAGTGTGTCTACACTTAAAATTAAAGTCAACTTAAAGGGGAACTTACAAAGTCGACCTAGAACATCCACACTGGATGCTCTAGGTCGACTTTGTGGGGCCAGGGGGACCTTGGGCCGGTCCACGGTGGTGGGGGGGGGGGCGAACCCACTGTGTACAATGGGGCAAAGGGGGACAGGGACCCTGACAGGGCAGAGCCCTGTGTGTGACACTGTCTGGATTTAGGGAAGCATTTATGATATTATTTTCTATGGATATCTCATAAATACTATAATCCATAGGAACTATGTCATGTTTGGTATCAATAGAAAGGTAGTAATTTGCTGGGAATGATTATATAGTTTATGTCTAGGAATTCTATTTTGATTAGAAGTTAAGAATTTGATGTTATATCCATACTTTAACTTGTGTCATTCTGGAGAAATTAGATGGGAGGGTGTGAACAACCATTGTCTCCTTAATGTTTAGGAATTTTCCAGGTAGAATGGCCCCAGGGACTATCCCTGATGAGCCATTGAGGACATAAAGAATACAACCATTGTATCCTTAATGGCTCATCAGGATACTCCCTGGTACCATTATCCCTGGAAAATTCCTAAACATTAAGGAGACAATGGTTGTTCACACCGTCCCGTCCAGAATGTCACAAGTTAAAGTATGGATATAACATCAAATTCTTAACTTCTAATCAAAATAGAATACCTAGACATAAACTATATAATCATTCCCAGCAAATGACTACCTTTCTATTGATACCAAACATGACATAGTTCCTATGGATTATAGCATTTATAAGATATCCATAGAAAATAATATCATAAATGCTTCCCTAAATCCAGACAGTGTCACACTGTGCCCACATGCCCTGCCCTTTAGGGGGCATGCCAGGCTCCCCCTG
>ML685832.1:9291019-9302204 GCA_007922175.1 Pelusios castaneus
CCTTAGTCTCAAGTCCGTCCACTTAACAAAGAAGTGGATTGTGCCCAGCCTCCCACATCCACACCCTCTAAAGACCACACAGCTTTAGGTAAAACAACTACTAGTTTATTGATCAGAGTCTGATTTCAAGTGAGAACATGGCCAATCAAGGCAGAACCATACTATAAATGAGTCAGGAGTGACCACTATCAAATAAAAGGTATAAACCGCATACTACTCTAACATCTTCACCTAAACTGACCTCAGAGTCCAAGATTATGCGCATGGTGTTCGGCTGTTCGATGTTTTACAGCCATTCTCTGCCTGTTCCCAGGCAGGGCCCCGATCTTGCTTGAAGTTGGTTGCAAGATGGTGTCTTCTCAGGCTAAAAGCCTGCAGCTTCTCCCCTCACAGTCTCTGTCTTTGTTTTAACAAACTGCTGACAGCCCCTCCCCCTCACTGTCCTGTTGTGAGATTCTCTTCACTCCTACCTGAGCAGGGGAGGGCATTAGCATTCCCTTTGATGTGTAAATCTTCAGCCATTGTGCTAGAGAGAGTCCTGAGAGTCTGAACCCTGTAACATGCTTCACATCTATACATACATGTTGCAGCAGGGAACATGGCACCCTGGTAATCACGTGGAATATGTTCTGAGCATTCACAGAGGAACCTGGTATAGCGTAATTGTCATCAAATAACACAATTACACTGCAAAACTGAACAGAAAGATTATACAGGTCACGCCCAAGGGCTGCACAGATGTGCATCCCTTGGGCGTGACCTGTATAATCTTTCTGTTCAGTTTTGCAGTGTAATTGTGTTATTTGATGACAATTACGCTATACCAGGTTCCTCTGTGAATGCTCAGAACATATTCCACGTGATTACCAGGGTGCCATGTTCCCTGCTGCAACATGTATGTATAGATGTGAAGCATGTTACAGGGTTCAGACTCTCAGGACTCTCTCTATCTGTGCAGCCCGTCACAGACTTTATTAAAGTTCTGAGGGAGTCTACTATGCAGTGAAAAGGTAATCGTGTACTGAATGTAACTCTGCATATTGTGGAAAATGCTAAGTGCTCCCTATAAAGTGTTCTGCATTTTCAGTTTTTACACAGTTCTTTTTATTAAATGAATTCAGTTTTTACAGATTTACATCAATTTATCTATCCAGTCAATATTTCTGCGATACTTACTTTTGCTGAACACTAATGCTTAACATGATTGTTGTGTCTTGCAACACTGAGATTAAAACAGTTCTTCAGTGTAAAACACAGAATACACACATGGTAGAGGTCTGAAAATCAAATGTTAATATGGTGCTGAGATTGGTTCACAAGGAGATGCTGCCCACCTTTTTCTTTGTGTCCGTTTAGTGCACTGCTGAATTTAAATAATCAATCCTCCACAGAGAAAGATAAGGTAAACATGGGGCAAAAATGCAAATCTATGTCTGAATACCAACAAGAAAATCACTGGTTAGATATTTTCAAGAAAAGGAAAGACGGGGGCACAACGATGCATTACTTTGCACGTACTGCAGCATTGAGATTTGTGCTCATACTGACAGAATAAAGAAGCATGTTAAAAGCAAGCGACACAAGAAATTTAAAGAAGAATGTGAACTTCAGGATAAACAGTCAATACCAGGAGCTTTCAGCAGGGTTTTAATGAAAGAGAGGACCTAGCTTAAATGTGTCATTGAATTTGTGCATGTTCTTTGTTTCACAAGACAACCATTATTAATTGCTGATGGAACTTTTGGTGTCTTCATGTGACAGTACTGTCCAACATCAAAAACCCTTCCTAGTGCAGACAGCCTTACTTGTAAGTATGTGAAAGAAAATGATAATGCTTTAGTATCTAAACTGATGGAATGAACTGACAGAAATAAGGTTTTTAGTCTGATTTTTAAGGAGAGCCTTAATGTTCTTGTAAAGTATTGAACTATCTATGCCAAGATAACAAAGAGCCAAGCATCCTTCCATAAACCAGGGATGTAATACTGACAAGATGCTAAGAGATCTATGTTTAAAAATTCCATGTATCATGTTCTGTTAATGATACTTTTAACCATAAGACTTTAATAGACACTACGAGTCTCGAAGATTTTATTGTCTATGTGCTCATTGAGCAAAGCACTTTAGCATATGCTTAAAGATAAGCACATGAGTAGTCCCATTCCAGTCCGTGGGGTTTAAATACAAGGTGAAACACGTTTCCAAATTAAGCCCAAATTCAAAATCCTATGAGAAATTTTCACAACACAGTTGTCCTAATGTAACAAGAAGGCTTCCATTCCCATTCCCAAGTCCTAATGTGTCTCTTTTGTAGGTCCTTAATTCTCTGGAGGGCAAATGGAGAGTTCAGAAATATTCCTTCCAAAGAGATGGAGTGACACTGCTGTAATTGAAATGTACATCTCTCAAATGCCACTGATACTTTCTGCAATCTTGGCATACTTTGCTCAAGTGTTTTGCTTATGTTAGAAGAAGAAAACAGGAAGTCCCAGAGATGGATTGGGTTAAACATTATCCTTTGTTGCCTGCCCATTCCTCCGCAATACCCCGAGTGATCAAAGTGTGTGTGTGAGGAGGAGGGAATGGGGGGATTACAATGCTTTTGTGCTTGAAAATATATAAAAGTTTACATTCATAACCAGTTCCCAAAGACCCTTTTTTTTGGTTACATTAAAACCCCAGTAATGAATATTAATACTTATGTGGTGAATATAATTATTTTCTGTTTACAGGTTTAGTCATTGGGGTGCAGGTGTTTAGCTTTACTACATATTATTTTTTTGGAGCAGCAATGCCTACAAATTACTGACCAAACATTTAGCAAGGGAGGGGGAGAAGGAGATGGATGATAAGCCCATTACTTCTAAGGATCTTATGAAGGAGAGGAAAGATAGCATTCTTCTCAGTTAATTTTTTCCCCTCAAACTGTGAGAAGGGAGGAAAGGAAAGAAAATTATATTTAATTGCATTAAATAGGCTCAAAGTGTCGGTTAGTTCAAACTAAGCAGTTAGTTCGAATTGATATGGCCACATTGATTTAATTCGAACTAACTAATTAGAATGAAGGGTTAGTTCAAAAGTTATAATTTAATTTATTAGTTTGAATTAAGGAAGCCCTTAATTCGAACTAATGAAAGCCTAGTGTGGCCAAGGCTTAAGTTAATTCGAATTAAGCTTCCTTAATTCGAACTAACTTGCAAGTGTAGACATAGCCCTAGAGCTTATACTACTACATATTGTATGCTAAGCACACAGGGTAGGGTGCGTCTACATTTACAAATTAAGATGACTTAAGCTTCCTTAAGTCAATTTAACTTAATCTGCATCTACACTACAATTTCCTTAAGTCGATTTAAGCAGCAGCTTAAGTTGATTTAAGGAAAATTAAAGTTGACTTTATAAAATCTCATTTAAAGTCAACTTTACTGGCTAAGTTGACTTTATTAAGTTGACTTAGCCAGTGTAGACGCAGATCAGCCCTAAATCAACTTTAATTCGACTTAAAGGACTTCAGGGCTCCCCCACTGCCCTCTTTGCCAGGGTGGCTGGCACAGGCAGAGCCTGGCGTGCCTACCCACAGGGCAGGACAGAGCCCTGCCCACACTGCTCCTATGCCCTGCCAGTGTCCCTCTCCTGCTCAGCCCCCATTGTACCCAGGTACAATGGGCAAATGCTGAGCCCCCTGGCACTTGGCATAGGGTGCCCCCCTGCCACTGTGGACCAGTCCCAGGTCCACCTAGCCCCTACAAGTCGACTTAAGCATCCAGTGTGGATGCTCTAAGTCAATTTGGCAGGATCCCCTTTAAGTCAATTTAATTTTTGAGTGTAGACATGCTAAGTCAACTTAAATTAACAAGTGTAGACATAGCCATACCTTTTGTGTGTGTGACAGCACTATGGTTGTTTTGTTTTGTTTTATTGATGATACAAACATTTTACTATTTTGTGTAAGGAAAATGCAACCAAAGCACATGAAACAAGTATCTGCCTTCAGGCACATGATGCTAGAAGTAAAAAATAATAATAAAAATAACCAGAATTAAAAACAGTGGAAATAATATGAAGAACCAGAAGAAAAGTCTCTCAGTAAAACATTTTTCAAAATTTTCCAGGAGGCTTTTTAAGGCATTCAGATTTGAATCAAAACAAGCATAAATAACTGAGGTCTCAAAATTCACGATATTAGTATAGCTAATGACTAAATCACAACTTGACATTCACCAAGGGCTCACCACCCATTCAAAATGAAATTTCTTCAGGGTTTTAGCCTTTAAACTTACAGTAGCAGGATTACAAAAGCCCTATTATTTTCATGTCCCCTTAGCCATTTTTAACATTTTTAAGACCTTAGTGACATTATTTGAAGTGTCACTGAGATTTGCCTTATAAGTAATTGCAATAGGTGTCTTAACACTGAAATTGATTAAAGTAATTAAAGTGACTCTACTTTTTAAATATAGGTTATTAAACTTTTGAAACACTTTCCTTTGCAAATCATTTTTATTTTTTTGCATTAATATAAACCATAGAATGGCACCTTGGTATAAAATATTTTAAGGACTTCTTAATTTAGCACACTCTGACTTTTTTTTTCTTTAAAGTGGAAGCTGAATCACTACAATAAAGAACTTCTACTGAAAGAAATATTTTATTTCTAATTAGTTTTTCTGATTATACATAAGATATTTCGGCTTGCAAAGTGGCTTCCCTATGTATTTTATTATAAGAAGTATAAATGACATGAACTATTTTAGGTCTGTAGTGAAAAGGTGTAAGTCAAAGTATTTTGTCATATAATAAAATTTAAATATTATACAAAATGGATAAAGGACTCAGGAAAAAAAAAGCAGCCAATTAAAGTTTCATGTTGGAACTGATTTGGGAAATTCTACTGAGCACCTAAATTAATATTTCAAGGCCACCTGTCTGACTCTTCTTCCTTCTTTTTAATCTTGTGATCTCACTATATTTTGGCTCAAATCCTGAGGACAGAGAGCAATAACAAAACTTAAAGCCTAAATTTTTATTTGCCCTTTTCTCATGTATTGGCTTATGGTCCTATCTACAATCTGATCTATATGGACAGGCAGACACAATTTTCCACATTTAGTCTTATTAAAGTCAGGAGGACTTCACATCTGTGCAGTGACACCCACCTGCCCTTCGAACTCCCTGGCCAGGCAAAGAGGCTGTAGAGCACTCTTGAATCAGGGCCAGTAAAAGAGTCTTAATTGTTGTGTCTCACATAAGCATAAAAGCAGAAGAGCACAGAAAGAAAAACAATGAACAGTCACTTGGATATAGTAGTTTTCTTCACCTTCCACCATAAACATTTTTGTATCATTACGTAGTGCTCTCAAGTTATTGTGCTACAGTATAGTCTACCATATACTGCTTGTCAGCTCTAGGGGATGTTTTGAATTATAATATTAATATTCTATATATGTCCACATATGTGATTAGGACAATTACAATTTTAAAGTTACAGTTTTGTGATTATTACATATCTTACAAGTTTCAAGACTTCAGACCTTTCATTTTTCATCATCAGTATTTTTTCTAATGTGTTGTAAAGACAAGATTTTTAAAAAGATTGTGAAAACTTTGCAAAAGCTGAAAAAATATTACATTTTGGAAAATAAAGTTAAAAACAATTTAAATCAGCAAGCTAACAACCTTTTGTATTATATACATTAGTTACAAAATGTGATCTTATTTTCAATTTTAATAATAATTGTATTATTCAGTAAATATTAAATATTTTTGTCTGTCATGTTCACTTGACTAACTCATACCTTTCCTTTCAAGAGCCTCAAAAAATAAAAGGAAACAAAGATTAGAGGAGAATTAGAGCAGAACACTTTCCAAACTAACTCACTTTGTCACTTTGCATCTACCCTTTAAATTTCATTTGAATTTCACTTTGTAGATAACTTATAGAATTAAACTAATGTAATTTATGTTGTAGTATATTTGAATAAACTTGAGGCATTTAACCTCATTCATGTCATTCCATTAGTTGTTGTCTCATCCCCCTCCCCCCCCCCCACATAAGGTATGTCTACAATGCCAGTGGCATTGTGGGCAACGCAAAATAGATTTCTGTGCGATCGATAAAGTCAATTCAGAAGTCAATTCAGAAGTCAACTCAGTTGACTCAATAAATTCACTTCTGCAAAAATATTAGTGCTGCGTTGATGGAAAGGCATTTACTTTTGGCCCAGGATAGTAGAGATACTACACTAATTAGAATTTAGGAAGTTGACATGAGATACCCAAACTACTCTATCTATTTGCCATCGACTGCCACTGAATTTTGCTGACAGCGTAGGCCAGGCCTTAGTACTGTCTTTTACACAAAGAAAAGATTATAAACTTGCAGAGATTTATTTTTGACATAAGAAGACATACTATGTTAGGAAAGGAAAGGAAAGGAAAGGAAAGGAAAGGAACAAACTTGGGCAATGTAAACATGTTCAAAAATGTTTCCAAGTTATATTTTACATATTTTAATTGGTTTTGTGTGTGTTGTTGTAAATATTATCTATAATGTCATCCTGAAATACCTATTATTTGTGTTTGAAATTGTATTTTTGGCATCACATCATGTCTCTGACATTTTTATCTGAATAGAGATGAGTGATCACTTTTTCAAGGAAGATCTGTTTCATTGATACAGACTAATAGACCCATTTGTGTTTCAGAATACTCTGGGGGAGAAGCTGAAGCTGGTTTCCAACTCTGTCAGTAGCATGGTGGGATATGATCATATTTTGTCCTTTACCAATGAAATGATGGCTCCTAATAACCTCTCCCTATTTGTCCTGCTTACCCCATGCAATACAGATGACATGTGATGAATGAAATATATAAGATATAGAGTGCATCTTCAATGCTTGAACTCACTTTCCACTCGTAGTATAGATAATTTTAAAAGCTTTTCATCCACCTTTGTGATTGCAAAGTTATGTCTAAGATACCTGTTCAGAATAATTGACAACCTTAAGGATCAGAGAGAGAATGTTTCTTACTGTGATAAATACTTCCTCCAAATTAAATTGACAGCCTTTGTGTGTGAGTTCATGACCAGTGGAGGGGTATTTGTATATTAAAATCATAGGCTATGTCTACACTTGTAATTTTAAGTCGACTTTAACTAAGTCAACTTAACTAAGTCAACTTAAAGTCGACTTAGTTAGTCTACACTTAAAATTAAAGTTGACTTAAAGGTTAACTTACAAAGTCGACCTAGAGCATCCACATGGATGCCTAGGTTGACTTCTAGGGGCTAGGGGAACCTTGGGTCAGCTCCACGGTGGTGGTGGGGTGGCACCCCTTGTGTACAATGGGGCAAAGAGGACACAGACCCTGGCAAGGCATGTGTGCAGGGTGTGATGCTGTCCGGATTTAGGGAACCATTTATGATATTATTTTCTATTAATATCTTATAAATGCTATAATCCATAGGAACTATGTCATGTTTGGTATCAATAGACAGGTAGTAATTTACTGGGAATGATTATATAGTTTATGTATAGGAATTCTATTTATATTAGAAGTTAGGAATATGGTTGTTATATCTATACTTTAGCTTGTGTGATTCAGGGGAAACACCCCAGACAGGATGTCTACAACCATTGTGTCCTTAATGTTAAGGAAGCTCCCAAGTACAATGGGTCCAGCGAGAAACTGATGAGCCATTAAGGACACAATGGTTTAGCATTGGTGTAGTCCTGGGGTAGCCCTAAGTCGACTTAGGGCTACCCCACGTCTACACTGGCTTAATTCGACTTTAAAAAGTCGAATTAAGCCTTAAGTTAAATTAAATCTAGGTTTAATAAAGTCAACTTAATTTTTATTAAGTCGACTTTATTTTCCTTAAGTCGACTTAAGCAAGCTGCTTAAGTCGACTTAAGAAAACTGTACTGTAGATGTAGGGTAAATTAAGTCGACTTAAGAAAGCTTAAGTCGATTTAATTTACAAGTGTAGACGCAGCCATAGGGACAAATCAGAAAAATGACATCTTTCTAGGAAGGTTTTTCAGACAGTTTTGCCACTTCAGTTCTGAAGGTGCCCATGTTCATGTGCCATGGCTTGTAAAAAGGAATACATTTGTTTCACTTATAGTTAAGATTGATGACATTTCTTCCTGGAAAAGAAGGCACTTTGGCTTCACTTAAATATGCAAAATGAAGATTGGTCATTGTTTGACAATTTCTATCCTGTTTATAACCCTCCATTTCTTCAGGTGCAATTTTAGGTATTGAATTTAATATATACAATTTTGCTGTATTTGCCTTGGGCACTGGTAATCCATAAACAACTGAAATGGCTGATTTCAGATCGTCATCTCAGCTAACAGTCTATCAATGTAAATGTGTAATTATAGAGAGCTGAACATTCTCAGTAGAGGGCTATGACAGATGTCATGGACTGAACCCCCTGGTCAGTCCCCTGCTATGTTAGTGTGACCAGCAGAGCCAGGATGAGGACTAAGGATGATTGCCTGAGGTCAGGCAGCTAGTCAGATGTGCATATTGAGAAGGTTCCCTGTGGAGTAATTAGCCCATAAGCAGCAGCTTCCAAAGAAGCCTTGGAATGCTTCTAACCCAGACCAGAAGGGTAAAGAAGTCAAGGGAAAGACAGAGGGATTGCCTGTCTCCCTGGCCCTGAACAGCCCTGCATGGATTAAGCAAGCAGGGCACTATATAGTGATGAGTGCTTAAGACACAAGCTATAAATAAATCATGGGTGGCTGCAAGTCTGTGGGTTCATATGTCCTTTGTGGTTCCAGAAAGAGTTGGAAGAGCAGGATAAAATCTCAGAACTGTTAAAAGGGCACTCTGGAATAGGTTTCTTCCACTGATCCCAAAAACATGAATTTGATATCCTTTAGGACTCACCACTTTTTTGGGGAGGGGGAGGGGAGTGATGGAGCACTACCCTTGCGTGTGTGTGTGTGTCTGTTTGTGTGTGTAATATGGCCCCCACATCTTTGTTTCAGAGAAAAATGGCAAAAATTCCATATATGTAGTTACATTTTCTATATACACTGTGATACACATAGACAAAGATATTTTTTAAAGTAATTTCAGCAGAAATTACTCTCTGCAACTGTTAATTTCTTGTGAACTAGAATAACAGAGGCTATGTCTACACTTGTAAATTTTGGTCGACTTAGCTAAGTCGACTTAACAAAGTCGACTTTAAGTGACTTTGTTAAGTTTACTTAGCATGTCTACACCTAAATTTTAAGTCGAACTAGGGGGGACCCTACAAAGTCGACCTAGAACGTCCACACTGGATGCCTAGGTCGACTTCTAGGGGCTAGGTGGACCTGGGACTGGTCCACGGTGGCAGGGAGGAAGGGGGCCAAGTGCCCGGGGGCTCAGCCTTTGCCCCATTGTACCTGGGTACAATGGGGCAAAGGGGGACAGGGACCCTGGCAGGGCATAAGGGCAGGGTGGTCAGGACTCTGCCCTGCCCTGTGGGGGGGGCATGCCAGGTTCTTCCTGTGCCACCCACCCTGGCAGGGAGGGCAGTGGGGAAGATCTGGAGAGCCCTAAGTTAACTTAGAGTTGATTTAGGGCTACTCCAAGTCTACACTGGCTTAAGAAACTTTAGAAAGTTTAGAAAGTTGACTTAAGCCAAAAGTCAACTTAAAATGAGAAAGTCGACTTAACTTTTCCTTAAGTTGACTTAAGCAGCTGCTTAAGTCAACTTAATTTACAAGTGTAGACACACCCAGAGAGAGGGGTTTGTGTGTGTGTAGGGGTGGTCTTACATTTTCTCTTCTTTTTTCCACCATTGGTTAGCTTTCCACAGAAGATATGAGTATGAGATACAACAAACTTAACTTCCAAATATATATTAGGTTAAAAAAGAAATTTGTCCTTACAGCATCTGAACAAATTATCTGGAAAATCTGCAAAAAATTTGTCAAGGAATCTAACTTTTTAAAGTAAAGAGAAGAAAAAAAATATGTTTACACTAATTATAAAAGACCAATAACAAACAATTCTGTATATTCTTTTTTCAGCAATCAAAAAACTAAGTGACAATATTTTTGCCTAGCTGAATTGTTAAAAACTGTTTTGACATCCTTTTAAACATTATTTGAATGAATGGATTAGCATGAAGTGCAGATACCTACTGCCATACTAGAAAAGTGCATAAGACAATCAACAATGAAATAGTTGGGTATGTTAGTGTTTAAGTAGGTATGATTGTGCTTCAAAGTTAACATTAAATGTTGTGAATCAGGGCAACATTCTCTCAGAATACTGTTTGAATCTGTCAGCATTCTGAGCCAATGAAACATTTGGGTTACATTGTAAAGTTTATCTAGATATCCAGCAGAGTTATAGATGAGTTCCCAGAAATACATCTCTAAAATTAAAGCATATATTCTGGGGGAAACATTAAAATTGTCAGGATGCTATTCTCAAATCTCAGTCTAGAACCCTGAGTTAATGAAATTACTCAAGAATTTGCAGATTTGGGTAGATCAGCTTCAAGGATTATGTGTCCTACTTCCTCATTGCCTATATGGTCATGGCCCTTATTAGCTAGTGACTATGTATATATTTCTTGCTTTCTTTCTGGCCTTGTCTGCAAGTAGCTACTTGGACCATGCTTGAGCATGCTTTTCCACCCCACCAATTCCACATTGCTGCCTCATCTGACCCCCACCAGTTGTCTTGCTGTACCTTCCCATTGAATTAGGCCTCCCAGATACTGAACCCCTTGCATAAACTGTTAACACTGACCTTCAACCTTCCTGATCTCTGGTCATTACAGTTTGTTCAGATCACTTCTGATCTCCTTCTGGTTTTCCCTTCTTTGGCATGGAAACCAAAGGGAAAGCTTCACTGGTGTCTTCAAGAATGTCAAATCCATGAGAGCAGATTGCTTTCTTCCAAGTATAAAACTATACCCTAAGGGCCATGATGGATGAGCACCAGACAGAATTATGCACCTCTTAGGAATGAATTACAGAACTACAAAAAGGCATGATTTTCCCAGTGTCATAGCACACAGCTTTCTCGGAATCCAAGACCATTATGCATTTATCAGAATGTTATGCTGGTACCTCCTGTAAGTTTCATTGTTCTGTACATCATTGCAGGCTTCTTTCTTTCTTTCTTTCTTTCTTTCTTTCTTTCTTTCTTTCTTTCTTTCTTT
>ML685832.1:9323467-9346782 GCA_007922175.1 Pelusios castaneus
GCTCTGTCTGAGCATGCTCAGGGCGGGAGATTTGAATCTCCCCAGCCTGGCCTCAGCAAGACGGGGATTCAGCTGCTGCGTGCGCAGCTGCGTCCCCGCCGTGCATATATACATCTCTCGTTTAGATATATAGATCTGCCTTCAAGTTGGTACTCCCACTTTTGAGCCACTGCAAAATTAATATGGGAGTTTAACAATCCTCATTTATCTAACAATGGTTTTCGGTTAGTATCTGCAAGAAAATGGAAAATACTGCATGTAAAATATCACCAAGATTCCTATATATGAAATACACATCACTTGAAACAATTTTGTCCATCATTGCAGCATTTAAGAAAAATATTATGATGAGCTTTTTCTTAACCCCTTGATTCTAGTTTTTAGGGAGAATGTAACAAGAAAATGCAAAAACAAAGTATTAATGTCGTTTTTTTCCCCCTAACTCACTCCATTGAAAAACTTTTCTGGGAATGATCACTATTATGCAAAGAGGAACAATTGTATAGAAGTCTTACTTTTCTAAGTATCTGCTATTGAGGAAACACAATATACCATTTAAATTGGATCTTTTGCATACCACTTTTAATTTAAGAGATTGGTTCTGTGTGTCTTTTGTGTGTGTATTTCTGGGGGGTGGGTTTTATAATAATTATTATTTTTTAATGCATCCTGCAATTGTAGAACTGAAGAACACTGACTAATGTGGGGAAAATAATTGTTAACCTTTAAAAATAATGCATTCTAATCTACATGAAGAATATACACAAGTGCTGTAAAAAAGTAGAAAATTTTCGCTGCTTATCATTTGTACCAATTTGTTGCAAATTTTGCTACATTATTTATCTTGAAGTTCTGAAATAATAAGAATGACTGTAACTAATCTGTTGTCAAATATCACTTAAGTTTACGGAAGTGTAATATACTTTATGTTTAAATATTAAGCTTGCTTCAAATTTATCAAATAATTTTGAATTTGAAGTATTTCTAGAATAATCACACTTTTAATAAAATTTTAAAGTTACACCATTGATGTATAAAGAAGGATAAGTAGAGCAGATACTGAAAATGTGAGGGAAGGCATTCATTCTTCCATTCCCTTTAATTGTTTAAACCTTAAACATATTTTCCTGACTCTCTTATTATGACTCCAACCTTTAAAACTTAAGAAGATATTAATTTCAATCATTCTTTACCAATACCATTGCTTCTCAAGGGAAATTTCTCTCTCCTGCCTTTCAGCATCAAAGAATTTGTATACCCTTCATTAAGTACACTGTCAAGCATCTTTCTTTTCTCAAAATTAGACATTGATCATATAGTTACATATCTGAGAACACATCCCAGATGAGTCATAGATCATTTGAACACTCCACTTCTTTATTCCTTCCCACATCAAAGAAAGAAGTTGGTTTTGTCAGCAAAAGCAACTCCTCAGTCTTCTGCCTATACATGGTATGATACTTGCCCTATTTTTTGTCCTTTGTCTTCTCATTCTTTTGGATGTTCTTTAAATGAGAGGAGAAAGAAGATAGAGGGAAAAATGAAGGATTCCACAATAAGGCAGATTTCTCTTACTTTTATGCTTGCAACCAGTGCTGTCCTTGGGGGGGGCGAATGAGGCAATCATCCTGGGCCCCATGGGTACATGGGCCCTGCGCTGTCTGGCTCCCAGTGGGGCAGTGTGGGTCCTATGCCGCAGAACCCCATGGCTGTGCTTTGCCCTGCTGGCAGCGAGCCGAATGCAGAGGGGCGGGGGCGAGAGTGCTTCACCCAGCCTCTGGGTGGATCTCCCAGCCCCCAGGGCAGAGCAGCTGGCCAGCTGGCCCACAGGGGCAAGACGGGTGAATGGGGCCGGGCCAGGCCGGGTGGAGCCAGCAGTTTCCCACACACAGTCCCTGGCTGCGGCCGGGTCGGGTTGGGGGCCAGGGCCAGCCAGGCTCCCGGCGGTAGCCGAGCCCCGGCGGTGGCCTGAAGTCCCCAGCTGACCAGATCCTAGACGGAGCCTTGGCTGGGGCCAGCTCCTGCTGGCAGGTGGCCTCATGCTCCAGACCAGATGGGTGGCCTCATGCTCTGGGCTGGGGCTGGAGATGGTGGGCGGGCTTGGGTTCCTGGGTCAAGGTCGGAGCCAGCGGGCTGGCTCAGGTTCCTGGGCTGGAACTGGGGCCAGGGCCAGAGCTAGTGGGCTGGCTTGGGTTCCCATACGGGGCCGGTCCTGACTCTCCACCAGCTGGCGTCCTCGGGGCCAGCTCCCAGTCCCAGGGGAGGTGATCAGGGTCCTTGGGAAGTGGAGTGGGCTGGCCTGCTGTCATGCCCCCCTCCATAATGAGGCGGTGGGGGCGCCTACGTAGATTGACCCGGGTCCCGCTCACCCAAAGGGATGGTCCTGCTTGCAACATTGTCTGCTTCATTCCATATCAGAATATTCTACAACTCACAACACTCTTCCCACTGCGTGCTATGAGAATACATTTCTACCAAGTTGAATTTGCTCACTGTTTTTACAACAGTCTTACTTCCATATGCCAAAATTTCAAAGGAATACTGTTTCATACACACTAAGTTTGTGCATGCATCTATTTTTGGATACCAAACCGGCATTTCTGCAGATATATATTGTAAATACCAGTATCTAACTACTTGACTTGTTTCCAAAACTGCAGATTTATGTGAAGACACAGGTGTAAGTGAAAATTCAGGATACATGCAAAGTGTAAGCCTTTTGTAAATGTAGCTCTGTCTGTCAAATTGTGCGGATTACTGGGACTCATTTGTCTTTTTGTTTAAGTCAAATGGCATGGCTTAGTACTCAAAGCATCATGCCTCCAAGTGTTAAACTAAGGGTTAAAATCACTAGCAGGAACAACTAAACTTCTTCATCTTCCCCAGATAAATTGGGCCCTAGTCTGCATATTTCAAGAGAGTCTATACCAGGCACGTCTGCTCTGTATCAGTATTTAAATCTTGTGGCATTTTTTATAACAGTTAGGTCTAGGGGGGGGTTGGGTTTTTTTTTCTTTTTTTGTTTGTTTTTTTGGGTTTGGAGGAGGGGGTGTTTGTCCCCTTCTCCGACTGCTATTAACTGTGGTATATGCATCAGTTGGATGCTAGCCTCCAACCCAAAGGTGCCTGAATGTACTTTATTGGGAATATATGTCAAATACTTTAGGATCAATTGTGTGTGTGTGGTATAAAAACCTAGAGAGACAGATACTATATAAATACCAAATGCTTTTATTTGTATACACTCATAGACTCATAGGCTGTCTACTTGCTAAAATTAGTTCGAATTAGTTCGAACTAACTAATTCGAACTAATTTTAGTTAGTTCGAATTAGCTTAATTCGAACTAGTGTGGTCACACTGGAATGTTAGTTCGAACTAAGCAAGCACTTGCTTAGTTCGAATTAGCGATCCCCATTCATTTCAATGACGGGTTAATTCGAACTAAGAAATTAGTTTGAATTAACATGGCCACATTGGTTAATTCGAACTAGTTAGTTTGAATTAACCCCTTAGTTTGAATACCCTATTCAAACTTATTAGTTCGAATTAAGGAAGCCCTTAATTTGAACTAACTAAAGCCTAGTACAGCCATGGCTTTAGTTAGTTCGAAGCCTCCTTAATTCGAACTAACTTGCCAGTGTAGACATAGCCATAGACTTTAAGGTCAGAAGGGACCAGTACGATCATCTAGTCTGACCTCCTGCAAAATGCAGGCCTCAAGACCTCACCTACCCACTCCAGCATAGTTCTCATTAAAAGAACGAATGCAAAATGCCTGCTTGATGCTGAAGAGTATGTCTACACAGCAGCTAAGAGGTGTAATGCCCAGCATGGGAAGACATGTATGTGCTAACTTTTCTTAAGTTGGTGCCTAAAAATAGTAGCATAGCTGTGTTGGCACAAGTGGTGGCTTGAGCTAATCACCTAAATACGTGCACAGTTGCAGTATTTATATATCCTTATGACAGTTCTAGATCTAAAGCTTAGTTCAACATCACTTTAGCAGTTGGGGGTGTGAAAAATCCACACTCATGACTGCTGTAGCTATGCTCACCTAATTTTGGTGTAGATGAAAGTAGGCTGAAGGAAGAATGCTGAAGAAAGTGAAATGAGTTGGAAATCTCTTTCTAGTTTTTAGTGGCTAAAAACTTCACAAAAACTATCATAGCAACTGGTATGCCTTTTGACAACTTCCAGGGTAAATGGATGACTTTTCTGAATGCTTGCTGCTTTTCAATGTAAAAATAGCTGTTTTATGAAAGTTGCAAATGAAGGAACATTGTAAAGAATATATGAAAGCAGGTGAAGTGCAAATTTTATACCAAATTCTATGAAACAAAAATTGTGAACTTTGCATTGTTTTTTATTTTACCAAAAATAATCAGCGTATGCATTTCCTTTCACTTTCTCGCCTCAGATCTAGAGGATATATGTTTAATAATTTCATTTTCATTTTTGAGATTCAAAGTGGAACTTTTTTTAATTTTAAAATTTTTTCATAAGATTTTTTTTAATAGAAATGTTTCAACTTTTCCTTTTCCCACCTTTCTTTCTCAACTTCATTTTACCACTGAATGCAATACAATGAATGAGGTCCATATCTTTTCAAAATTTAAAACAATTATATTTTATTTTTCCTTATTTTGTAATGATTTAAAAGTTGAGCGAGTTTTCTAAAGATAGCATAAAGATAAAATTGAGATAAAAATAAACAGACAATCTTGCACATCATGCTACTGTAACCAAGGGCAAAATAAGAAAAAGGAAGGGAAGAGTGGGGAAAAGTGTAAATGAAATAAAAACAAGTGAGCAAAAGGGTTCATTTATGGTTTCATTCAGAAGTGGGCTAAATCCTAATGGCTGTGCTGAAGGGGGCCAGCCTTGAATATTGTTGATGATACAGAAAGTCCATTTAACACTGCTCTGAAACCAAATAAATGCCTAGTATTATTAGGGGGTGTGAGGGAGACTTAACCCTCTCCCCCTCTTAAAGTTCATATAGTTACTTTAAAATTCAGTGGCATGAGAGAATCACCAATACAGAGATCCTTTAAAGGTGCCAACTTTCAACTATGAAATACAGGATGCTGAGCACCCAGTTTTGGTGGCTGGACAGGTTACGAGGATGGAGGACACCAGGATCACTAAAGCTGTGCTCTACAGTCAATTGAAAAATGGATAAAGATCGAAGGGAAGGCCACATCTAAGATTTAAGGACACCCTGAAACAAAATTATAAAGCCTGTAAAATAAATACCAACAACTGGGAGGATTTGGCCCTGGAGAGGACCAACTTGAGGCTGTACTGTCATATTAAAAAAATTAAAATGAAATAAGCAAGTATAAAGGAGAGGAAGGGGAACAGTGATCTCAGTAACTACATCCATTCCAGGTTTTACCTGCAGTATTTGTGGATGCATCTGCAGATCAAGGATTGACCTTATTTCACATAAACACACAGATAAATAAACTTAGTTACAAAGGGTCTTTGATGCTACTCACATGTTGACATAGATAGAAGACTCCATACAAAAGGTGCAAGGGTGTATCTATTATGGTAAGGAGGAATAGGGATTAAGCCATATATTGCAACTTATTTTATAAGTGTTGGGCGGATGTCCAAAAAGTGTTGGGAGGACTTCCAAAAGAAAGGCACCGGGGCTATGTCTACACTTGTTAATTTAGGTCGACTTAGCATGTCCACACTATAAAATTAAGTCGACTTAGGGGGAAACTTACAAAGTCGACCTAGAGTGTCCACACTGGATGCCTAGGTCGACTTCTAGGGGCTAGGTGTACCTGGGAGAGGTCCACAGTGGCAGGGGGGCACCCCTTGACAATTGCCAGGGGGCTCAGCCTTTGCCCCATTGTACCTGAGTACAATGGGGCAATGGGGGACAGGGACCCTGTGAGGGGGCAAGCCAGGCTCCCTCTGTGCCACCCCTCCCTGGCCGGGATGGCAGTGGGGGAGTCCTGGAGAGCCATAAGTTGACTTAGAGTCGACTTAGGGCTACTCCAGGTATGCACTTGCTTAAGTTGACTTAAGGAAAACGTAGTGTAGACGCAGAGTAAATTAAGTCGATTTAAGCAAGCTTAAGTCGACTTAATTTACAAGTGTAGACGCACCCCAGGTGATCAGATAAATGGACTGGTTAAGGACTTAAATAGGAGATGCTGGTTAAAGGAATGGAATGGAGGGAGATTTGGGATCTCATGATTGGTATGATAGAGAGCCAACTCCATTTTTATAGTCCTCCTTAACCTCCTTTGAGGGGAGGGTGGATGGTAGGGTCCAAGCCATTGGTTAGCTGGAGGTCCTGGATGAAAAACTGAGGTCTGGTGGAAGCTTCAGGTAGTTATTTTGAATAAGCATGGAGTTTTCCTGCACAGTACATTTTTATCTGGTGGGTAGTCCCAGACATCTAATAATATAGTTGTGGCCTGATTAAATCCATACAAAATATCTCCTGTCCTTCTTTCGGTAGAGCCAGGCAATTATACTATATCTTTTTTGAGATTGGGTAGCAGAACTACATTCAGTATTCAAGATGTGGATGTACTATGCATTTATATAGTAGCATTATAATGTCCCTGAAGAAGGATAACGAAAGTTATGCTACACAAAGGGTACAGAACAGCTTCTCTATGCAGAAAAATTAAAAAATGGGACCTTTCAGTTAGGAAAAGTGAGGACTAAAATGAGATATGATAAAGATCTATAAAATCATGACTGGTATGGAGAAAGTGTATATGGAACTATTTTCTTCTTTACATACCACAAGAACCATGGGTCACCCAATGAAATTATAGACAGCACGTTTAAAACAAACAAAAGTAAGTACTTCTTCACACAGTGCAGCATTAACTTGTGGAACTCATTGTCAGGGGATGTTGTGAAGGCCAGAACTATAACTGAGTTCAGAAAACAACTAAATACTTTCATGGAGGACAGGTTCATCAATGGCTATTAGCCAAGATGGTCAGGAATACAAATTCCATGCTCTGAATGTCTCTAGCCTCTGACTGCCAGAAACTGAGAACAGACAACAGGTGATGATGACTTCATGATTGTCAGTTCTGTTCATTCCCTCTGATGTATCTGGAAGTAGTCATCGTTGAAAGACAGGATATTTGACTACATGGACCATAGGTCTGACTCAATGTGGATGTTTTTGTATTCTTATATTCCTATTGCTTATAACTCTGTCCAACAGGGTTGGTATATTGCCAGTCATCACTGTTGTATCTAAATTCAAGCTGACACACTTAAAAATACTAGTATATTGTTCTGATAACATAGGCAGTGGGGTTAGGTCATATATACAGCTCAGGGAAATTTCAAACTGAGCTCATGCTATAATTTTGGCCAAATAAGCACTCTCCCAATCATAACAAACACCCAAAATATTTTTCCCCAGTATGTTTTATATGATACGTTTAAAGAGCACAAGAATAAAAGAACAGCTGTTGTGTGAAGACTAAACCTATCTTCCCATAGCTCCATTGCTCAGTGCTATGATATATAGCTCATAAATTTAGGCTTTTTCACTAGACATAATTCATGAAATAAAATTAATTCATATGCAAATGAGTTTTAAGCAAGTTGCAACATAAATTTAGTTTGAAGCAAACAAAACATTATCACAATAAAAGCTGGTTAGTAAATCAGTATCATTCTGTATATCCTCCTCTTGCACTGATATTGGAAAGCACTGTGATAAGGCTTCACATGAATCTGTATTATTAAGCTAGTTTATCAAACAGCCATTGAAACATACTGAAGCTGAAATTCTTTCACATTACCTTGTTTGTTTGTTTTTTCTTTTTTGTTGCATTTTATAAAGTCATTTGTTTTCTTGGGTATTTTGCATGATACCCTTGAGATAATTCTACAGCTCTAAGATAAAACAGAGTAATGAATACTGTCAGAATGCAACAAGACATTTATTATCTAATTTAGGTTACAAAAGGTTGTTCTATGGATAAATATTATGTCCTCCCACCCCATGCTAAGGCACAAGGTCACATATACTGATGGATGGATTAATTATCACAGCAAATCCCAACATTAAGTAAAACATCGCAATTGTAACTATTAACTTAATCTGCAAATGCAAACATATTGAAAATTACAAAGCTAATAAAAATAAAACAACATCTACAAATGTAGTAACAAGCGTGGCTTTATTTGACAGTTGCATTTCTACTAATGGGAATAAATTCCTGAAGACAATCTTAATTTCAATTTGTACTTAATGCATTATATTTTTTTTAGAATCTGACCCTTTCAAATGTGAGACTGACTATTTTACTCCTTCACTAATATCGCAAATAAACAACTATGCAGCTTTTTTTTTTTTTTAAAGATCGACATCTACTCTTTTTCTCAAGTCATAAAGGGAGAAATAAATTATATGTGTGAGAATGAAATCCCATTGGGTGCATATACACTGGCAATTTAGGTCGATTTAAGGAGGCTTAGGTGGACATAAACAAAGTGACGTCCACACTGGGCTTTTATTAAGCCACTTTAAGCATTTCCTTAAGTTGATTTAAGGTAAGCTTAAGTCGACTTAATAACACCTTGTTTTAGGCTGACTTAAACATTAAATTGACTCCTTAAATCGACTTAAACCCAGTATGGATGGGGATTAGTGCCTAAATCGACGTAATAAATTTGACAAGGAGCTATGTCTACACTAGAAAAGTTAAATCAACTTTGTGAAGTTGACTTAATAAGGTAGGTTCTGTCTACACTTGTAAATTAAGTCGCCTTAAGCTTGCTTAAGGCGACTTAATTTACCCTGCGTCTACACAACAGTTTCCTTAAATCAACTTAAGCAACTTGCTTAAGTCGACTTAAGGAAAATAAAGTCAACCTCATTAAACCACCTTTTCATTAGACTTGAGGCTTAATTCGACTTTTTAAAGTCGAATTAAGCCAGTGTAGCCCTGGGGTAGCCCTAAGTCGATTTAGGGCTACCCCAGGACTACACAAATGTCCTCCCTGTCAGGGGGGGCACAGAGGGAACCTGGCATGCCCCCCAAAGGGCAGGGCATGTGGGCAGGGTGTGACGCTGTCTGGATTTAGGGAAATATTTATGATATTATTTTCTATGGCTATCTCATAAATGTTATAATACATAGGAACTGTGTCATGTTTGGTATCAATAGAAAGGTATTAATTTGCTGGGAATGATTATATAGTTTATGGCTAGGAATTCTATTTCGATTAGAAGTTAGAATTTGGTGTTATAGCTATACTTTAACTTGTGTCATTCTGGAGGAATGCCTTAGACAGGAGGGTGTGAACAACCGTTGTCTCCTTAATGTTAAGGAAGCTCCCACTTACAATGGGCCAAAGGGAGAAACCTGATGAGCCATTAAGGAGACAATGGTTATTCACACCATCCTGTCTAACAGGCATTCCTCCAGAATGACACAAGTTAAAACATCAATATAACACCAAATTCTAACTTCTAATCGAAATAGAATTCCTAGACATAAACTATATAATCATTCCCAGCAAATTAATACCTTTCTATTGATACCAAACATGACATAGTTCCTATGGATTATAGAGCATTTATGAGATATCCATAGAAAATAATATCATAAATGCTTCCCTAAATCCAGACAGCGTCACACCCTGCCCAGATGCCCTGCCAGGGTCCCTGTCCCTCTTTGCCCCATTGCACACAAGGGGTGCCCCCCGCCACCGTGGACCTGCCCAGGTCGCCCTAGCCCCACAAAGTCAACCTAGAGCATCCAGTGTGGAAGCTCTAGGTCGACTTTGTAAGTTTCCCTTTAAGTCGACTTTAATTTTAAGTGTAGACACACTAAGTCGACTTAACTAAGTCGACTTTAAGTCAATTTAGTTAAGTAGACTTAGTTAAAGTCGACTTAAATTAACAAGTGTAGACATAGCCGTAGACTTTAAGTAGATGGGGAGTAGTGTAAGTCAATTTAAGCCTCCCTAAGGAGGCTTCAGTCAACCTAAATAAAGCCACCTCCACACTGGGTTTTTAAGCATTTCCTTAAGTTGATTCAAGGTAAGCTTAAGGCGTTCTATGGACAACTAACAGAAGTTTCCAGATCGTCGCAGGCCCTGGTTCTTATGGGGGACTTCAATTATCCTGACGTCTGCTGGAAAGATAATACAGCAGTGCACAGGCAATCCAGGAAGTTTTTGGAGAATATTGAGGACAACTTCCTAGTACAAATGCTGGAGGAACCAACAAGGGGCCTTGCACCTCTAGATCTATTGCTCACAAACAGAGAAGAATTGATCGGGGAAGTAGAAGTAAATGGCAACCTGGGCAGCAGCGACTATGAGATGGTAGAGTTCAGGATCCTGATCAATGGAAGGAAGGTAACACACCCTGGACTTCAGAAAAGCAGACTTTGGCTCCCTTAGGCAGCTGATGGGCAGGGTCCCATGGGAGGGTGATCTGAAGCGGTAAGGTGTCCAAGACAGCTGGCTGTATTTTAAAGAAACCCTGTTAAAGGCACAGGAAGATAACATTCCGATGTGCAGAAAGAACAGCAAATGTGGACGGCGACCAGCGTGGCTTAGCAGGGAACTCTGTGGGAAGCTGAAACATAAAAGGGAAGCTTACAAGAAGTGGAAGCTGGACAGATGACAAGGGCGGCATATAAAGATATTGCTCGGGACTGCAGGGAAAAAATCAGAAAAGCCAAAGGACAATTGGAGTTGCAGCTAGCAAGAGATGTGAAGGATAACAGAAAGGGGTTCTATAAGTATATCAGCAACAAGAAAAGGATCAGAAGTGGTGTAGGTCCCTTACTGAATGGGGCAGGAATCCTCATGGAGGATGATGTGGAAAAGGCTGAAGTACTCAATGCTTTTTTTACTTCAGTCTTCACAGGGAGGGCCAGCTCCCAGGCTACTACACGGGGTAACGCGGAATGGAGAGAAGAGCGGCCCTCAGTGATGGAAAGTCAGGTTAGGGAACAATTAATGAAATTGGATGTGCACAAGTCCATGGGGCCGGATGAACTGCATCCGAGGGTGCTGAGGGAGTTGGGGGAAGTGATTGCAGAGCCGCTGGCAATTATCTTTGAGAACTCGTGGCGAACGGGGGTGGTCCTAGAGGATTGGAAAAAGGCAAATATAGTACCTATCTTTAAGAAAGGGAAAAAGGAGGATCCGGGGAACTACAGACCGGTCAGCCTCACCTCAATCCCTGGGAAAACCATGGAGCAGGTCCTCAAGGAATCCATCCTGAAACACTTGGAAGAAAATAGAGTGATCAGGAACAGTCAACCTGGATTCACCAAGGGCAAATTGTGCCTGACCAACCTGATTTCCTTCTATGATGAGATGACTGGATTTGTAGATGCGGGAAGAGCCATTGACGGGGTATACCTTGACTTTAGCAAGGCTTTTGATACGGTTTCCCACAGCATTCTTGTCAGCAAGTTAAGGAAGTATGGTTCCTTAGTGGACCATAAGGTGGATTAAGTTAAGGAAGTTAAGGAAGTATGGTTCCTTAGTGGACCATAAGGTGGATTGAAAACTGGTTAGATCAACGGGCTCAGTGGGTAGGAATCAATGGCTCGATGTCTGATGGCAACCGATAATGAGTAGAGTGCCCCAGGGGTCGGTCCTGGAGCCAGTTCTATTCAACATCTTCATAAATGATTTTGATGATGGAATAGACTGCGTGCTTAGTAAGTTTGCGGATGACACCAAGTTGGGGGAAATGGTAGATACTCCAGAGGGCAGGGACAGGATCCAGGGAGTCTTGGACAAATTGGAACACTGGGCCGAAAGAAACCTCATGAGGTTCAACAAAAACAAATGCAAAGTCCTGCACTTAGGACGGAAAAATCCCCTGCACTGCTACAGGCTGGGGACCGATCGGCTAAGTAGCAGAGCTGTAGAAAAGGACCTGGGGGTTATGGTGGACGGGAAGATGAATATGAGCCAGCATTGTGCCCTTGTTGTGAAAAAGGCCAATGACATATTAGGCTTCATCAGTAGGAGTATTGCCAGCAGATCGAGGGATGTGATAATTCCCCTCTATTCGACACTGGTCAGGCCGCATCTGGAATACTGTGTCCAGTTTTGGGCTCCCCAGTACAGAAAGGATGTGGACAAATTAGAAAGAGTCCAGCGGAGGGCAACAAAAATGATTAGGGGACTCGGGCACATGACTTATGAGGAGAGACTGAAGGAACTCGCCTTATATAGTCTACAGAAGAGAAGACTGAGGAGAGATTTGATAGCAACCTTCAACTACTTGAAGGGTTGCTCTAAAGAGGAGGGAGCTAGGCTGTTCTTGAGGGTAACAGAGGACAGAACAAGGAGCAATGGTTTCAAATTACAGCTGGGGAGGTCAAGATTGGATATTAGGAAAAACTTTCTCACTAGGAGGGTGGTGAAGCATTGGAATGGGCTATCTAGGGAGGTGGTAGATTCTCCATCTTTGGAGATCTTTAAGGCTCGGTTAGACAAAACCCTGGCTGGGATGATTTAGGGGGAGTGGTCCTGCTTTTTACTTAACTTTTCTACTGTAGACATAGCCATTGAGATTAACAGAACTAGATCTGAATTTGTTACCTACTATAAGCTTAGGGTTTACTAATTCTCCAATGACTAAACTGAAGCCAAAGATAAGTCCATATCAAATTCCAGAAAGATTTTTATCTTCTATTCAGTGAATGTTATTCAGTGATAATTTTGTGGAAATTAAATTGAGAATATTTAGGACAGACTTTGTTCATACAGTTAACTCTTTGCTTTACTCCAATCATCTCCCATGGGTCACTTCTTATATTTAAAGAATGATTTTCCAAAACAAGACATAGAAAGTAGAAACACTGGTGGGCCAATTATTTTTTTTTATATATATATATTTTTTTTTTTTTTTTATATAAACTCATTTACTGCTATCCTAAGACAATGGTATGCGTTGGTCTCCCTGATAGTACAGAGAAGTCCAGACAGGTCATATAAGTTAACAGAGCTATGTTAAACTTTTTTTTTATGTCACACAATGCCACATTTTCCAACAAATGGCACTGCATGTTACTTGACTACAATTTAATCAGACTAGAAGGTTCTAACTATTTGCTTTGGCATGGTGTTGTTTTCTGTGTTCATCCCAGAAT
Source organism: Pelusios castaneus (assembly GCA_007922175.1). Taxonomy (NCBI): domain Eukaryota; kingdom Metazoa; phylum Chordata; order Testudines; family Pelomedusidae; genus Pelusios; species Pelusios castaneus. The sequence continues at coordinate 9,336,607 of ML685832.1, forward strand.
GTGAAAGAGACAGGCTGTTTCTTTAAGTGTTTGCAGTATTAAAAAAATTTTTTTTGTGCAAAATAATTGTTTCTACAAGAAATGCCACATCAGATGAATGCTTTCCTAAAGACCATAAGCACAGACAATTATGATCCTTTGTTATTTTCAAAATATTATTGGAGGAACACATTTTCCACAAGTGAAAATATTTCTCTAGAAGCTTTCGAGTATTTGCACTGTACTACATAATTCCTTCTTTTTATGTAATTCACCATATTCCCCACCATTTATACTTCCTACTTTGAATTAGGACTCATGGGACAGTATTTCATATGAGGCACCCTCACCATCCCCAGACACCACACACAGATTCATATACTGATGGTCCCTTCCTATTGCTGATTTCAATCTTGCTCAATTTTTGTAATTCAATAATTGTCATTTTATCCTATTAGTTTATCCTGCTATACTAGTAGAAATTATGTTGGTAGCTAACTACATTAATAGGACAATATAGAATTAAGATAAATGTAGTTATTTTACTTTAGTTATTAGAGGCGGAGGGAAATAAACTGCTAAGTTCTATTTATTATCTTCCTATCACAACAAGATGGTTCTTAATAACATGTTCTCTAATGAATATATATAGTAAAGGCAAAGTGATGAGAATGTGCTGATGACACAAATCTCCATGTATCTTTGTTTTCATCCAGCACCCGAAACACTGTCTCATCTAATACTGTGCTTGACTGACACTGGAGTATGGATGTAGAATAGGTGGATTTAATTTACTATTGGACTGACTAATGTGATCAGAAGAAGTAAATACTTTGAAAAATTGACAAGCTTCACCACATTTCACAGCCTGACACAGCACTGAGCCTAGGCAGTCAAATAGCAGCAGCTGCTAAAACACCTTTTTCATCATCTTGCTAGCAAGAAGACCTTATGCATTATCTTTCTTTCTTTCTGACAAAGACCTAGTCATAGTATTTCAGTCATTTACCAACTCCAGGCTAGGCTACTCTAATGTTCTTTCTTTCACCCTAGAAGTTCACAAATAACCTACAACTGGTAAACAGCCTTACAGCCCATATTTTCACTATTACAAGCACTCCACAACCTCTACTGGATCTCCATGTGCTGCTACATCCAATTAGCTGCTATTTATGTCAGACTCCTGTTTTTTTTTACCTTTCAATATATATTTTACAGTGTTACACTGAAGAATTATCACCCCAATTAACTGCCCTTAATGTTCCCTAAAAGTGTCATATTAACTTAATGATCTTACAGGACATAGCAATTATTTCCATCACTGTATAGCTGGCTTATTTGTCGGCAGCAGTGAAATTAATAGGCATCATTTAATGGTCAGAGATTTTTCTGACCTTTCTTTGACTCTGTGGGCACCAAAACTATTTGTTCAATTGACTATGCTTACAGAAAATGTCAATGCTAACAGCTTGGATTTAGCATCTCTTTGATAACAGAAGGTCTTCCTCAGCAGGAGCAGATTTATTGTGTGTAGTGTTGAATAATAGCAGCAAGCACTGTCAATATTATTGAAAATCTGCTCATGACAGAAAGAATAAAGAATGCATAGTCACAATATTCCTCTTAAAAATGACTTTCAGACATTTCAAAAACAAGCATTGAATGTGTAAGCAAGGGATAAGTGCCTGGGCACGTCTCCTGTTCAGCCAGTAAAAAGTGTGTGTGGGGGGGGGGGTACCTGTGATAGGCTGTTCCCCAAATCCAGATTGATGTCCTGCTATGACACCTCGAACTCCACTCCTGAACCCCAATTCACCCGACTCTGCTGGGTGACTACTCACTTCTGAGTCAGTCCACACCAATCACCAGCATGTAATTTGTCCCTAGTGTAAATCCACTAGTCACACAGGCATTGGTCCCCAAGCAAGCACACCCAGCCCCAGACACTACACTGGGAGCCACTGCCTTACAGGGATTGGGACACACTCCCAATCACCTTAGTCTCAAATTTGTCCATTTAACGAAGAAGTGGATTGTGCCCAGCCTTCCACATTCACACCCTCTAAATATCACACAACTTTAGATAAAACAAATACTAGTTTATTGATCAGAGTATGATTTCAAGTGAGAACATGGCCAATCAAGGCAGAATCAGACTATAAATGAGTCAGGAGTGACCACTATCAAATAAAAGGTGTAAACGGCATACTAATCTAACATCTCTACCTAAAATGACCTCATAGTCCAAGATTATGCGCAAGGTGTTCAGCTGTTTGATGTGTTACACCATTCTCTGACTATTCCCAGGCAGGGCCCAGATCTTGCTTGAAGTTGGTTGAAAGATGGTGTCTTCCAGGCAAAAGCCTGCAGCTTCTCCCTCCAAACAGTCTCTGTATCTTTGTGTCTACTGCTGTCTGCCCCTCCCGCTCTGTTCTGTTGTGTGATTCTCTTTGCTTCTACCTGAGCCAGGGAGAGCATTAGCATTCCCTTTGACATGTAAGTCTCCAGCCACTGTACTAGAGATTGTCCTAAGAATCTGAACCCTGTAACATGCTTCACATCTGTACACACATGTTGCTGTAGGAAATATGACATCACAACAATTATGTAGAATATGTTATGAGCATCCACAAAGGAACTTGATTTAGCATGTTTGGCATCAAATCACACAATTACATTGCAAAACTGAACAGAAAAGTTACACAGATCATGCCTTAGGGGGCCATGGATGTGCATTCCATCACAGCACCTTATTTGTGTGGACTTTGTATTTGCATAAGTGCAAGTAAGTGCTTAGCATAATTTCACTGTATACATATGAACCCTCCCATGTGCAGGGCATGATGGGAAATGGTATGTGTGGCTGGTTTGTGTTACAAATCCCTGTGCTTTAACAGATTGGGGAAATGAAATGTTTTTCCATGGTATGCTGCCCTTTAACTGTATGAACTGTGTTTAGCCTGCTCTGATGGAAAAGTCACCCTTAGCAACACGTAACTGAGTCTTGAAAAGGAGGAGAGAGGGGTGGCATTAGCTCTGTCTCAGGCAGTGCTGTCAAAGAAAACTTTGAATACAAAACTTAAGTGCATCATCAAGGCTTTACTTTATTCAGAATACGAGAGCGTTCACGGGGAGAGAGCAAAGACAGTCTCTGCCCCAGTGACATAGTACAGTATCTTTTATAGAACTTTAGCATATTTTGCAGGAAACAGTAACAGGTTCTCATTGGCACAACTACAATTTCTCCTTTTAGGGCATCACAAGGCCAAGATAACATTTCCCAGACACAGGCAAACAGGCAAGCAGCTTTAACCGGACAGAACTAGTCTTCAAGGATATGTAGCACTCACACAAACAGTAACAGCTCTTATCAATGTTCCCTAGCTGCATTCTTCAACAATGCCTAATTCACCTCCCATTGTTAAAAGAGAGACTTAATGATTCCTTGTAGAGTGTTTTGCTATTCTGATCAGGGATTTGTCCCTGGTGTCCTGAAAGCTGTCCTGAAAGCTGAAGTATGGAGTTGAAATTCCCTCTAAGAGCTGAAATCACTAAAAAGCTGACTGAGGCCCAACAGAAGTTGTTGCCTTTGGCCAGGAGAGCATCTTGCAAATAGACAGCTGGCAGGGGTGGATAGTGCCTGCAGAAGGTGTGAGCAACCAGCAGATGGCCCAAGCAGACCCACAGATGGCAGAAGACAACTGGAGGGAACTGGCTGACTATGATGATCAGTATGTGGGTAACGTAGAAGTGAAGGGCATGCTGTATGTAGACTGGGACGGGGTGAGTCCTGCTTATTGTTTTTGTGTGTGTGTGTGTGTGTGAATCCTGCATTGCACTGTCTCTCCAAATCAGTGCTGGTTTTGATATTAACTTTATATATTTTCTTTATGTTACTATTAAAAGTTTTATGTACTACACTCAGACTGGTGCTTGTGAGAGGGAAAGCATTGCCCTCTAGGGTGCCCAGGGAATAGTGTGTGATTTCCCAGGAGACTGGGTGGGGGCTTGAGCCAATTGGTTTTGTAGCATTGTTAGGAACCCCTGGATATAGAACCCAGCCCTTCGCTACTGCCGTCTTGGCAGAAGGATTACAAATGTATTAGTGCTCAGATGTAATGCTGCATGAGTAGACCAGCTTGGACCTAGCTGAGCAGGAGGAGATAAATACTGGTATGTCTCTTCTTTCAAAACAAACTTGTTGAATAAGAAGCTACGTTTAACAAATTAAAAGTTAATCTTTCTTTATTTCTTGGAAATTATGGCTGATTGGCATATAGTTGACAGTAAAATGAGCATCCTGATTACTATTAGTAGTAGTATTACCAGCCATAGACCAGGTTCCCATTGTTAATTTAATAAAATAAGACCATTAAAGTTATCTTTCTTTTTAAGTTTTGTGTATAACAATCTTCTTAGCTGCTATAATCCGGCGAAATTTATAACTAGGAATATTATGGGACATGAGCCAATATTAATTAGAGTCAATTGAAAGATCATATTGAATTCTATGGGCATTGTATCTGGCACTTATTCTAGTAGATCTTATATACAGAGCAAGGTGAATAAGAGCTTATCTGCACAGTGGGGTAATGAGGATTATGGGGATGTGAATATGAAGACCCAAATAGTGTACACTAAAGATTCCCTAGTGATATTTAACATAGCATTAAAGCACACTAGTGGACCTTTAGAACACAGTAGCTGTATTGACACAGACAAATTAATATGCAACGCACTAGTGCACCTAGAAATCACACCCTTATAGTCCCCTTTATTACCCATTATATACGAGCCTTCATTTTTTTCCCCTAGAGTTAAAACATTTCATTAAAATGATAAATGTTTTTTGGAAGAGTTCTCAAGTAACTGAGATTTAAATGGCAATGTCTATTCTAAGAACTGAACATGAAATAGAAGAGCAAAGTTTCATGACTAAGAAAAAATGTTTTTAATAGCAAGCCACATCAAAAGACTGTGAACTGTGAATTTTGTGATAAAGTTCAGGTTCAAATCAGTTCTTATTTTATCAAAACCAATTTGCCTATTTCCAGTTACAAATGCATCCCTCAAAAGAATAAAGTGAGCAAGAAAAGAATGCAAAAACAGCAGGAGGAAAAACTGAAAAAGACATTGGAAAAAAACTAACAAGAAATTTATGGTGAAAAAATATTTAACAAGAAAATGCTGACTAGTTTGGGTTAATGTGCTTAATTTTAAGAATTCAATTTTGTAAAAAAAAGTTGGTCTCAATTGTTTCTCAAATAAGATTATTTGTGTGTGTGCATATCTTTATTACAATGTTTCTGCCATTTACTTTTATCTACCACTGTTGAGTGACAAGATCCTTATTTATTAGGAAAGTCCTAGTTTTCTGAGGCTGCCGTGGTGTGCCAACCAACATCTATTGAGACTCATATTTGTTCTCATTTCAGAATAATTGAATAGCTGCTTGAGCAGTCCATTTCCCCTACCAAATTCAGTCTCTGCTTCTACCTCCTCCAGCAACTACCCCTTCAATTCTTTACAGCAGTGCAAGGAAGCAGTCTGCATTAATTTCCCATAGAACAAGAACTCTAATTCTTTCTGGCCCTTGTGCAGATTGCAAAAGGATTTGTGGCAGGGAGAAGTTTCCTTGAATTCTTCCCATCTACCCCAACTTGCACACTTATAAAAAGGCCAGAGATAATCTGACCTTTAATAAATACTGTGTTTTAAAGCAAGGTAACATTTTCCAGGGCTTTGGTACATGCAAGCTTTCAGTCCTGTTGTGTTCACAATAGCCCTTATTTTTGTATTATTCTGGTAATACGGAGATTTATCTTTATGGCAAGAGGCAACCTCATAAAACTGTCACAAATTGCTAAAGCAATGGAAACAAACAATCATCCTGGGCATCTCAACTATCAGCATGCAAATTTTATTTGGTCATCATAAATAGAAAACTCATCAACATAGTTTCAGTTGAGTAGGTCTACTTGGAATGCAGCACAATTTCTTTTAAATACCCATTTGCATGAATTAGTTTTTCTGTATTCCAATTCATTGGAAGCACATCAAGAGACAAGGGTCAGATTCTGATTTGAATTAGGCTGATGTAACCCTATGGATTTCACTGGGGTTATTCTGTAGTTTACACAGCTATAACTGGGAGTAGGATTTAGCTCCAATAGTAGAATGGCAAGTTCTCACAGCAAGTAATATCCTATTGTAAAACCATAATGAATATTATAAAAAATAATTGCAAGTGCTCTGAGCCCTTTAGGGCACCCACACTGACCAAAACAATAAATAAAAGTGATTTAAAACCCATTTTAGCTGAGTGTGTCTTAAATGCTGTACTTCATCTCATTATGTAAATAATGTATATTTGTAAGAAAGTCTAGTGTAACAACCTTTTATTCCCTTATGTAAATGATAAGAGTGACTTTATATTAACCACTTCATAATGAGTGCCTACAATGATATGTTTGTGGACAAACATATCCATCTTGATGGTAGGTGGCATAAAAGGCTGCTCAAGGATCTTTTCAAAGAAAATAAAAAGTCCCTGATAATGAATAAATAACAGATGCTGTCATTTTGAACCCTGTCACTTACACAAAATACACATAATACAGAACTAGTTCTTTTGAAAAAAACTCCATAGTACATTCCTATGCTTCCACAGCTAAAATTGTGTTAGAATTTCAGAATATGTTTAGCATAACAGCAATAGGAAGCCACAGAAACAGCACTATCACTTGGTACCATAAACCACAAATAACCAAGCCATAATTCTAGCCGCTATTACCATGAGAGCTCCTTGAAACCATAATTTTACCTTGTAAGAAAAATGTCAGTTTTCACTTCCTATAAACCATGTTTTGATTCACCAAAAATGGGGGTAAGAAAAACAAAATGGTGAGTCAGAGTGAGTTAGGGTTTTTTTTATACTGTTAAAAGGAGGTTATTTATTTCCATTTTAGCTAGCAATGAGAATTGTTTTGCATTGGTTTCTAGTGATTCATAGACTAATAGAAATTAGAAATAGAAGATACATCAACAGAGATAGGTCTCTGCTAATTTAACTACAGTATGGTAGCAACCCCAGACACAGCAATTGAGTGCAGAGACCCCTTCCTTGGATTCGCAGTGAGTTGGGACGCTGCCAAGTGCATTGACATCCACTCTTGTTGTGGTGGAAAGAGAATGATGTGCCACCGGATGAGGTGGGCTCACAAAGGGTTAAGACACAGGCTCTGGCCTGAATCTGAATCAGCTGACCAAGTGCAATGTGACAACAGCTGGGAGCCACATCTATAAAGAGGATGCCTTTCACACATAGAAGGAACTTGGAGGAAGGTTCTTTGACATTAGTGTGGGTCTTTGGCAGACAAGAGTGGTTTTCTAGGATTGAGGTGGTTATCTGTTGGGAAGGAGTTGGGATGGGTGTTTCCTGTGAACTGGAAGTAGCTTCATGGCAGCTCAGATGCCAGAGATGCCACTTTCTGTGTCTGCTATGGCCATAACCCCCAGGTCCTGGTTGCACATGTGGTCAGGAGACCAGTGCAACTGAGTGTCTTCTTCCAGGAAGATGCAGTAGGACAGACCTATAGGGTGCATCTACACTGGCAACTTAGGTCGACTTAAGTAGGTTTAAGTAGACCTCAACAAAGAAATGTCCACACTGGGCTTTTATTAAGTCGACTTAAGCATTTCCTTAAATCGACTTAAGCCTTGTTTTATGTCGACTTAAGCCTTAAATTGACTCCTTAAATTGACTTAAAGCCAGTGTGGACAGGGATTAGTACCTAAATCAACCTTATTAAGTTGACTTAAAGTGCTAAATCAACTTAACAAAGTCTATTTAACTTTTCTAGTGTAGACATTGCTATAGGGACCAGGAACACTGAGTGGAAGATGTTTGCCATACTCATGGAGAGCTAAGCTGGGGTAAAAACAAGGGAAGGAATCTTTGCACCTAAATTCTGGGATCCAGAAGCATGCAGGGCTAAACCCAGAGAGCTACAGGAATTGTAAAACAACAGGACAAGAGCTCTCTGTTGCTGGGGGCCAAAGAAACTATGTGCTTATTTCTTTCTGTGTCTTGCCAAACCATACCCTAAGACACATGGGGTGCATGCATTAATTGGAGAGTCAGAGAACAAATGGGAACTGAGATGGCGGTATGTCAACCTGTGCATTCACTCCAATCAAAATCAGGACTCCATGGTGGTAGATGCTATACGGACACGTAGGAAAATAGTCCCTCACCCAAGAAGTTTATAATCTTCAGCCACAATCTTACAAACTATAAAGCTTAACTTTATGCATGTGAGTGTTTCCACTGAATTCAATGGGACTATTCATGTTTGCAAAGTGAGGTACCTGAGTAGGTACCTTTGTATGTGTTTGTAGGTTTGATATCTAATTAAAGATTATATGTATTTGTAGGATTGATGCTTAATTAAAGATGATGTACAATAAAAGTGTATAATGAACAGTAGGTTGGATGGGAGAATAAAGGTAAGAGAAAATGGAACAGTTGCACAGTATTCTGCAGTGTACAACTCTATGGTTTTGAGTCAATTTAACATCTGAAGAATTATAATTTTAAACATTCCCTATGAATTCATAGCTCAAAGTATTCCTTTAAGAGTTTCCCACTTTAGCCCTGGGAAGAAATGACCTATAGCCCATGCCTTTTATTTTTTATGTTAGTTCACTATTGTTTTCCTCTTCTATACAAATTATTCACATCCACCCTGTGTCAATCACTATTACTACTGTAAAATAATATCCTGAGCTATCCTCACTAGTCCTTCACAAGATGGGCCTTCCCTGTGTATATTAGCCTTCCTCCTGTGCAGTGCCTGTACCACCTGACTTTTTCTAGTCTCTTATGAAGCAAAGTAGGTATTGTACTCTGCTCTACTCAATGAAATTTGGGGCTCTTAAGTTGCTGCCAAATCCTGCCAATTCCCTGACTCCCTATTCAGTTACCTACCTTTCCTACACCTGTCACACTCAATTGTCAACATCCAAATAACACCAGTCAGTTGCCTTAGGAACTGCAGAGACCATCAGGGCCACTGCCATGTCAAAGATGCTTCTTTCTGTGTCTGTAAGGTCATGTCCCGCAATCCTGGTTCCACAAATGGTTGGGATGCTGCTGATGCTGTTGAGTGTCTTCTTCCAGGAGGATGCTGATTTGCTTAAAGGCCTTCTCCCCAGGAAAATGATGTGGAGGGCTGCAAGCTACATGCTGATCTTGGGATGCAAATAGAATCTGCACAAACCCTCATGTCTTCTTCAGCCCTTGCTTCCAAAACTGTGGACATATGGGATAAAATGGAAGTTAGTTGGTTGGTTGGATCTCTCCTCCTGACCCCAGCTGAAGCTGGTTGTATGGTCCTTGCAATTTATTCTATTAGCTTTATTATTAATTTATTATTGAGGAGCTGGAGTTAGATAGTAGGAAAAGCAGAATTTAAACTACCTTTTATTATTAGCAAAAATGAATTTAACCTGTCCTTAACATCCTACTTTGGAACCCATAATTCATATACATTGTTCTACAATATTCTTGATACTTTTCCCAGGGGAAAGGCTGGCTTTGGTCCAGTTGGCTTCATTGGATCACTGCCTAACGACGAAGGCATTCCACTTGTCTTCATTTTGCGTATAGGCCTAAATAACCCCTGTCCTAAATCCAGACCTCTTTCCTCACTTGGGAGTTGTGAGCAACCCAGTACTTTTAACTTTACTCAAACTTCTCTTTCAGGGCCAGAACACAGAGGAATTATTGGTTCTTTCATTTTCTTAATTTGAATTTACACTCTGGGGTACAAATTATAAAAAATCCCAAGAGTTTTTTTTAAAGTTTAAAATGCACATTAGAGAAGGACTGTTGGGTTCTTCTTCCACATACCAGCTGTGATGGGGAAACAAGTGTATTGCATGGCTGCTCCCAGAATAGCTAGCTCACTGACAGAAAATTTGGAGTGGGGGAAAAGACTTGTCTAGGGAAAGATAATTAGGAAGCCTCAAGGATACAGATAGTTTCTCTAAGAAACCAAACCTCCAAAACTTTACAAGTTTTTTCTGCTACTAACCAAAACATGATTGCCATTTGATCTTTGCTTAGCAATAAATAAAAATAATACTTTTTCTTTCTTTCTTTCTTTCTTTCTTTCTTTCTTTCTTTCTTTCTTT
>ML685832.1:9346792-9387125 GCA_007922175.1 Pelusios castaneus
TTTCTTTCTTTCTTTCTTTCTTTCTTTCTTTCTTTCTTTCTTTCTTTCTTTCTAGGTGCTTCTCATCTTGACATCTAAATACCACTACAACATTAACAAGTAAAAGAAACCAAAATTAAAATGATGTTAAAACATTTTGTGTGACAGAGAATGGGCCATGACATCTTTAATGCAAGTCCATGTAATACAAACTTATTTGATGTAACTCAATGCAATAATGTCATCCAGTCATTACAACACTTTTTCTTGTTCGCAGTACATGAAACAAACAAACAAAAAATCAGCAGCAATAAAAGGGGGAAAAGAATATTTTACAATATCTGTCATTTAGCTATCCTCACACTACGCAACAGTATCAATCACAGATACTGAAAACTCCCTAATATTTCAGTTTATTTTTATGAAATATCTAAATTTAGTTTGAAGAACTTCAGAATCCAGAGATTCACAGGTAGATTGGTCATTGTAACATTTATTCCATTAGTGACTGCCAAATTCACTTTGGCTTTGAAATCTCCTAACTAAACAGACACCAAATGTCTAATCTCTGTACACTTTACATTTCTGATATGTCATATTGCATTACATTACTTCTGTCACTTCCCATCATGTTATATTGTGTCACATAGTAAGGCCAATGTGAGCTGACACATCACAAGTTGATGTGATCTAAGAGATTTAAATCTTTTGCAATGGAGCGGAGCAGAAATGTGACACATTGCTGGCACTAATGTGTAAATACTCACTTCCAGAGCGCTAGATATTAACTAAAAGCAGGTAGGTTGAATTTCTTTTGCAAATATTTCTAGGGCATTTTTTTTTAACTTTTGTGGTCTGCCAGCTTTTTCCCACTTCCAAATTCTTGCTATTTTGTAATGTTAGCAGCGTGGGTCCACTTCACTTAAGGTGGAACTTTTTTCTGTGTAGGGATTCCTTTCCCCCTAAATTCAACAACACCCAAAACTTAAAAAACCCTCCTCTGTGACATAATTAACCATTCCATCATAGTTAATCCCTGTCTAGAACTATTCACTTAAATCACTGTCACAATAATTCAAGATTTTTGACAAGTAGGAACAGTTGCAAATTTAAAGCAATTTAAACACTTCAGCATTTGGGTGTTTTACGTCTCTGTGAATTTTATGACACTTCAAATATAAAGCAGGCTGTATTCTATTACTTCCTAATGAATTTATCATGATATGATTTGATTCAATGCAGTAGGCTTTGGTATATCACAGTATCCCTCAGGAGATACATTGCAACTTCAGTTCTCTAGCCTCAAGAAGAACAAAATTTGTGCTGGATTAATCCTGAAATTACAATAGAGATTAATTTCATCCATTTTTAGCTGATACACAGGCTACTCCGGATGTCTGTTCTGGGAAAAGAGGGGATAGGTTTGTAGGCTTCTATTCTAGTTCTAGGAAATATACTAACAATCTGTAAAGGAGACATTTTTTTTCTGCTTTAGAACAGAGATGTCAACAATAACGTTAACTAATATAATGCTGAACTTTATTTAATAGTCAGTCAGATAAAATTGTTGGTCAGCCTGGAGTCCCAGGGAGAATATTTCACTGAGGAAACACCACATTTCAGTTTTTCCAATAAGAAATATTGTGATATTTCAGTTCTGTGAAAATTTTGGATTTTTTGTTCCCATTTGAAATGAAAACATTTTCCAAAAACCTAAAAATTAGGTGTCCTGGCCAGCTTTAGTTGAAAGACTAAAGTCATATATATGGGGTATGAGCTGCAGTATAGCAGGAAATTAGGTCACATTGAAAAGGGGGTGAAAATCTGAGGGAATGGATCATTTTGTGAGACCAATTAATGTGTTTAAATGTTATTTTCAAGAACATATCATTTAATATAACACAGGGTACCACATTATTTGGGAGAAATTATATACTTTTAGCACTAGTCAAAGTCCAGTTATAAAAGTCGAGAAGAAATTCAGATGGATTAGCTATAAAGTTGTATTTTAATTTGAGTATAAGCAAATGTTCATAAAATGGCCAGTGGCATTGTCATTAGTGTAAAAATAGATTGTACTTAAATTAAAATAAATGTCATTTTAAGAAACACAGCTTGTCTCCCAATGCCATTTCCTACATAAAGGCTCCTAAAGGAGAAGATTTAAATCAACAGGATTAGATCTGTCTATTTCTTTCATTTATCATTGTTTTTTAACCTAGGTTTCAGACTGATATTCTTAATACTACTTAAATTTTTAATTAGCTATAAGGTTCATTAACAGAAGATGTGATTTCAGTAAATAGTTCAAGCAAATATTGACCTTACCATACATCACTTTCAAGTAAAGAGGTCAGATACACTATAGCTAGAAGCCATTTGTATGTGTCTATTCCCAGTGCAAGAAGGAAAAAAATGAAGTTAAGCATGCATTTGTCTCTCACAGAAGAGTTCTTCTGGGAAAAAAAGAATAAGTGGCTATAAAGTTGGGACCAAGATACTTATTCTAATATGAATCCTTGTGCATTACCTATGAGAAATTCACGGATCCTTCCTTCAATAGATATTTGTGTTATATCTTTAGTAGATGTATTGATAGGAAGACTGCTGGTTCAGTTTCCTTGGGTATTGTAATAAGCTAGATCCTCAGCTGATATATATTAGTGTTGGTCCATTTGATTGAACTACATGATTTTCCTCAGAAGATGATCTTGCGGTTTGTTTAATTGATCTATTCAGTGTGCTTATTTTCTTTGTGCAACAAAGAACTCAGCAAGATTCATCACGTGTTACTGTGGAGGGTATCTACCAAAAAGTAGGCAAGTTCTCCCATATTTGCAGGTGCAGATTTGGTCAGCTGAATATTTTGTTGTCCTTAAGGGGCAATATTCCTGCAGGCCATAATCTCATTTAGGGTGCATCTACACTTATAAATTAAGTCAATTTAAGCAGGCTTAAATTGACTTAATTTACTCTACATCTGCACTGGGCTTTCCTTAATTCGAGTTAAGCTGCTCCTTAAGTCGAATTAAGGAAAAACTAGCTTGAATTAATAACATCTCATTATAATTCGAACTAGTGTCTAAGTCGACTTTATTAAGCTCACTTAGCCAGTGTAGATGCCCTAAGTCGACTTGGTCAACTTAAGGTGCGGGGGACAAGGGAGCCCCGCATGGTTCTCTGGCAGAAGTCTGAGTGGTCCTGGGGAAAAGAGAGCCGGGAGAGCTTCTCAGTCCTGGCAGAGCCAGCCGTGCGCCGGCTGACTCTGCCGGGACCAGCTGTGAGCAGCTTCCTGGTCTGGGGAGAGCCAGCCTTGCAGGAGCACCTAATAGGAGCACCTTTAAGTCGACTTAAGAGTCTTGTGTAGACTCTCTAAGTCGACTTAATATGATCGACTTAAAGTCGACTTTAGAAAGTCGACTTAAGAAAGTCGATCTAGCTTTCTGAGTGTAGACATAGACTTAGACTGGTGTCTTCTACAAAGTAACAACACATATAGGAGACTACAACTGTTCCTCATATTGGCATGTGCCAAAATACCATTTATAGTCTGAAGTAATATTTCTTTCTTACATGAACTTTCCCTTTGAGTTACCACTCAGGTTCTAGCAATAGAGAATCATGCGAAGAGAAGGCTGTGTAAACCATTTATAACAAATTTCCTAAAGGTAGGAGAATGCAGGTTTCTTATACCACTGATTAAATGTGTGGCTTTGAATAGGTGACTTTATGCCTCAGTCTACATATTGAAAATCTGAATGAACTGTGAGGCTTATTGATAACAATAGGCATCTAAAGTGAGACTGGACATGTAGCTTGGAGAAGTATTTAAAGGTACTAATCAATGATTAAACTAAAAAAGGACATAAAAAGCAGGTGTACAAATCACTTCAAGGATAAGTTTTCTTTTTATCATATCTCTTTATCATTGTTCCAGAAAAGATCTTTTAAAAACAAAATATTTGCACTTGTTACATAATTTAAGTTAAAGTTTTTATCAATTGGCATGGCTAATTCACACAAAGTTTGCTCATCATTTTTTCCCCCTAAATTATTCATGTGGGAAATTCTTAAATGTGTATCATTAATGTGAGCTCTAAGAACGTAATTGATGAAATCTTGCCTAAAAACCCAAAGGAAAGTGATTTGAAAAGGCAATTTGTTAAAATAATGTCTATTAGCACTGATTTTCCCATGCTTCTACCGGTTAACCTAACAGGTTCATTTATCACTGGAATCAAATTAACTCAGTGAAACTATGACTTAACCTTATTAGTTTTACTTTAAACTACATCCTGTTTAAATGGCTATATACTGTAGTACAAACTTCTTATTAAATATGGGACTTAGAAGTCAGTGATTAAATTTCAAGTCAGATTAGGAGACAGAAAAGCCTGGGGTCTGCTATAACTTCAAAATTTATTTCCAAAATAGCTTTCAATTTTTAAACATTTTCTAACTGAATTAAAATTTAATAAGCAACATCTCATATTGAAGATTATCTTTTTTTTTCTTTTTTTCCCCCCAGAAAATAACTTCTTCCTCTCATGCCCACACATTCACAAGAAAATTTTAACTATAATAGGCCAATGTTCCCTTACCTGTCAAGGACTCAAAGATAGAGGATGCATGAAAAAAAGCATGCAAGCACAGTTTCTGGCTTAAAATATATGCAGCATAAGAGGATTGCAAAATTGGAAGGCTCACCTTAGCATTCAATATAAAAACAGACTGAAGTTGACATACAGAGCCAGCAATTATGGCCACAGAAAGTATGTCATGCCCAAATAAATGAAATAAATTACTCTCCCCAATAGGAAAAAAATTGCATTCACTTTAGCAGTTGTCAGAGTCAACAACTGCGGTGTTATGAAACAGCCAGTTCTTGTCAGAGTCAGGAGTATGTCCAGTCACTGAAATGTGCACCTCTCAATGAATCACTGAAAATGATCTGCTCATCCCTTCAGTAGACAGATGTTCTCCAGCATTGTATATCTATTGATGGTAGCTAATTACAGTAGAATAGTAGATATCAGGACACAGAAGTAAATATGCAGAGCTGTATAGTGATGTATTTCAATAGCTTGACGTCCTAAATAACACTGGCCATAGAATGTCCCTAAAATAATTCCTAGATCATATATTTTTGAAAACTATCCAATCTTGATTTAAAATGGAGAAAAGCTCTTTTATGCTTCCATAAATGTGATAACTGTGTCAACACTAGGGCTTTTGGCCATTTACAAAACTGCATTAAAAAGCCACACCCCTAACCAACCGTGCAATGCTGAATAAAAAATGTAGATCTGATCCATATTTCTGAGTCTAAAGGTTACATGGACAGGAGACTAAAAATAATTTATTTTGTCCTATCTTTCTTTTATTATTTTTTTCACATTCTTTCCAAAGCAGCATATGTAACCAAAAAAATGTTATTTATGTCTCAGTACATGTGATATAAAAAACCCACCCTCACAAGGAATAAGATGGGTGAATAGAGAAAGAAAAAAATGGTACCCTGTGTAATTTTGCCTCTTGCCGTTTTAAAAAAAACTAAATGCTGAGAACTTTGGAACACTGTATTTTCTGATTATTTTCTGTACAGAAATGTCATATTTGTCAGTGCTTAACATTGTTCACTTTTAGGCATGTTGATTTTATTCTCTGCTTTCACTGAGGTGGACATAAAACCAGACCTCCAATTTTAACACCTTAAACTTTGGAGGGACTTGGAATCCAAACCCATATTCACAAGCAAGTGTCATGACTAGCTTCAGTGGTCTGTAGTGGTAAAGAAATCAAAAGGACTTTTCCTCCTTTCCTAATGTCTTGGGCACACAATGCTCCCAATGGGAAGAAGAAGGGAAGGCAGGTGGTAAGACCATAACTCTTTCCCCATCTGCAGTTACCAATGGAGATAATTGGCTGTGAAGGGGAGCTGATGCTGGATTTTCTTAATGGGAAACAGCATTTGAAATTAGTGTAATAGTGGAAGCATAATGAGTTCCAGAATTTCCCAGAGGATGTGATGTGATTTTGCCCTTTCCTCAGACAAAGTCCATACTTTATTGGTATAATCTTAAATGTCATGATTATCAATTTCCAAAGTTGAATTCAGGAAAACAAACAAGGAGTCCTGTGGCACTTTTAAAGACTAACAAATTTACTTATCACATGAACTTCCATGGGAGAAAATCCCACTTCAAAAAGGCTGACGAAGTGGAATTTTCTCCCACGAAAGCACATGCGATAAATAAATTTGTTAGTCTTTAAAAGTTCCATAGGACTCTTTGTATGTTTATCAATGGCATTGACACACATTTCAAATGACTTTAACTGACAGGGATAGCTCTTTTAAATACATATAGGGAAATCTTCATTCAGATTGAAACATAAATAATTTATACACACTTCTGCCCTCAGTTAGATGGGTGCAGCTTTCATTGATGTTTTCCCTGTGTTTTCATTCAATGGATTATATTCTCAGCAGCTGGGAATTGTCATATCTCCATTATCTTATATGGAACTACACTCATTCATGCTAATGTAGTCCAATATTTTTTTTTAAATAACATTTTTTAATAATTGCGCTAGGGTTTGAGTGTCATACAATGATGAAATCTGGTGAACCTACTTATTGTCTTATATGATTAATCCTTTGCCTTAGTCCCTAAATCAGGAAAGCACTTAAGCACAGGTTTAATTTTAATTGTGTGCTTAAGTCTTCTTGAGTTCAGTGTTTCAATAATTCACTCTTAAAGCCAACTGCATTCTCATGTGTCCTTCTGGAAAAGGGATGCATTCCTGAACTGGAGCCGTATGGGAAAAAATGAGCAAAACGCTTTTATGTTTGATGTTATGTTTTCTTGTTTTTCAGGTACTCAGTGGTTTTCACTCACCTTTCTGGTATTTTTGGTAGTGGCACAGTTTTACAAAACTAAAGAATTCCCTTTAAAAAATAATTCATCTGTATTTGCAGAAACTGTGTTTAAGCTTGGATTGTCATTATATGGTCATTTATGATTTTAAAAACCAAATTCAGCCTCTTATACATGGTAGATTGTGGATGGAGAGTAATTTTGGATAATTATTTCCCTATTATATGAGCGCAGTAATGGCATGCAAATGTAGTATGATCCACTATGTTAATGCCATGCATAGTTCTTGTTGTGGCATATTCTGTATAATTTAGAATTAAGAGCCTGTCTATATTTTGTTATGAAATGTATTTGTCAATTACAGTGTGGCATCTGTCTATTCAATGCATTGATTCGTCTTGACTGTGAAATCCATAATTATGTAGGAGTACCTCAAAATTTAAATAATTCATAGAAACAAACCATCATGAGTAGATGGCCCCCATCAATCCCATTACTACTGCCTTAGGTTCATGAAACCTCTAGACCTTTAAGAATGCAATGAAGCTCACACAGCTTCACCAAATATTGCTAGTACTAATAGATAATAGAGCCTGATGAAATACGAGCTGTTTAAGGTCCAGCACTAAAATCTTTTTCAGGACTATTTCAAATTACAAGCAATGTCAATATGAACATTTCCAGACTATTAGCAGTGTGGCTTATGTTCTTTGTGCCATAGTGAAAGTACATCTTAGAATCACTAAAATATCATAAAATGGGATAAACTGATATCATGGGACAAGAAGAAGTCTTGTTGTTTACAGCAGGATACATGGATATAAAAAATCCCATGAAAATGTTTATTCTTGTGAGATTTCTAGCCCGTTTTTGCAAACTTGGGAAAGTCATGTAAATCATTGAACTTGTTATGCTTATCTCACTCAAACTTGAAATCTAAGGGCCATGTTATCTCTTGCAGTTGAACTGTCAGCTTGAACCAGGATAGACAAGGTATGCGGACCCAGGGAATTGTCTATGGCTTATTGATCTTGATGGCCTGTCTGTGCCACTCAGCAAAAGAGATAACAACTGCTCACACTTATTTCACTGGCATCTGGTCTATAATGGAGGCTGTATCAGTGGATGTTAAGTGTGGTTAGCTGGGCCTCCTCACCCATGATATGCCCTCTCAATCAGAGATAATTAGATCGGCTAGTACAGCTGCTGCCTCTATTAACTTTATTCCAGAAGGGATTTCTCCTATGCAAGGGAAATTCCTTTGTGATCACTTATGGCCACACTACTACTGCTACTGATACTAGAGTGAGAATGTGACTCAAAAGTTTTGGCGTTCACCCATCACGTTATTAACAGCATGGTAAAAGTGAACGTACAGAAGCCTAGGATTTTTACAACTCTGTGGAATAAGAGATCCATATTACAGTCTCAGCAAAATCAGACACCATTCTCCTTCATTATGCTCCAGAGGTGGGGAATAACTAGATTTGCTCATTGAAATTTCTCATCACACTGTGTTATTATATCAATTATATGTGGCAAATGTGTTTGCAGCAATAATAATAAAAAAAATCTTGTTGGCACTATAGAATGGCAGCAAAATTAGTATAGATATAATAATATTAAACTTGTGAATACATTGGGACATTGATGTATGAGATTAGAAAGAAGAAAGTAGTCAAAGAGAGCAAAGTGCACGACAAAAGAAAAGATATACTGCTGTACACTTTGTATGCTTCCATTGCTGTTATAAAACTTCAGTTTGCTCAATATATTTATTGCCTTCAGACATTTAGAACCATTTTTAATAGAAAACAGCACAGATCTGGAGAAAACATTTTTCTTAGTTCTTCTGCAACATCTATTTTCGACCATGCTATTACTCTGACTGAGACTAGTTGGATTACTTTTAAAAGATAACTTGTATTGATCTTCTACATAGAAATAGAAGTCCTGTGTTTAAAGAAATTTCTGTATTGGTTAACATGACTAGATATAATCTTCTTTGTCAGGAGAGACCAGTTCTTTTATTGATTAATTCTTTGTCCCAGCATAAAATAAACCTAAAATATTGCTATATCTCGGAACACTTCTGAACAGAGCTAAAAATTATTCTTTTTCACTCTTTCTTTCCAGCAAAATCAACCAACAATCCATGAGTTCCTTTTTCTCAACCATCATCACTTGGGTTGTTTCTGTTCCATAGTCTTCATTTTAGGGAATGGTTTTAGGACTGGAATTTGATTCTCTGCTTTCTGCCTACAGAAAAGTATGATGATCCACATACTTTCCTTGCTGAAAGCAACAGAAGTCTTTGCAGTGACTTCAGTGGGTTTTGCCTTGTCACAGATTTGAGTGTCAGTGTGATTTCATTGGCCAGCTCATAATACCGTTTGATCAGATTCTGGCCTGGTGTTGCTGATCTGCTTTGAACGATAGGCAGCATATCTTGGAAAAATGCTGATGCTAATTGTGGGATACTCAAGGAGATTCTCATGCCCCAGGAAACTGGTTGAGGTGAAGCCTGAGAGTAGATGCTTATGGGAGTTTCTGCTTAGTGCCATACTGATGTCTGACACCTGTTTTCTGCATGTATGTGTGTGTTTATTTATGGTACATGAAATAACTGCATCAAAATGCAACTTTAAACTGAAAACTGGCTGCAACATTTTGAACAAAAAAATCACAGCTTTCTTACAGTCTTAAAATTAGAGGCTAGTGTAAATATAGGAGAACATGTCTCACAGTTAATGGAGCTGGCCATTATTGTCATGGCTATTCCTGACAAACATCTGATCAGCTTCTTAATAACAAGAAAACTTTTACTTTCACAAAGCCCTGTTACACAGCTCTTGCACTAAGCAGCACCTTTTCACACTACAATCTAAATTGAATTGCTCAACTGAGGAAGTATTATGTATTCTGGACCAGGGTTAAAGAATCAGACCTATAAGAATAAGAGTTTTATAGTTAGTATGTCAGAGCTGGCTAGAAGTTTTCCCATGTCTGATGCTACAGATACTGATTTACCACAATGTACAAATGGCTTTCATAATAAAGCTCTTGAAGAATAAGAGTCTGTGCATATATCTCATATTTGAATTATCTCTTCACTTTGACTTATTTGTCACTTGAAATGGTTACAACTATAATAAAGAAATAAAGAATCCATCCTGAAACACTTGGAGGAAAATAGTTTGATCAGGAACAGTCAGCATGGATTCACCAAGAGCAAATTGTGCCTGACCAACCTGATTTCCTTCTATGACGAGATGACAGGATTTGTGGATGTGGGAATAGCCATAGACATGATATACCTCGACTTTAGCAAGGCTTTTGATACAGTTTCCCACAGCATTCTTGTCAGCAAGTTAAGGAAGTATGGGTTGGATGAGTACACTGTAAGGTGGATAGAAAACTGGCTAGATCACTGGGCTCAGCAGGTAGGAATCAATGGCTCAATCTCTAATTGGCAACTAGTAAGGAGTGGTGTGACCCAGGGGTTGGTCCTGGGATCAGTTCTGTTCAACATCTTTATTAATGATCTGGATGATGGGATAGATTGCACGCTCAGTAAGTTTGCAGATGACACCAAGCTGGGGGGAGTGGTAGACACGCGGGAGGGCAGGGACAGGATTCAGGGAGACATAGACAAATTGGAACACTGGGCCAAAAGAAATCTCATGCGGTTCAACAAGGACAAGTGCAAAGTCCTGCACTTAGGATGGAAAAAGCCCATGAACTGATACAGGCTGGGGACTGATCGGCTAAGAAGCAGCACTGCAGAAAAGGACCTGAGGGTTATGGTGGATGGGAAGCTGGATATGAGTCAACAGTCAATTGGGCTGCATCAGTAGGAGCATTGCCTGAAGATCGAGGGATGTGATTATTCCCTCTATTTGGCACTGGTGAGGCCACATCTGGAATACTGTGTCCAGTTTTGGGCTCCCCACTACAGAAAGGATGTGGACAAATTAGAAAGAGTCCAGCAGAGGGCAATGAAAATGATTAGAAGGCTGGAACACATGACATCTAAGGAGAGACTGAAGGGCGTAGGCTTATTTAATCTGCAGAAGAGAAGACTGAGGGGGGATTTGATAGCAACCTTCAACTACTTGAAGAGATGCTCTAAAGAGGAGGGAGCTAGGTTGTTCTTGGTAGTAACAGAGTACAGAACAAGGAGCAATGGTTTCAAGTTACAGCTGGGGAGGTCAAGGTTGGATATTAGAAAAAGCTTTCTCCCTAGGAGGGTGGTGAAGCATTGGAATGGGTTACCGAGGGAGGTGGTGGAATCTCTGTCTTTGGAGATATTTAAGATATTAAGGTTGGACAATACCCTGGCTGGGATGATTTAGTGGGAGTGGTCCTGCTTTTAGCAGGTGTTTGGACTAGATGACCTCATAAGGTCCCTTCTAATCCTATTATTCTATGATTCTAAACCAATGGATTAGAAAGCTTAATCATATACCCATTTCTTGTCTCACTTTCCTTCTATAATCCAACTAATAGTCTTTCTGAGTATATTAGTGTTAACATTGTGATGCACCCTTCTCTGTACCTATTTATTTATATCTAATATTTTTCCCCTCATTTCATGCATCTGACAAAGTGGGATTATGCCCATGAAATATAGTGTTGTGCTTGTTAAGAGCAGGTCCAATTGAAGTACATGCTCATTAAAACACTCTATACATATTTTATTAATATTGGTAAGGTGATAATATTTTTTTTACCATTTATGAATTGTAATTATATAGATAGTTACCAAGAGTAGGATTCTTAAAATATAATGAAGAACTAAAAGGCAGTTATAAATGTTAACTATCAAAAAATTAAAAAATGGGAAATTATAGAAGTAGACAGAGCTAACAAGAACGTAATATAAGTACCAATACATTACAATAAATACCACTAACTTGCTACAGAATCACAAAGGATCTAACAAAAAGAGATAGCTGTTAAAAGTAAAACATAATATAACTCTCTAAGGAGCTCAGAAAATCCTTAATCATATGATATTAATTAATGGGTCTGTTTGTGGGCATGATCCCCCTCCATGGAAGACAGTGGGACTTTTGCCTTTTGCTTAAGTGAGCGATGTGGAGGGCCGTTTGCAAGAAAGGTTTGCAGAACTGAGCCATTGGTGATAGTACCTCTCATCTAAGATACATAAAAACATGCCCCTGAATACAACGTTTTAAATGGAGAATGCATGTATCATGGCTGTGATGAGGTCTCTTTTCACCACTTGATCATTGTTTTCATAAAAATCTGGTTTGGAAGATCACTTTATTAACAGAAATACAGGAAAGTGATGGGAAAAAATGCTTCGCTTTGTATTTATCACCTTTCCAGTCTCCAGAGAGTCTGTTGAAAATAGATTGGAACTGATAACTGTGGATAATGACACTGCAACTTCAAGTGAGTTGAATTTTGTCTGGCTGGCCAAATGAAGGGAACACACGATCCTTCACTGCAGGTGTGGGTGGGGAGAGGTGGAGGGAGGAGGCCATAAACTGCTCCAGAAGAGAAGGAGGGATTAGAGTGATTGCTGACTCATTCCCTGGGAACCAGAGGGGCAGAAGGGTATAAAAGGAGCAGCCCTGGGCAGTGAAACCCCTTTTACATGGAGCAGACTAGGGCTGTACCCTCCTCCCTCCCCTTTAGGTGGAAAATGCCAGGCTTGGTCAGGGATAAGGTATAGCTCTGCCATATGAATGTGAAATCTGTTGATCATTAAGCTGTATTTAATTTGGCAAATAGTGTGGTCAAGTAGAATGAATGTACACAGCAGCCCACATTTCAGTAGTTGTGATAACAGCTGTACTTGTTACTATGGGCAGGATCTTCAAGCCCATAACTGAAAATGTTTTCAGCACCCAGATTTTATGCTTCTAAAATGTGCAGTGCTTAAGTCTGGGCCGTGCATGTAAGAAAGGTATATGTATATGCAAATATCTGAGCTCCATAAGCACCTTTGCCTTTTTTGTGCGTGCACCTTAGAAACATGCAAAAGTGTGTATGTCCTTTTCCAGCCTTCAGGGCACATCCTGTCTGGGAAATGGACTGCTAGTTCTGCCGAAAGTATTGAACTTGGGGAAAAATGTTCATCTCGAATAAAGATGAAATAACAAAAAACTGAAAGCTTGTGGAACTGGAAGGCCATAAAAAGCTGTTTTGGAAAAACTGTAATATTCCTGTTGTGGGAATGTTGTAGACTTTATGGTCTCTGTGAGCCAGGAAAGCCTAGGAATCTTGAATGCATGTCAGTCCACCAGATAAGCTTCTAGGGAGCCTGGGAAACTGTGGAGACCTAAGCTCCATGATAGCTTTGGAGGTGGACTGTCCAGAAGCTTGGTAGCCAGCCAAACAAGAAACTAGGTGAGATTCCCTTGGAAACCAGCCCAGTTTCTTTCAAGATTCCATCAAACTTGTCTCAATCCTGCAGATTTCAATGAAAAGACGTTTTCTGACAAAAGAATTTCCTGTCATCAAATGTCTGACCAGCTCTAATATTAACACTTACCTACCTTGCAGGTGTGTAGTTTGTTCATTTGTATATCATATTGAAAATAGAGGGTGTGTTCCTCAACTGATATAAATCAACATAATTTAATTGATTTCAGTTCAGTGGAGCAATATTGATTTACACCACTGAGAACATGGCCCATAAACTGCTCTCATAAACACTAACAGCTAGATTCACAAAAGGATGTATGTGCCTAACCTATGTTTTTGGTTCCTAAATCACTGAATCAGGCCAGAGTGGGATTCACAGACCGGCCCAATCAGCAACCCCTGAACTTTTTGGTGTACACTCAATGCTATAGTAGAAAGTGAGAGCCTGAGACATGAGGCCTACAATAACTTGCCAAGTATGTAAAGTAGTCAAGCACTGTTGTTATGAAGCAAAGTTAGCAGAAGCCATGATGTGAATGCTGGCAGACTCACAATAAACTGGCAAGAATAGAGCAAGTATTTCAAACACAGAGAGCTAGTATTACAAACACACATTCCAAAGAAGTACTCAGCACAAGCGCATTACAATAAGGTACCAGGACATCCTAATGCCCCAAAGATAACAAGGGCTCATTAACCTTTCCAAATGACACTATAATGGAGAAATGTCTTTTTAATGTGATGAATAGAGATGCTTTGACCAAGCCATCTGGTATAAGGTAATAGATGATATCTTACCACGTCAAAGGGTGGTACCTTGGCACATCCAGGAGTAGCAATTACACATATCAGGGGGTAAGCCACAACTTGTTTGTATCAATGTATAAAAGTGATTCTCAGAGGAAGCACCTTGGTTCAGCCAAAGGGGAAATGGAAAGTCCCAGCATTTCTTGAACTGGTCCATTGTAATGAGCATACATTTCTCAGTTGTGGTATATTAAAGTCTGTGGTATATTAGAACCATGCTTTAACTTACAATAAACATGGCCCAGTGTCTTTATTAGAGAAACAGATCCCTGGTCATACCGAATAATCCAATTTTGCTTTAGTGCCTCAGTTATTTGTGCAGAGCTGGAACAGCATACACACTGGGAGAATACACATGCAGCCAACAACTGATAACAGAAGCCTGCAATTTCTCAATAAAAGTTCCTTAGGTACCGATGGTTCTGGCACATTGAAGCCCCACCCTGGACAACTTGATGCCTAAACTTCAGGGTGATTCACCAGCTATCAAAAGACAGGCTTTTCACCACCTCACTTGTCTGTGAAGCACAATCCAGTAAGTGAGCTCTGAGCACACGTACTGAATTGGGACTCTATAGGAGAGTTTACACACAATGGCAGGTAAAGAAGCAGCAGCAATTCCCTCTTAACTTTTAGCTCCAGTAACTTTCATCTACAATATTGTGAGAAGGCATTTGAACAAGACTCTGCTACATGTCAGGCAAATACCAAAGACACTGGGAAATTGTCATGTAGTCTTCAGCACTTGAAGCTGTTCCATTGTGGATAAATAATTTAAAAAATCGTTGAAACAGGGGGACTGGATCCTGGATCACCCACCCCCAGATGACTTTACTATACTTAAAAAATGAATTATTTTCTGAATAAATGCCATTTGCTTAATTAAAAGTTAGATTTAAATTCTGACTTCAACTTTCCTTCTCCACTCCTTGTTTTGGTTAGAAAGCAGTGTTTTTATATATTTTTTTAAATTGTGAAAATTACAAATGAATTAATTTCATAGAATCATAGAATCATAGACCCATAGGGATGGAAGGGACCTCATGAGGTCATCTAGTCCAACCCCCTGCTAAAAAGCAGGACCACTCCCACTAAATCACCCCAGCCAGGGTTTTGTCTAACCGGGCCTTAAAAATCTCCAAAGATGGAGATTCTACCACCCCCTTAGGTAACTCATTCCAATGCTTCACCACCCTCCTAGTGAGAAAGTTTTTTCTAATATCCAACCTTGACCTCCCCAGCTGTAATTTGAAACCATTGCTCCTTGTTCTGTCCTCTGTTACCATCGAGAACAGCCTAACTCCTCCTCTTTGGAGCACCCCTTCAAGTAGTTGAAGGTTGCTATCAAATCTCCCCTCAGTCTTCTCTTCTGTAGACTAAATAAGCCTAGTTCCTTCAGTCTCTCCTCGTAAGTCATGTGCCTCAGCCCCCTAATCATTTTTGTCGCCCTCCGCTGGACTCTTTCTAATTTGTCCACATCCTTTCTGTAGTGGGGAGCCGAAAACTGGACACAGTATTCCAGATGTGGCCTGACCAGTGTCGAATAGAGGGGAATTATCACATCCCTCGATCTGCTGGCAATATTCCTACTGATGCAGCCTAATATGCCATTGGCCTTTTTGGCAACTAGGGCACATTGTTGGCTCATATTCATCTTCTCGTCCACCATAACACCCAGGTCCTTTTCTACAGCGCTGCTACTTAGACGATCAGTCCCCAGGCTGTAGCAGTGCATGGGATTTTTTTGTCCTAAGTGCAGGACTTTGCACTTGTCTTTGTTGAACCTCATGAGGTTTCTTTCTGCCCAGTGTTCCAATTTGTCCAAGTCTCCCTGGATCCTGTCCCTGCCCTCCAGAGTATCTACCATTCCCCTCCAAGTTGGTGTCATCTGCAAACTTACTAAGCATGCAATCTATTCCATCATCAAGATCATTAATGAAGATGTTGAATAGAACCGGCCCCAGGACCGACCCCTGGGGCAATTTGATAAGGAAGGCTTCTATGTATTTAACTGAACCTAAAGTAAGTGGTTAAACACCACTTTGTATATTCTAGGAAGTCCAATTTACTAAATGTGATGCACAAAGCTAGGACATGAGAGCTCTGGTTTTCAATCCTGGCTCAGACAGACCTCCTGTGTGGCTTCACATGTTCACTAAATCTCTCTATGTCCGAGTACCCTATCTGTAAAATAAGGATACTAATCTTATTTTTAGATTGCAAACTCTTCAGGGCAAGGAATGTCCAAGAAATGTTTTATTGTATGTTTGTACAGCACCTAGAGCAAGGGAACTCAAATGGAGCCGCTAGTGTTATCATGACATAAATAATAACAAATTACATAATTTTAATCACTTGAAGTATTTTTAAAAAATATGTTAGACATGCTGATATGCATTACAGGGCAGTTGATAGAAAATAAAGGGTATCTCACTGATGATGGAACTTAGTTACCATTGACTTTAGTTACCATTTATTTATGCTCTGTATCTGCTCTACCTAGTTGTGCCCTTCTGAAGTCCCTCCTTCCATCCAGACATGTTCTTTTAAATGCCACATTATTGCCCACTTTGCTGATACAGTCAGAATTTACTTTTTTCCATATTTTCTAACTGAATTCCTTAAACACTATATACTTTTAATCAGATGGCAAATAGGTTAGGACTTTGGATAGTAAATATTCAATAACAAAGGGTGTGTTTACAGTGGCAAGTTAGGTCAACTAAAGGAGGCTTAAGTCAACCTAAACAAAGCTATGTCCACACTTAGTAACACCTTGTTTTAAGCCTTAAAGTCTACTCCTTAAGTCAACTTAAAGCCAGTGTGGATGGGGATTAGCGCCCAAGTCAACTTAAAGAGTTAAGTCAATTTAATAAGGTCGACAAGGGGCTATGTGTACACTAGAAAAGTTATGTCAACTTAATAAAGTCGACTTAACTTTTCTAGCGTAGACATAGCCTAAATGTGGGATTGTTCCTTAAAGCACTGATCACTTTCAACACCCATTGACTTGAGTAAGAATAGCATGCTTTTCAGAAGTTCATAAGAGGACCTCAGCACCTCACTGGATTGGACCTATTCTGGTAATAGAAACCCTACAGTAAAAGAAAGTGCTTATAAGTGTGCTTATAAATTCACACTAGCTATAGACAGCAGAACCCTATTTATCTGTCAGGGAGAAGGCATTAGTTAAGGGACATTGAATTTGAAACTCTTGAGAAAATAAAAACCAGAGTCATTCTAAACTGTTTAAACATCATGGTCCAATGTATAATGAAGTGTGAAACATCTGAATGATATGGCAAGGTGTACATTTCCTCCTAAAGGCACAAATCAAGCTATTTGCATTCTTCTAATGATCTGAATGCGAACTCCTTGTTGTGTGCTCATATAGTCTTAGAAAATGAGAGCCACGATATAGTTAAAAAGATTTGGTATCCTAGTGAGTTTTGAGCTGCAGTGGTACGAATTTACAGGTGGTAATGAAAGAACAATGTGAAAAGGCAAACAATGAATATCTATGAAATGTAGAGAGAAAATAATCAATAATGTGTGTATCTGCCAAAGGAGAGAGAAATATAATTATTAGTGGCAGATGTCTAAGATTATGAGACTACAGAAAAGGATAACTGAAGATATTTGTGATAAAACAGAAAGTGAAATTTTTCAATGTTATTGCATGTTTTCTGGACAATTGGACAACTCAAAGATAACAGATTCTCCAAACCATACTCATTCCCTTTATAGGTTATATATGCTTAACAAATACAGAAGATTGTGGGTCCCCCCTTCCCCTGCCAGCAATTTTTAAGATTCTTTCCCCAGCTACTACTGGGATCCATCTTTCTCCTCCAGAAGACTTCATCCCATCCTCAACGTTTCTTGTATTTAAAATTGCTTATTCTTTCTTTGTTTCTTCCACACCTGCCTGAAAATATGATCATCTGTTAAAAATGTGTGTAGATAGATAGATAGATAGATAGATAGATAGATAGATAGATATGTCTGAGAAATTGGCATAGTCAGAACACTTGTCACAGTCCTGTCTGATAGGAATGGGTATGAGATCTCCAACTAATGTTATCTTTCACTGCAAGTTTCTCTGCAGTTTCCTGATGCTCCGTCATCTTCTCATCCAAATGCAACTTTAATCCTACTACAGCTCATCATCACAATAACTACAGAATGATCCCACCAGAAAATTCCCAGTCCCATATTCTCCTCCTCCCTGCCCCAGAAAAATGTTCTCAGACCTTTCCTAAAGAACATAAGCTTAAATAAAGCCATCATTTTTTTCAGTATAAAATGATTTGTACAAATCCTGTTATCTCAAACGGAGTTTCCCAAACACTTCAATCTAAGGACAGTGTTTTAGATGAAACAATAAAATAAGTTTATTAGTGACAGAAAGATTTTAAGAGATTCCATGCAAAGAGGCATAAAAGTCAGAATTCTGTTACAAAGAAATAAAACATAAAAATACCTAACTTACAAAGCTAAGTGAATTTAAACCAAAGATTTCTCTCACCACATGCTTCAGCAGTCTTATTGACTGGATTCCTATCAGCCTAGGCCCCTTCCCAGTCCAGTGATGATTCCTTTGTCCTACAAATGTTGTTCATGCCGTGAGTAGAGATGAAGGGAGAGATATGTTGGAGCATCTGTTCTCATTTTTTATAGTTCTCTTTTTCTTTGAAAATGATCTCCCACTAAGGTTCAGGAGACATACAGACTGGGGATGGAAACTTCCAAATGTTTCTTTGCCAAGTTGTATATTTCTCACTCACACCTTCTTTCCTGTGAAAGAATGGCCACTAAATCCAGCGGTAGTCTATTTGATTTAGTTTACACTTGGCTGAGGTATCAGTTTGCCTTTTGACTTTGAGGAATTGGTTTGGGTCTGCCTCCCCATATTTGGAATGTTTTAGTAACCTCATGCAGTAATTTCCAGAGGTTAGTCTCTGTACAGTAAAAACAACGAGAGTCCTGTGGCATTTTATAAGCTTACAGATTTTTTTTAGCATAAGCTTTCGTGGGCTATAACCCACTTCATCAGATTCATGAAGTAGAAATCACAGTGGAGAGGTATATATACACATGTTAGGATGGAGGAGGGCAAGTGTTAGCAAAGTCAGTTCAGAGAGCAGATGGGGCCTATTCATACCTGTTGATAAATGTGTGAACAGAACAATCACTTTTTGTAGTGTGCTAACCATTCCAAGTCCCTATTCAGACCCAATCTGATTGTGTCAAGCTTGCAAATCAGCTCCAGCTCTGCAGTTTCACGCTGAAGTCTGTTTTTGTAGTTTCTTTGTTGAAGTATGGCAACTTCCAGGTCAGCTACTGAGTGTCCATGGAGGTTGAAGTGTTCTCTTACAGGGTTTTGGATATTGTCATTTTTGATGTTGCATTAGTGTTCGTTTATCCTTTTGTGTAAGGACAGTCCGGTTTGGCTGATGTACATGGCAGAGGGACATTGCTGGCACATGATAGCATATATCACATTAGTGGATTGCAGGTGAATGAGCTCCTGATGGTGTGGCTGAGGTGGTTGGGACCTGTGATGTTACTCATATAGTAAAATATTTAACTTTACATAGAATGTTGCCAAACATATTTTACCAGAAGAATAATGATCAGCAAATTACGAGTTTTCAAATGAGTTTTCACAGAGCATACTTTGTACAATATCCATTATAAGTTTGCAAAAATGGTGAATTTAGGGAAATAGAATGTCACACCCTTCTTATGATATATCTTTGCATGCATAATTCAACTGCAGGATATGAATGTAGGACCCTGTCCCTATAGTTTTTCATGACACACTTTCTGGCAGGATAGGACTTTCCAAAGGCACTCAGTGTTGGTCTAACTTTGTTGTCAATGATAAAACTTTGAATGATACTGGTACATTACTAACTGGAAAAAAATAGAATTACCAGTAGTAATAATAGAGAAATGGCTGAAGTTTTCAATAAACATTTCTATTCTGTATTTGGTGGAAAAACAAATGATGTAGTCATGACATCTGATAACTCTTTCAATTCCATTAGCAGCTCTGGTAGATATGAAATAACAACTACTACAGTTAGTAATTTTGAAATCAGCAGGTTCAGAAAACTTGCATCCAAGAGTTATAATAATAAATATAAATAAAGAATTAAAGGGTAATATTTTTAATGACGATCAATATGGGCTTATGGAAAATGTTAGAAAAACAAATAGGTTGACCCAGAGGCGTATTCAGTCAATCATTAATCTTTATTGCCTGCTTGTTCCTTTCAATCCCCCAAGTGAGCGAGGAGGGGCTGCCTTACAATTCTTTTATTAAAAACAGTATGAAAATGTGTATATAACTGACAATGTTGTATGGACCCTTATAACATCTATACAATGCACATTTATGATTATATGGTGCATATAATTATTACTGTCCCTGTTTACTGTTTACAGGTTTTTCATATATTACACAGGTGCTTTACCTTCAAATTCATTATTTTTCACCAAATAATGACTTCACATTCCTTAAGAGGACATGATGCCAGGGAGGGAAGGGGAGCAAAGGAGATAACACTACCCAGGGCTTTTTTTGTGGTGGCACTTTTACAAAAAAGCACTGACACTACCTTTCTATTAAGGATTTAGGATGGGAGAGTCCTAACTACATTCTTTACACAGAAGGTCAGGGTGGAAGGCAGAGAAAGAGAGATAACATACTTTAACTATAATCCTATACCACATACAAAAGATATATGGCTTGCCGAAAGAGCAACCCCATTACCATGTTGACTTGTGGCTCAGATCTGGCCTGTTCTCTAGTATTAACTTTCTATTCCCCTACAGAAAATAGATCCTGCCAAAATAGCCTTATATCTTTTCTGATGAGATTACTTGTTTGGCAGATAAAGATAATAGTGATGATGTAAATAGACTTAGACTTCAGTAACATGTTTGATTTGGTACTGCATGACACTTTGAACTAGAAAGATATCAAAATTAGTTTGGTACACATTAAATGGATTAAATACTGGCTAACTGACAGGTCTCAAAATGTAACTGTATCAGATAATCATCACTGAGAGGTGTGTTTCTAGAGCATTAACATCATATGCTATTTAACATTTTTATTAATAACCTGGGGGAAAATATAACATGATCACTGATAAAGTTTGCAGATGTCACAAAATAATGATGAGCACAGGCACAAGATTTAAGGGGTTACTTAATTATAATCTATAAGTACCTCCATTGGAACAAATATTTAATAATGGATACTTCAATCAACACCAAAAGTTAGCTATAAATTGAAACTAGGCAAATTCAAACTGAAAATAAAGTGTACATTTTTACCAGTGAGAGTAATTAACCATTGGAACATTTTACCAGTGGTCATGGTTTATTTCTTCATCACTGGGTATTTTAAAAATTATGATAGGATGATATTTTCAAAATTAGATGCTATAGGAATTATTTTGAAGACAGACTAGATGATCACAATGGTCCCTTCTGGCCTTAGAATCTATGAACTATAAACCTGCTTACAGTTATTACAACAGCAAGAGTAAAAAGCATATCAGTAATAATAATGCTAGATCTGTATTATTTATATCTATATATACTGTGAAAGTTTGACAGAGAATATTTTACCTTGAAGTGTAGGGATATACAAGTAGTAGGAGACTGAGATTTTCTTTGTTTTAAATTGTAATAAAATTTCCAGTGTCTTGCAACCACCCCCATCCCCACTCCCAACTGTCTTTTTTTTTAAAGAAAAATCTACTCCAGCAGTCATGACCCATCAACTGATAAATAGTGGTCTGAGCTGCTGGAAATTGCCACCATGTCAGAAATTCCACACCCTGAAGTTTATTCATTTTGCCTCCCTACATCTCTCCACTTTCTTGATGTGGTGCAGGCAACAGCAAAGAGAAAAGAGGCACATGTGCCCCCCCCCCCCGAATAATCTGTTTGATTTAAAATAGCCCATAAGTAACCCAGCAGAGGCACTACTACTTCCATTTCTAGGGAAATACAGAATTATCTCTTTCAGTGCCTTACTGCACTCTCATGTTTATTTTGTTGGCTACATCTCTGGGAAGATGGTATTCATTGTGTAATGAGTCACTGTACCCCTTCAGCTGGAAATAAAGGACTGGTGTGCAAGTGAAGAACAATGAAAGATCATGGGGGTTAAATAAAATCTGTCTCAAAAAAGTTTTTTTTATTTGTGTTCCTTTCTCAGATTATTTTGATATACTGTGCATCCAGTGCATCCATATAACTCTTCCCAAGACCACAGGAATCTACCTACCTACCTACCTACCTACTTACGATCTCCTATGTCTACACTGGCAAATTAGTTGGAATTAAGGAAGCTTAATTCGAACTAACTTAAGCCATGGCTACACTAGGCTTTCATTAGTTCGAATTAAGGGCTTCCTAAAAAATTCAAATATGCTATACAAACTAAGGGTTAATTCGAACTAGTTAGTTCGAATTAACCAATGTGGCCATGTTAGTTCGAACTAATTGCTTAGTTCGAACTAACCAGCCCATTGAACTCAATACAATCCGCTAATTTGAACTAAGCAAGTGCCATGAATAGCACTTGCTTAATTCGAACTAAATTTTGCTAGTTTCGATTAAACTAATTCGACAGTAACTAAAATTAGTTCGAATTAGTTAGGTCGAATTAACTAATTCGAACTAACTTTAGTAAGTGTAGACATAGCCGTACACTGTATGTAAAGGAGAGTGGTATAATAAAGGAAAATATAGGCTGTTACAGTAAGAAGCAAAAGTAGAGTTGCCTGCATCTAATTATTATTTAACTGATCACATGAAACTACAATCATTTCTGTAGTGACAAAATCCTTTGCTATGTATACTGAAACAGACAATTAAGTTTCTCAGGAGGATCGTGTTGCCATAAACTGAGAAGTTTTCTTTTTATTAAAAATAAAACATGTTAAATGGCAGACCAGAATAGGAAGTCATGACCGGTGGCAGCACGCTGTCACTCACCTTACCCTAGTGAATTAATTTGCCACAAACATTAGAAATATCATTCTTCATATCTGAAGCAAAGCCATTATATTTGTATCCTGAGGATGAAAAGGAATTACGAGGCATCTAGGAACTCTCATACTTCTGTAATTATATTTATCAATAACTGAGTTGCTTGCAATTCTTGCTCATCTGTTGTTTAAACAGACGGACATCTGTCTATGAAATGTATATCCCCATGTACTTTTCTAAAATGTCAGCAGATGCAGAGGAAGCAAAATTGGGAAAATATAGGATTTTGTGACCAAAAAGAAAAAAGATAATTTCAATATAGGTAGATGGACAGACCATTGTAGGCAGATGCAGAGAGAGAAAGAGAGAGAGAGTTTATATGTCAACAGAGGTGCTTTTTTAAAAAAAAATATATATTCAAATGCTATGTTTTTATTTTCAAATAAGTTTTCATTATTTTTATTTAAACAAATGCATCTTTAGTCAACAGGAAAAAGAATTTTCAGAGGTGAATGAACATGAATGAAGATGCCTAATTAAAAAAGTTAAACTACTTGATTTTTGAATGTTTTTTAAAAAAAATCTATCTTCCCTTTTTGATATTGGTATGGATATTGGTTTAAGAAAGGATTAACTGCTTCTGTAAAAAAATTGTATTGCCATTTAGTCTTCATTATTTCTTGCCTTGTGGTCAGTCTGGAGTCTATAAATGTTTACCAAGCCGATTGGAAAATGTATCATTTCCTGAGTTTATAAATGAGAAGAGGGGGAAAAAACAGTATTTACCTTGTTTGTTTTAAAACAAAAACATCATTTTAACTTAAAAAATACATCCTCATTGTACTTTAGAGGCCCATTCCTCAGGACTCTAATGCAGCAAGTCTAGTGTGCTGTTCTATTGTATGTGATTCTCCCTTGTTATGTCTACACTTACAAAAACTAGTTTGAATTAGTTAATTCAAACTAACTAATTCGAACTAATTTTAGTGAGTTCGAATTAACTTAATTCGAACTAGCATGGCCCCACTAGAATGCTAGTTCGAACTAGCCATGTACATGCAGGGCACTTGCTTAGTTTGAATTAATCAGTTGCATGAAGGTCAATTAGTTCTGCCAATTTGCCAATTAGTTCGAACTAAGCAGTTAGTTCAAACTAATATGGCCACATTGACTTAATTCAAACTAACTATTTCGAATTAAGGGTTAGTTCGAACTAAGCAATTTAATTTATTAGTTCTAATTAAGTAAGCCCTTAATTCGAACTAATGAAGGCCTAATGTGGCTAAAGCTTAAGTTAGTTCAAATTAAACTTCTTAATTCAAACTAACTTGCAAGTATAGACATAGCCCCTGGTTCTTGGGAAAGAAGTTACAGTCTACAGGTGAATCCAGGATGTTTGTAGAAGAATCAGCACTTTGCGTGGAGTAGAAAGTAGAAAGGAACCTCTTGTCTGAGCCTGTTCCAGTGAGGCTCAGTGAAAATGGCAGAAATTAAGATGTTACTAATCTGGCTCCCGAACTGCTAAGCCTCATTGAGATAACCTCTGCTTTACAGCAGGAAGACAAGCCCTGTCAAAAGCAGAAATAGGTGATACCCCAAAGTAACACTGAGCTGTGTGGTAGGGTGAGATTCCTCATCTGTCTGTGTCTAACCAGGCATAACCCCCTCCTCTTCACACCACAATTGCTAATTGAGAAGTTCCTTATGTTCATTGACAAAAGATAACTATCACAATTGTAAATTGTAGTGAAGACAAAGAAAAATGTTAATTCCATATTAACACTACAATTGACAGTTGTATTATTTACTATGTGCTAATGAAGACAGAATACAACATGATTGCACTATAATGTAGACTAAAGTCCAGGCTTCCATTCCCTCTTTTGACGTCTAGTGTAGAACAAACAGCAGACTAGATTTCTTGGTAAGATTTAGAAAGAGCAATGGTTCAGGTAAATGCAAGCCCAATTTAGCCTACAGGCCATGTGACTGGGAAGAGAGAGATAGAAAATAATATCTAAACATTGACTTGTGGCAATTAGATTGCATTTAGTTGCTCAATGAACTTGCACTGTATCATACGGAAATGTTTAGAGTGCTTAGCAGCCTCAGATAACATTCTGTTTAGCAATTTCCATAATCACTCAATCAGAAATTGACTGACAAAAGTTCGAAAAATTTGAACAGTAATGTCCAGAAAGCTCACCCCCTAAATACACAACGGGTATGCACAGGAGACTCTGCACAGCTCTGTCTCTTGCTTTAAGATTTTTGTACTGAACAGTTTGCCACCAAATACAGGAAACCTTGATTATAGTACCTATTGGCAGCAGGCTTCATTGTTTCCCTCAAGGTCCTCATTGATTTCTG
This sequence comes from Pelusios castaneus, assembly GCA_007922175.1. Lineage (NCBI taxonomy): Eukaryota > Metazoa > Chordata > Testudines > Pelomedusidae > Pelusios > Pelusios castaneus. Next base: position 9,372,244 of record ML685832.1, read on the forward strand.
CTAATCTGATAGGGATGTGATGAGGATTCATTCGTTAATGTGTGTGAAGCACTTTGAAGATGAAAAGTTCTTTGTAAGTGCTAAGTATCATGCGGAAAATGTATGTGAGGGGAATAAGGGTGTGAACCTGGGATCTAAATACAATTTTATAATCTCCTTTTTGCTAGTAAGAAGAGGTACTTTAATTCTTTCCAAGTTGAATATGATCTCATTTTCAGAAAAGTAGAAAAGCTTTACACGACCAGCCTACTCCTCTTGAACCTGATGAAAGCTTATACATATGTTTTCTCTCAGTCCTTTCCCTCTCATTAAGAAAAAGACTGTGGATCCTGTTGTTTAAGGAACTCAGGCAACTGTCTAATTATGAACTTATAATACACATAAAACACAGCATACTTAGATGATTTCCTTTTGGCATTTGAAAAGGAAAAAAGGAATTGGCCTCATGCCATACAGATGAATGAAATGAACAGTGTATTAGCAACAACTTTGAAAGCTCCAGCATTTTATCTGGAGTAAATTCTGGGTGTCTCATGCTGTGACTGAAGTTTATGAGTGTACAGAAATAAAAACTTAGAATGGTCTTGAGTAAGTAAAATAAATATTTATGTTTGATTAATGGCTCTAATCTGCTGAGAAGCACAGTGTTTGGGAACATTTTTTTGGTCCACAGTATAGAACTAAACAAGGGTTGCACTTTTTTAGATTAGACTGGGGAAAGTGCTGCATGGTTGTACAAATGAAAGGAAAGAATTCAGGAAGCACTCCCCAATTTGATCGTATGCCCCCAGGGCTGCCACCGTCTCAGGCCTTATGCTCCCAGCATATCAAGTGAATAATGCTGTACATGCCACAAAAGATGGAGCCAGGATTTTAACCACTATTCTGCCCTAGTCAAGACAAGTGTGCTAGCATGGGATATCCATGCTACATCCTTTCAAAGGAAATCACAGCCCTTCCCATAACTCTTACAGACATTCAACTTCAGGCTTTGCAGGGGACCACCACTGCAATCATCCCCCATAAACCGGTCTGTATCTGTACAAACAGTCTTGACCAATGGCTACAATTTAGCTAGTTTCTAAGTGTTATCACAATGTAAATGTAAACATAATAATAATAATAATAATAATAATAATAATAATAATAATAAGTGAAAATATTAAGCAAATAAAATTCAGAGCCCTGAACCTATAAAATACAGATTTTAAAAAACGTATCTGGAATGTATCATGCCTGGTCCTGGTTTCTACCTTATCCTTTGTGAGGTTCAAATGTCTTGGTGGTCTATCTGAGACAGTCAGTATTGCAAGTTGCTGATTATATATATAGATATAGATGATATATAGATATAGCTATCGTAAATGTACTTAAAATTACCATTCTTGTGCCTCTATTGCGACAGTTCATACTAATTTCATTTTTATAAACATGACTAAAAGCAGCAAAAAACAAAAATGGAAAGGAAAAGAGATTGTTTTCATTTTGCTGACACTGACAACTTCTCCCACCTTTCTGGAAAGTATGCAGCATACAAAACAGATGCCAGTGCAGTGGTGGGTATGTTGAATATTCAGTTTCTAAATGCTTTGAATATACATCACATTTTAATGTGCGTGTGTTTTAATGTGGTATTTAAAAAAAGGAGAAAAAAAACGGAAAAAAAAACTGTCAGTAGTACTATAAATGGTTGGAAATGTCACTTCTAATTTGTTCACAAGAGACAGCAAGAAGATTATCACATCACATATTGCTGAGCTAAGTTATAAATGCAATCACTTTTTAATTGGTTACTTGTAGTGCTTCTGTTAAATTCCCATTTATATAACAATGATGTGTTTAAACTACTCTGGTCTTGGTGATAAAAGAGCCACCCTTCAAAACACTGTCCAGAGGATTAGGTTACCTTTTCAAATGTATCCTATTACATATGGAGGACTAAATTCTCTAATTTAAGAAAGTAAGAAATCCTCAGTTAATAGATCTGTTAAATTCAATTCTCTTCTCCAATGCATAGCTGACCACTCAGCCACAGTGATCTTTCACCATTTGGTCCATTCCTGTACAGCTATATGAGCTTGACAGACCAACAGTCCAATCATGGAACAGACTTGATGCATCCATATAATAGGGAGTCTGCCTTTGGGACTCCTCCACACCTTGTTTGGTAGAATTGTTATCCCAGATGTGACAAGCCATCCAGAGAAACACATTAGCCAGAACGTTTTGCACAATTCTGGCAATATGTCCAAAAAGTGCAAGCTGCTTACTGTGGACAATTGCCCCAGTAATTTATAGATTGGAGTGGCCATAAGCTTCTACATTATGAATGAAGTCATTGCACTTTATGACAAATATATGACATTGGCATTTTGTGTGGAAAGTCTCCAAATTTGCCCAATCTGAGCACCATAGTGTCCATGTTTTGCAATCATACAGCAATACATAGAAGATACAGCTAGAATAAATAAACAAGGAGTCCTGTGGCACTTTTAAAGGCTAACAAATGTATTTATCACATGAGCTGTCGTGGGAGAAAAATCCCATTTCATGAGACACTTTGAAGATGGGGGACTTAAAGAATGGGAGGAAAATAAATGTCTTTATTTATGTATTTATTTATTTATTCCCCTCCCCTCCATTCTGTTCTGATGGAATACTGCATTATGAAATCCATTACCTGACAAAAGAGTGCAGAAGTTAAGATGCAGCCCTGTCTGACACCAGATGGTGATTTAAAAGGTGCGGACATTGAACTCCACAGATATATGAGTGGTGGCTTCATTATACAGCTCACTAATCAAGTCCAGCAGAGTGATTTGAATTCTTGTGCCCTTTAACACTTATAATTGTGTTAGTCAAAATACAAGGTGTGCATTCTACCCCTTGTAGAAATGCTAAAGTTATCACATAAAGCAGTGAAGTTACAACTGTTGTAAGAAACATTGTTTTCAACTGGCAGAATGTTGTAATAGATTTATACTGAGGAAAAAGTAATTAAACAGTTATATGAAAGTGTGGTCTATGTTTTGTTTGTTTGTTTGTTTGTTTGTTTGTTTGTTTGTTTGTTTGTTTAGGTTTCCGTTTTTGTTTTTTGGAAAAAGAAAATAATTTGCCACTGATGTGTAATCAGGAAAAATGAAATGCATTAATTTCAGAAGACAGCTTAACTAAGTCCAAGGAAGTTTAAGATGATGTAACTTACACTTCTTCAGCCTCCTCATTATGTATATTACACTAATTTAGTTTCCCTTCAGCTTCCGTAGATTATCTTAAAACTTCTTACCAATATGTATCTGACAGCACTTAAATACTGCCCTTAATGTGATCCATTGGGATCAATAAGACCTATCCAGTTGAGCTAGTAAATTAAAATACTAGAGTATGAAATGTTCATTTCAGATGTTGTAATAAAGCAACAAAAAAGTAACAGAGTATTCAGTGATGCATTATACAGAATTATAGTGATCTAGTTATAGATAATGAAAAATAACTTCTAATTACACAGCATTTTTCATCACTCATTTATTCATCTCTTCAGTCTGATAAAAATGATTTTGGCCACAGCATGTTTCCTTGAGTTATAACAGACATTTCATACACGGGTACTTTTCATTTACCAGCTACCAACTATGCTAATTATCAAAAGGCTTACAACACTTTATTTCTTCATGCCATCCATCAAGACTACAAGTAGTAGCATGAGGAGCTTTCTCTTTTCATTGTACTGTAATAATATAACTGTTTCATTGCAAATGTAATAATGTCTCATTATATGGAGACACACAATAGAGAGATGTAGACCATTTAGAATCAGCATTACCATTTTATAAACCTACCTGACATATGTGGCTTTAATCACGTGGCTTCAATTCTAATGTTAATGGGAGTTTTGTAACTAAGAACAGTGCCAAAAATTACCTTTCTAAATACTTTCTAAATTCATGTTACCTTTTCTAGAGATTATAATATTGCTGACATGCAAATAAGAGTATTTCTTACATGTTTCTATTAAAAAGAACTGAATAACAAAACAAAGGGGATGAAAGAAATTCTACTGCCAAGGTACACTCTGCATATAGATAAGATACAATAAGAATGCACTGCTATCATATTGATTCTATTACTAAATACAGTATACAAAATTTTACCAGGCACATTCATTCCATCAGTGCTAAAATATTCACTCAAATTAATGCTAAATACATAATTCAAACTAACTTGATGAAAATTCTTAGCAAGATTTTCAAACTTTTATGTCTCAGACTCAGCATTTAAATCATATTTAGGCACTCCAGTAAATAGCCTGATTTTCAGAACTACTGAGAATTCATAAATTTTTGGTGCTTAATTTGGGCTCCCCAAAAACTTATCCCCCAGACTAGAATTTGATACAATACCTCTGTCGCTGAGGGCATATATTTCAGATAATTTCCCAGGTTTGTATTTCTTCTTCTTATGGTATCTGAAAATCAGAGTGGGAATGAGTGGGCTAATATGTATTATAGCTCATAATACTAATAGGAAAAAAAGAACTTCAGTTAATCACAAATGTAATTGGAATCCACAATTAAAAAGCTTGAGTTAATTGTTTCACTGAAGACACTGAAGTAACAAGTTACTGATTTGATTCTTCAAGTCTAGCACTGCTAGATTTATTGTCTCTGTTAATACTGTTTTAAGGGAGATTCTGAGAATACTTATGTATGAAGGCAACATTTTGTGGGGAGGTTTCAGTATTACTCAGCTTCATTTGCCTAGATATGACCTCAGAAAATTAAAGCAATTATTTGACATGAGAGTGAAGTTCTATTCTATATAAAAGCAGCACCTTTCTGCTTATGTGGCCTATTACTCATGTGTATTCAGACATACTCAGCCATTTTAGGTTCAAAAATAAGGATCAGATTGTTCAACAGAACTTCTCTCTGTGTAGGGAGCAAAATTCAAGACTGAGTTTGTAGGCCTAATAGATAAAAACACCGTATCCCTAGTTATGACCATGGTGAATACCATCTAGAGTTGCTGGCACATGTTAATCATGCCATTATCTATCTATCTATCTATCTATCTATCTATCTATCTATCTATCTATCTATCTATCTATCTATCTATCTATCTATCTATCTATCACCAAGGGATTTATTTTGGCTTTCATGGTATCTCATGGCTTCCCTGGTGTCTCAATAGACTCACTGACTTTAAGGCCAGAAAAGAACAATCATAATTATCTAGTCTGACCTCCTCTACTTTACAGGCCACAGAACATCACTCACCTGCACCAATACCCTTGACTGAGCTAAAAAAAAGTCCACAAATCTTGATTTAAAGATTTCAATTTACAGAAATTCCACCATTTAATCTAGTTCAGACCACCAAGTAAACCTTGCCCTGCACGGCAAAGGAACACAATCATCCCTCAAATGTATATACTAAGCTGACCAGTGGAAAAATTCCTTACCAACCCTAGATATGGCAATCGATTAGACCTGGAACATGTGGGTAAGACCCACCAGACAGACGCCCAGGAAAGAATTTTCTGGAGTAACTCAGCAGCCTCTGTCTAGTATTCCATCTTCAGACATTGGAGATACATACTAATAGATGGGCTATATACCACTGTAGAGAATCTCATCATATCATCCCCTCCATAAAATTATCAAAACAGTACTGAAAAAAGTTAGAGTTTTTTGTCCCCACTATTCCTTTTGGAAGGCCTTTCTGGAACTTCATTCTTCTGTTGGTTAGAAAACTTTTAACTTCATTCTTAAATTTAATGATGGGCTGTTTATATCCATTTCTTCTTGAGCCAACATTAATTCAAACAACATTTCCGCTTCTCAGGTTTTCACTCCCCTGATGTATTTAGAAAGAAGCCATAAATCTCCTCCTTAAGTCTCCTCTCATAAAATAGGTTCTCCAGTCCTTTAATCATTCTAGTAGCCTTTCTTTGCACCTGTTCCAGTTTACATTATTCTTCCTTAAGCATGGCAGACAAGAACAGCACACAGTATTCCATATTAGGCCTTACCAGCATCCTTTATGATGTTAATAACACTTCCTTATCTGTAATAGAAATACTTTTCTATTTGCATTTTAGGGTTGCATTGGCCTTTTTTTATTGCCACATCACACTCTTCTCTAATAGTCATCTTGTGATTGACCAATACCCCCGTATCATTCTCCTCCTCTCTTGCTTCTAATTTATACATCTTCAACTTATAGAAAACATTCTTTGTATTACTCCATGAACACATGGCTTTGCACTTTGCACTATTAAGTTTTATACCACTGCAGACTTACCATGGTTATTGCAGCAAGGGCCTGGATGGGCTATCAGCACACCTGTTCAAAAAAAGAAGTAGAGAGAGATTTAAAACAAGGATGATTGACAGGTTAAGCCCAAGAAAATGAGCTAGCCTATCCAATGAGAAAGATTCTCATAACAGGCCAGATCCCTGGAGGAGCAATTCTGTGAGACAATAGAACCCATATTGAGGAAAGAAAAAGAGGAGTCAGCCACTGAAAGGAGGATTTTGGGGGGAGCTTGGCAATCCTGTATCTTCATACACGGTCACCTTTGAAAATTGGCCTCTGGGAACTTGGCAAAAATCTTCCTATATTTGTTCTGATCCCTGTTCATGTCAGCTCTCAATTTGTAAGTTTCAGCTGGGAAAACTCCAAACTCTTTTAGGACTAGATTAGTCCTTTAGCTCTCTAGCTAAAGCAGTTATCACACGGTATAAAATATTTCTTGATAATAACTCACGAGTTCCTGCCTGAATTCCTTTCTTTCTTTCTTTCTTTCTTTCTTTCTTTCTTTCTTTCTTTCTAGCTATGCCATTTCTGCAGTGTGGCAGACTGTACTAGCATCACATTGGAAAGGTGAGGGTTAACAAATGCTCTAAGTCTCTTCACCCTTGTTGGGCATGCTTCCAGCAGGAGAAGCATTCAATAGGGAGCAGCTCAGCTTCTAGGCTGACTGAGGAGGGAAGTGGTTCTGTGCAGCAGTCTCCTGTCAGAAAGCCATAAAGACTCCAAGCCTCTGAGGTAGAGATTCCTAGCTGCATTTCAGGAAGCCAGTTGACTTCAGGAACCAAAGAAGATGATTTGCTGTTGCGAGCAGAGATGCTTCTGGAGATGAAGAAGAGGGAATATGAGAGAAACCCCACATTCAACCCTGAAGATAATGCTGAAGGGGTTGGGATTAGGACAAGAAGGGAACATACTATGGGTTTTGGGACCTGAACTCTGTGCCAGAGTGTCTTTTTTGAAGGACCTTGGGTTGGAACATGGTGGAGGAGAGTGGGCCCAAGTACTCCTCCCCTCCCAGCTCTCATCATTGAGTGATACTAATCATCTGATATTTCCATGGAGTGAAGCTGCTCCTTGTACTCTTGCCACTGAATAATACAACCCTTTGTAATACTGCTGCTAGGCAAAGGGCCCCTTGTGACCCCACTGTTGGGGGTTATATCCTGCAGTATCACCATCAGGTAGGGCTGTCAGCCCAAAGCATCAAGCTAGAACCCCAACAGGCAGTGATGATGACATTTTTTTCCAGGACTAGCATAGCATAGACATTAGGAGATACCATCAGGTTCCCCCTACAGAGGGAACTAGGTTAGGATCTGAAACTGAAGTGCATCCACATTGTGGAGGTTCTGAGTGCATCAAACCTAAGGTAGTCAGGGCCATTGTTTGGAAGATACTTACTTACTGACCATGTCCTAAAGCAGAGGGATAACTTACTCTCTGTTACCAAACATACCACTTTCACTAGCCAATCAGGGCCCCAGCATATTTCACGTAGCAACAGGATATTATATCCTCTGGCATAACTCACATGGTTGGATTCCAGTGCCTCTAAGAGTGCATGTTTACCTTTTGTTTAATAGAATTATTCACTTTGATATGGTGTATGTCTCTGTGTTATTCCTTCATATATCAGATGGGATGGGGTTTTATATTAAGTGAGTTTTTTGTTTTTTCTTTCAGGCAGGGCCCCTGGCACTTTTTCCTGGAAGTCACATGGGTGCTGGAGGCTGTGATCTGTATCTGAATAAGACAAAGAAAATACTCAGCTAAGGCTGAAGGTGGAATAGAGAAGAAGCCAAGTCTGTCCATCAAACTCAGACGAAGAGTTGTATCAGAGGAGGTAACTAGATAGGATATAGGGTTGTCATATATATTGAATTATTTATGTAAAGCATATTAAGATGGAACCTATGATTTTAGGATTATTTTCTTCATAAATCTATTATAAAATTATAACATCCCAATTAAACCTGGTTTATTTTAAGTCCATTTGATTAGGACTCTACTAATGTATTTTAGACAAGGACTTCTTTCCTTATCACTACTACAATGTGCTGAAAAAGTATGAAGCAGGACTGACTGGGTTTTTTAGTCTTTACTGTAATTCTTGAAAACTGTAACTTTGGGGAATTATTTTACTCTTGAGTTGACTATTAATTGCAACCCTAAGGCATCAATGATAATTAATAATTCTGTGTCAGTCTATTCTACCCAAAGCAGATGTACTAGTTAGAATTTTCCTTTCTTATTTCCCCAGTTTTCTACCTTGGTAAGTGACCTTTATTAAATTATGTTTCAACCCAGGAATTTATGACATTCAAATTTCACAAGGGAAGCTGAGCATGCCATCTCCTTAGCTCTTGTGGGAAGCTGTTCCAAATTTATCTAAATTTCAGACTCTTTGCTTTTCAAGTTAATACAGATACCAGAGAAGCAAGTTACATTGTTATTTAGATGGAGTGATTTTGGTGCCTCTCAGATTCATCCTTATTTCTCCTTTAAATGTTTCAAACATGTTTATATATTTAAGAGTTACCTGATCTCCTTAAAGCTTACTAACCCATTTGAAGACCATTCTTTGTCTTCTTTCAAATCTATTTTGTCTTAATGCTGCTTTTCCCAAATGCCTATGCTATACAGGATTGATTCTTAAAGGGTTACATTTTCAGATGCTATATTTATTGCAGATGTTGCTTGTATTTCTCCCATGGGTCACATAATAATATTTCAAGTCATTTTCCACACCTATTTGTAGAAGAATTGAGATAAATGTGGGTCTCAGGGTTGCATTTGGCCACAGTTTATTTCTTTTCACTGCACTATAGCACTGGGATGAAGTAATGGAGCAACAACTAAATGCCATTTAATCCAAAGTTATATTTGATATGAGGGAACAAGCACTTTATCTGATGATATCTCTTGCTATTTTAGGACCAAATTCTGTCATACTGACTCATACTGATTACAGTGAGAATACTCACAGAGTAAGATGTTACTCAATGTGTTCAGGACGATGGAATGGAGCCTTTATTGTTTGTTCCTGAAACAGTTAGTGTATAATGTTGGGAAATATTGCAAAAAATTCTGGGAGTACAGGTGCCATCAAAAAGTGTAAATATTGCATTTTTCCCTATTGATGCTTGACTATAATTTCAGGAAAGGTGAGGGCTTTACATATTAAAGCTGTGTTTAACACATTAAATCAAAATATATTAGTTAAAAATAGATCACACAGAGTGTTGCTTCTTCTTCTTCTTCTTCCTCCACATCATAGAGCACTTTAGAGATCAAATCCAGCACACTTCTTTGCAGCTGCATAGACTACTTGACAGCAAAAAAGGTACAGATGCTCTCCACAATGCTTGAAGGCTGGATGGTCAATTAATAAGTAAGATGGATGCATCTCCTCAAATGACAGTGCACAAAGCTGGAAGGGGGAAGCATGAGCAGATGTGGGGTGTGAGTGGGGAAATGGTGGGAGAAGGCTGGATGATTAGCTGTGACTTGGGCAAGACACCCTACTCAAATATCTTACATCTATAGTAGCCTGTGGAAGGTATATCAGGTGCCAGATTCATCCACTTCAAATGGTTCCATGGTTGCTTCACAACCTGGGGAAGTTCCAAAGGAGTAGCCGTGTTAGTCTATTGCAGAAAAACAAGCAGAGTCCTGTGGCACTTTTAAAGACTAACAGATTTATTTATTGCATGAGCTTTCCTGCTTGTATATTGGACAAACAGGACTCTTTACAAAAGAATTAATGGACACAAATCTGATATCAGAAATTGTAACACTCAAAAACCAATAGGGGAACACTTCAGATTCGCTGCTCACTCCATTGATGACTTGCCAATAACTGTGCTGAAACAGATGAATAACAAATCACAGCTTCAAAGAGAAACTGCAGAACTCAAATTTATATGCAAATTTGACTCAGTTGCCTTGGGATAAAACAGGGACTAAGGATTTTTTTCTCATTACATCAGGTGATTTGACCTCACCTTCCTCTACATGCTGTTCCCCAGTGTTTGAATCCTAACATCAATTTTGATTTGCTGTTATAGCCTGACCTGATCGTATGGCATACACTTCCCTGCATTTAATTTCCTCCCATTCTGTAAGTTTCCCATCTTCAAAGCATCTGATGAAGAGGGATTTTCTCCCATGAAAGCTCATGCAATAAATAAATCTGTTAGTCTTTAAAAGTGCCACAGGAGCCTGGTGAAGGGATCCTTTCCTTTAGGCCCTCACTAGAGTATGTTCCCAGAGCCCAGCTACCCTGCCTGGCTGCTGAATTATGGGAGGACTATGTATATATTATTTGCAAAAAATGTAACATAGTTCTCCTTCTATTCTTCCTTTAAGATATGACTGGTTTGTTTGATTTATAATATATATTATAAATTTATAATATACAGGAGCCCACTATTGATTCTTGGGAACAGAAGGTCCCTGTAGTTTTCTTATACTAGACTAAAGTGTCTGGCTTAATTATATTAATTTTTGACATGCAACAGCCTTGATCTTCCTGAAAGCTTTAGGGAAACACAATTCATTCACAGTTTAATGAAGCCTGTACACCTTTTTGCTAGAACTGTTTTCCCATCTTTATTAGATTGCAAGTGGTTGGGGTATTTATCTTGGCTTAGATTTTTAAAGGTATTTAGGCACTTCTGCAATCAGCTATCCACTGCCTGACTGTTTAAAGGGCCTATGCATCATTTTAAAAGGAGCCTTATTTAAACAGTCAATGAGATTTAGGTTCCTAAGTGCCTATATCCTTTCAAAAATGAGATTCAGGTATTGCAATTAGCCCAGCAACAGTAAAATATCTAAACATCTAGGTCCTTGTCTTATACTATTTGTAAAATACCATGTGCACTGATGATGCTGTTTAATATATACAAATATATTAGAGTTTTGGCTGTTGGTGTTCCTATCCCAGTATTATTGCTCAGGGCTCTGATATAAATGGGAGAAAAACCTGATTCATGTCATCCTGGGTCTTCTATAGACCACCAATATAGGAGAAGGAGTTATACAAGACTTTCTTCAAACAACTAAAAGAAGTTTCCAGAACACAGGCCCTGATTCTCATGGGGGAATTCAATCACCCTGGCATCTGGTAGGAGAGCAATAAATCAGAGCACAGATAAAAATCCAGACGGTTCCTAAAGAGTGCTGGGGACAAATTCTTTGTGCAACTACTGGTAGAACCAACTAGGGGCTATGCTCCTTTTAACTCAATGCTAACAACCAGGGAATAAATGGGCATGATATCCTGGGAGGCTAATATAAGTGGGAAACGAGTCCAAGAAAGCTGGATGTATTTTAAATAACCTTTACTGAGGGTACAGGAATAAACCATTACAATGCACAGAAAGAATAGCAAATATGGTTAACCAACTTGGTGTAACAGAGAATTATTCGGTAAGCCTAAATAAAAGAAGCCTACAAGAAATGGAAGCTTGACAGCTGCCTAGGGAAGAGTATAAAATATTGCTTAAGACAAATCACAATTGGAGTTGCAGCTAGCAATGGGCATGAAGGGTAACAAGAATGGTTTCTATAGGAATAAACAAAGAGAAGGTGGTCATGGAAAATGTAGGCCCTTACTGAATGGGGGAGGTAATCTACTTCCAGATGATGTAGAAAAGTCTGACATAGTCAATGCTTTTTTTGCCTCTGTCTTCACAAACAAGGTAAGTTCCTGGACTACTGCACTGAATAGGGAGGAGATGAGCAGCCCTCAGTAGTGAAAGAATAAATCTGGAGCTATTTAGAAAAGCTGGACATATACTAATGCATGCGGCCAGATGCAAGACACCCAAGTGTGTTGAGGGAGCTGGCTGATGTGACTACAAAGTTATTGACCATTATCTTTAAAAAATCATGTCAATTGGTTGAGGTCCTGGACAACTGGGAAAAGGCAAACATAGTGTACATCCTTAAAAAAGGGAAGAAGGAGGAGCCAGAGAATACAGACAAGTCATCATCACCTCATTTCCTGGAAAGATCATGAAACAGGTTCCTAAGGAATCCAGTTTGAAGCACTTGGAGGAAAGGAGGGTGATCAGGAATAGCCAGCATGAAATCATCAATTGCAAGTCATGCTTGATCAATCTGATCACCTTCTATGATAAGATGACAGGCTCTGTGAATGCAGGGAAAGTGGATGACATGATATACCTAGACAAGGCCATTAATAAAAAAGTTAAATAAGATCAGTTCCAAAACTGTCCCCTCATGAACTCCACTAGTAACCTACCTACAGCTTGACAGTTCACCTTTCATTATGACTCATTGTAGTCTTCCTTTAACCAGTTCCTTATCCACTTTTCAATTTTCATATTAATCTCCCCTCTTCCCCCCACCCCCCCAATTTAATTCATAATCCCCATGTAGAACTTACTGAAAACTAGGTAAATTAGATCTACTGCATTCTCTTTGTCTGAAAAATCTGTTATCTTCTCAAAACAGGAAATCAGATGTGGCTCAAGCCTGTTGCTTGGTGTCCGCAGTGGGTAAAGGATGGGAGAAGGAAGGCTCCTGGAAACTTAAAGTGGTGGCCAAAAATAATAAACTTTATTAGTCTCCCTCTTTGGGACGCAAAGGGTTAACAGTTGGGCTTCTTGCTGGACTAAACTCAGAAGTCAGCTTCACAGATAACAAGATAGCCCCAGGGGATTACTTCACAGTTTAACATACCATGAGTTACACAGAGACAAACGTTCAGAATAAACCCTCCTCTTGGACTCTTTTGATGATTTAGAGACAAAGTATAACAAGATAGAATCCAATAAATAAAACGATAAGCATAACAATAATCCCCAAACCTACACCAATTGTAATACCTTGGGTTAAAACTGAGGTAGAAGAGTGATTCACATTCAACTATATACATTTAAAGGGAAGAGAAACAATCATGAGAAGTAAATGTGGGGGATACTCGGGATCACATACATACCAAACTCGGGATCACATATGTACCAAGACTATCAGGTGGGCAATTAGCAACAGCATGACGTCTTAAGGTGGAGGTTGAAATCGACTCGGGCCGGCACTCTCTGGGGAACTCCTACTGCAGGGTGATCAGGCCTAGCAGTTAACTTGAGGAGACTCTCCCGTGCTCCATGCGGCATGGAAGCTTTTATGGCCTAGGCCACGGCTTCCTGCCGAGGGCTGTGATTGGCCAGATTTCGCTGCAGCAGGAATTTTGGGTGAGGGGCTGCCCGGTTCCTCCTATCCTTATTTGGGCAAAGGAATTTTCACCAGCTCTCTAGGTTCTGGGTCAGATCCTTCTACACCCCGGGGGGGGGGGCAGAGCAGCCATGATTGACTTGCCCTCCAGCACATGGGTGAGGGGGATGACCCACCCCTTTGGGAGCTGGCTGAGAGCGAATCAGGGTCCGAATAAAGCATGTTGATAGTCACAAGCCTAGCAGCCAGGAGTTCTCTACGTGCAATAAAGCATGTTGATAGTCACAAGCCTAGCAGCCAGGAGTTCTTTACATGACCTGGGGGGCAGTATCTGGTATGTGACCTGGGGACAGTATCTGGTATGTGACCTGGGAAGAGTATCTGATAAACAGTTTCTCTACGTGACCTGAGGAGAAACAGTTTCTATGTCTTTATATCACAAGGGAGGTGGCGGCCAGTTTATGGGGTGCTCATAACAGCACCTTAACACTTGGTACTTGGAGTGACTTTTCTCCTCTTTTCCCATAGGTTCACGAGAACCTGGGTCCTTTTTCTGATTCTTAGTGCTTCCCCTACAGTTGACTCTTCACTGTGCCAAAGGAAGCTACTAACAGGCAAGGAACAATTTTTAGAAATATCAAAATAAACCCCAGCAAAGAAATAACGCACCCCAAAATAACAAAAGAGGCTTTTAATTGGGAGTGGGAAAATAGGATCTGGGAAAGAACATGGATAGCGGTAACTGATAAGTACTAAGCATTAACAAATCAAATCACAAATATTCCCAGCTCACTCCCTGACATTTTCCCAGTTCGCTGGTATGCTGAGGATAAGTCCATAGATGAACCCCATGAATACTAACTGATTTAAACAAAACAAGGGATATTTTCTAATGTCTTCACCCCTGGGTAGAGCAGTGTCCTCTCTTCACTCTTAACAGGTTCACTGGCTCCCTTGTCTGGAGTCCTGTGGAAGACCTACCTAACTCTTAGTGGCCAGCAGTTTGCTGCCACTCTAATTTTCACAGGGCTGGAACTTCTTGATTCACACAGCTGTTCAGGAGCTAATAAAAGATTCCGTGAGGTGTTCTGCTTCTCTAATAAATGGCTCCCAAGCTCAGACTAAACCTCTTCTCTTTATCAATGAGCCAGGCTATCTCCTCCCATTGAGCAGCCCTAGTTCAGAAGTTTCCCTGTTGACCTAAGCAGTGGTTTCCAGCCCATTCTGTCCCAATCCCTGATTCCTAGCATACTGGGTAATTGTTCAGAGGGCTCTACTAACCATTTTGGTTGCAATCCCATGGGTTGAACACCTCTTTTGTGTGTGTGTATATATATACACTGAACAATCAGATTCTGGAGATA
>ML685832.1:9387525-9462729 GCA_007922175.1 Pelusios castaneus
GTGTGTGTGTGTGTGTGTGTGTGTGTGTGTGTGTGTGTGTGTGTGTGCGTGCGCTATCTATATCTGTATTTACACACACACCTTTTACACATACAAAGTTAATGCTAGGATATATAACTCACTCCTATAAAAAGCTTCATAAATGGAAACAGTTTCTGTAAGAAAGGTTGCTGATGGGACACATTAGAAAAGTAATTTTTTTAAAAAAAATTCTTCTCCCAGTAGGAAATTGGATTTTAGCCCAGTTACCTTAAATGTATCAAGTCAGACAGTTTTCAGCACTGTGGCTCAGTTCCTTGTCAAACTTATAGTTGAAAAAAAAAAAAAGGACCCTGGGGAAAGTAAACCTATCACCAGTTTTCTTGTACTACTGTGAAAACACTGATGACTGTATAATCAGGGTGACATTGACAAAAGGTAATGCCTATGCAGTTTGTTACCTCAGACAATTATCTTTTCTATCTGAGATTGTTCCTACATTTTTTGATAAGGTAAAATAGATTTTTTGTGGGGGTGGGCATGGCATGATGTAATACTATTAATAGGACAATAGGCTATGTCTACACTGGCAAGGTAGTTCGAATTAAGGAGGCTTAATTCAAACTAACTAAAGCCATGGCTACACTAGGCTTTAGTTAGTTCGAATTAAGGGCTTCCTTAATTCGAACTAATAAGTTTGTATAGGGTATTTGAACTAAAGGGTTAATTTGAACTAACTAGTTCGAATTAGCCAATGTGGCCATGTTAATTCAAACTAATTTCTTAGTTCGAACTAACCGGCCATTGAAATGATTGAGGATCACTAATCGCTATCTTTTTCTAGTTCGAATTAAGCTAATTCGAACTAACTAAAATTAGTTTGAATTCGTTAGTTCGAACTAACGAATTCAAACTAATTTTAGCAAGTGTAGACATAGCCAATAGTGAATTTAACTAGGCATAATCTGTAACCGAATCTTTAACTATTTAAATGATAATTATTTCAAATCCCTTAATTCTTGTTTTATTAAACTCACCTATGGCACAGTAAAGCAAAAAAAGCAAACTGAATTACAAGGAAACCGAAACTGCTAACATAATGTCTCAGGTGAATGTTACATAAAACAAAAGAGTCAGCTAACCCTTTGCATTTTTTATTGCTGCTTTGGTAGTTTTTGCTGTTAAAAATCACATGTACTGTTTAAAAAACCAGGATACTGCCAAGTAAAGAAACACATAGTACATCACTACAGTTCATTTCTTTTTATTTTATACTAGCTAGGAAAATAATACATGTCTGGACTATAATAATGATGTCTCAAATTTGCAGTTGTATAGTATTTCTAACTTCACTTTTCTAAACACTGGCAGGATTTGTCATTTTATAGTACAAGAAGTTCTCAGAACTGTCAGTTATTTTCCTTTTTTTATTGTACAAGCATTTGAGTAAAATCCCCAGAAATATGATGTAGATGTCAATCCTCACTGACACATAGTCTGATTGGAATTAATATTTTTTTTTCATCCAATCTAAGGGCAGAAGTCTGCTTTCAGATTTACAGGACAGATCTGATATTCCTCTAATCTTATATGCAATGAAAGTTAGAAAGAACAGACCTGGCCTCCTGGATCTGAGAACATAATTGTCCTCCTAAAAATGAGAGTTGGAACTCAACCCTGACTGAATTCAATGGATGTTTTGTCATTGAATAAACCAGAACCAGGATTTCACTTGGGGGTTTTTAGAGTAAAATGTGAACTCTACAGTAAGGATGAGCAAGAGAAGGACAGAACACTCCTAAGGGTAATAATATACGTGCCAACAGAAAGTATGGAGATTTCAGTAAAATGATATCTCTAGATGACAATTGAACATGGGAAGAAGTGTGTCCTCAGAATGAAACAAGAATCATAATTCATTGTTTCATTTACTTTATATAGATATATGATTCTTACAACAAAATGATTGGCCAAATGTCATTATTTTGGTCATTATTTTTTCAACCACTATTGGTTATAATAAAAGCATCCTGACTGGTTAATAATTAAATGATACAGTATTTTAATATATGTTGCCAAGAGCAGCAGAAACCACATTAAAGAGCCATTTGCAGCTTGTGACCCACAGTCTAGATGATTTCTGAAAGACATTAGTGAAACCCATTCTTAGTTTCTGGTGAAGGGGATTCCACAATCTCCCTAAGTAATCTGCTCCAGTGCTTAATCTGTGTATTTATGAAGTTTTTTCTCCTCTAATATCTGACCTAAATCTTGTTAGAAACTAGGCAGAATAAATCTAATCCTACTGTGGTGGACTTGGAGAACAATATATCACCAACTTCTAACAATTTTTTATTTTATTTTATTTTATTATTTTTACATATTGAACAATTTACTGTCTTCTCCCCTAGCCTTTTCTTCTGTAAGCTATCCATGCCCAATTTGTTCAGCCTTGCCTCAGAGGTCATGTTTTCCAAAACTCTTGTCATTTTTTCTGCTTTCCTATAGATGCTCTACAATTTGTTCACATCTTTCTTAAAGTGGACCCCAAAATGGACACAATACAAGGGTACACATTTAAATGACAACCAGTGATATAAACATTTTAAACAGCTGATTGCCATTTAAACTGGGGAGAGGAGCAGCAGTTGGGCATGGCTCCTCCTGAGAACAGGGCTGGAT
The DNA here is from genome assembly GCA_007922175.1 of Pelusios castaneus. NCBI lineage: Eukaryota > Metazoa > Chordata > Testudines > Pelomedusidae > Pelusios > Pelusios castaneus. The sequence goes on from ML685832.1 coordinate 9,390,187, forward strand.
GATCTGGCCCGGGGGCCTGGGCTGCCTTCCCAGCATGCCCACCCCAACACCTTGGGCCCCACCGGCACTACTGTAGGAGCCAGGCCCCCGCCCCCCCATCACTGGGGCAGCCCTGGGGCCAGAAAGCGCTCTGACGCACAATGTGGCAGCCCCTGATGCAGCCTCCCAAGACCAGGGGCCCTGGAAAGCTGTGCCGGGCTGAAGCAGAGGCTGTGCCAACTGACCCCACCCCACAAGTGGAGTGAGCAGGCACTGGCCCACTCCACTCTGCCCCTGGGGGCAGACCAGCTTGCCCAGGGCCAGGGCAGGAGAATAAAGCCCCAGCTTCTTGCTCTGGGGCCCTGCTTGCTCTTTCTTCCCCACAGTTCCGACAAAGCAGGAGAGCTCTCAGAGCTCCTGCCCTGCTGGAGCTGAGTGGGGCAGGGAGTGCTGAATTTTTGTAGGGGTTTTAGGAGCTGAAGCCCGGGCCCTCCCTTTTGGCTGGGACCCAGGGCTTCAGCCTCTGTAGTCCCTGTGATGTGCCTGAGCTGGGTAGCTCTTGGTGGGGTGAGGTGTGGAGTCCAATGCAGCAGCAGTTCCACAGCTGGGTCAACTTCCCACAAGCATTCTTAAAAAATAATGTTTAAATGGATCCTTTATTAAACAATTTTTACATCCCTGATGAATACACCCCAGAATGAAAATTCCCTTTTTCGCTGCAGCATCACATTGTTGACTCATATTCAATTTGTGAATCTTCACTGCAGCAGTGCTGCTTAATCAATTATCCCCAGTTTATATTTGTACATTTGATTTTTTCCTTCTTAAGTATAGTTCTTTGCTCTTGTTTTTACTGAATGTCATCTTCTTGATTTCAAAACAATTTTCCAATTTATCAAGATCATTGCAAATACTAATGCTGTCCTCCAATGTGCTTGCAACCTCTTTCAGCTAGGTACTGCTGGCAATTTTACAAGCTTGTTCTCCACTCCATCACCCAAATTGAAGGTATTGAACAGTACCAGTCCAAGGACAGACCCCTTGTGTGACCACACTAGATACATCCTCCCAATTTGACAGAAAACTGTTTATTATTACCCTTGAGTATGGTCTTTCAACCAGTAATGAACCTACATAATTTCATCTAGACCACATTTCCCTCATTTGCTTATGAGGATATCATGTGAGTCTCTGTAACAAATGTTGCTAAAGATATACCAGTAGGTTAGTCACACTGTTTAAGAAAGAAATTAGGTAGATTGGTTGATTTGGCATGATTAGTGTCTGATAAACCCATACTGACTAAAAACAGGGTCCTGTGGCATTTTTAAAGACATAGGGTGCGTCTACACTTAGAAATTAAGTCAATTTAAGCTTGTTGAAGTCGACTTAATTTAATCCGCATCTACACTACACTTTCCTCAAATCAAAAATAAAGTCGACAATGAAAATTATTAAACCTCCTTTTCATTCGACTTTAGGCTTAAGTCGACTTCCTAAAGTCGACTTAAGCCAGTGTAGACCTGGAGTAGCCCTAAGTCGACTTAAAGTTGACTTAGGGCTCTCCAGGACTCCCCCACTGCCCTCCTGCTGGGGGGGCACAGGGGGAGCCTGGCATACCCCCCCAAAGGCCAGGGCAGAGCCCTGCCCACCCTGCCCCATGCCCTGCCAGGGTCCCTGTTGCCCTTTGCCCCATTGTACCCAGGTACAATGGGGCAAAGGCTGAGCCCCCTGGCACTGAGCAAGGGGTGCCCCCCCCCTGACACCGTGGACCTGCCCACGGTCCCACTAGCCCCTAGAAGTCGACCTAGGCGTCCAGTGTGGACACTCTAGGTCGACTCTGTAAGTTCCCCCCTAAGTAGACTCTAAATTTAAGTGTGGACATGCTAAGTCGACTTAAATTTACAAGTGTAGACATAGCCTAACAGATTTATTTATCACATGAGCTTTCGTGGGAAAAAATCCCACTTCATCAGACACATCTTCAAAGCGCCTGACGAAGTGGGATTTTCTCCCACGAAAGCTCATGCGATAAATAAATCTGTTAGTCTTTAAAAGTGCCACAGGACTCTGTTGTTTTTCTATAATAGACTAACACGGCTACTCCTTTAGAATTTAACCATACTGACTAGTATTTATCAGCTTTCAAACATTAATTTCCAACAAAACAATTAATAATTTTATGTAGTATCTTTTTGGGTAACAAAGTTGGGCTAGTCTATAATTCCCTGATCCTCTTTTTTCCTCCCTTTCTGAAGGTAGGCATTAAGTTTGCCCTTCTTTACTACTCTGAGACATCATTTGTACCCCTTGAGTACCTGAAGAGAATCTCTAACAGTTCAGAGATTATTTTGGTTAATTTCTTCAGTATATTCAGGTAAATCATAGAATCATAGAAGATTAAGGTTGGAAGGGACCTCAGGGGGTCATCTAGTCCAACCCTCTCCTCTAAGCAGGACCAACCCCAACTAAATCATCCCAGCTAGAGCTTTGTCAAGCTAGAGCTTAAAAAATTCTAAGGATGGAGATTCCAGAACTCCTTTAGATAAAGCATTCCATTGCTTCACCACTATCTTAGTGAAAAAGGTTTCTTAATATCCAAATTGAAATGCATCAGGTCCTGCTAACTTGAATATGTCTAAGTTGTCTAAATATTTTTAACCTCTTCTTTTTTTATTTTGTTCTGAAATCCTTCCCCTTTGTTGTTAATATTAACTATGTTAAGCATCTGATCAAAATTAACCCCTTCAGCAAAAAAATGAAGGGGAAAAGGGGGAATTAAACAGAGCTGCAATCTGTGTTGTTTGTTATTTGCTCTCTTTCTTTTCCTTCATTATTCTCTTACTTCTAATATGTATAGAATCTTTTCTTATTGCCATTTGAGTCCCTTACTAGTTGTAAGTATTTTCGTACCTTTCTGAAGTATATATTTACATATTTGTGCTATTGTTTTATGTGCATCCTTAGTAATATATATTTGATTCCACTTTTGTAAACACAATTCTTTTTTTGATTTTGACATCATTTAAGACTTCTGTCAAAAGATTATGGTCTCTTACATTTCTTCCCATCTTTCTTTTTCATCTGGATAATTAGCTGATGTGCCTGGAATATGGTCTCTTTTAGAAACTGTCATCACTCCTGCATTCCTATTTTCTATGATTTTCCTTCCCAGGGAACAAGTCCTATCATTTGCCTGAGTCTAGCTACTATTTTTGAAGTCTATTGTCTTTAGTTTGCTTCTCTCACTCCTTTCTTTCCTCCCTATTACATTCCTTCCTCCACTTTCTGAAATAAAAAGTTGCCTCTAAACAATTTCTCCAAATTGGACAAGCTGTGTCCTACTGTATATTTTTTTCAGAACAGATACCTATTTAAGTCCTTTCTTAGTTCCAGAACCTATATTTTGGATACTTTTGTGATTTATTCTAAAATGCTTCACTTCTTCCTCCTGATTTGGTGGCCTAAAGTGACATTACCACTCTTTTATTTTTCCTCTTATATCTTCTCTCAGAGACTTTCAATAGAAATGCATGTCACCTCTTTCTGGATCACAATCCAACTATATACGTTCTTGATTATTCAGTTCAAGCACTCCTCCTTTTTTCCCTGCCTGTCCTTCCTGAAAAAAACAATATCAATCAATACTAACACTTGAGTCATATCATATCATACAGAACATTTGGGCCAACCATTAGGCACTGTTGCCTATAAGGGTGAACTATCCATTATCCCATCACAATGCCTTTTTGTAATGCACATGTACATTAGAGAATTAAATCCAAAACAAAACAAAACAACAACAAAATACCTTTCTGTTCTTCTTTTGTCTGCTTGGGAAAAAAAAGTATCACGGACCTGTCTTTGCACCATGCACAACATATGAACAAAGGATAGATTCTACATTGTGATAATTCATTCTACAAGATTACATTATATAAAAGTAATAAACATCTTTGAACATCACTGCACATACATACTATACATTATTGAATCTTTTTTCCATTGATCCATGAAATGAATTTCCACTAAAGTTAGTAGGAGTTATTCACACTCAGCAATGGGAGATTAGACGCATACTTTGTTTACCTTATCCAAAAATCTCTCAAATATAACTGTTTACAGTCATCAAAGAAAAATAGATTTGGCAGGCAGACATCATCATACATTATTATTTGTTATTAGAAATCAATCAAATTTACACATAATTGGGTTAATAATGTGAAATTATTTCAGTGCTGTGCCAGATAAAAGTGAAACGATTCATGCAGATAAAAGACAAGTACAATAAATCAAAACTGATGTTATAGATGATGGGTCAGCTCAAGCAGTGATGTATAAGGTAATGTAAATGAATCCCTTCTTACCCTTACAACAGCATGACACCGCCCATCTACTTAGGCTACTTTATACTCAGACTCCCCTAGACTGACATATTCATTCTACCCATGTGTAAGAGAAGCCTTGTATACTGAGGAGTTGGAAGACAGTGACAAAAGGTGTAAATTAGGTAGTTACACCCTATAGCTACATCTAAAGTTATGAGAGCATGTTGTGTATAGACACTTCACACATCATGGATATATGTAACAGTGTAGATAGTGAGGCACTATTTAGGTTAAGAGATTAGAGCTATGCCAGAACTCTGGGAGACTATATCCTACATGTCTCTCTACATGGCCAAGCAATGTTTCTCATGTGTACACTGACATTTTTAGCAGTGTAATCTCCCACTGCCTCCATGGTAGCAAAGACTTTCCCGGTCACATTAAAAGGCTCTGGCTGTGAGAAAATCTGTGACAGGGAGGAAGGACCCCCCCCCCCAAATCTCTCCTTGCCAAAGCAGTGAGGAAAAGCTCTGGAAGTGGAAGACAGTGGAGGAAAACTGTCAGAATGTTTTCCCACTCCCTTACCACTTCCAGAATCTTTCACGGTTGCATGTAGCTACATAACACAGTGAAGACATAAATTGCCTTTCACAGTCTACCCTACCTCATGTATAGATAAGATCTTATTTACAAAAGTGTAGAACAGGTATAAATATGTCTAGGAAAGCCTAAATTAGTGTAATGCATACATCAGAGTGTAAAGGGGTGTGAATTAGTCTATCTATCTGATGTAATTGCATGACTCTCATTACTGCATAATTCATCACCTCACAATCTTTAATTCATTTATCCTGACTATACGCCTTTGAAGAAAGGAAGAATTATTATCGCCATTTTTGCAAAGGGGAACTGAGGCACAGATAGACATTAAGGGCTAGCTCCAAAAAGGAATTTAGAATCTTATCTGCCACTTTAAGTGAATAAATCCTAACTTTAGGCCATCAAAATCCCCACTTTGCTGCTTAACAATGTATGCACCTAGGCTATGTCTACCCTTACAACAGCTAGTTAGAATTACTTAATTCGAACTAATTAATTCAGACTAATTTTGGTTAGCTCAAATTAAGTTAATTCAAACTAGCATGGCCCCACTAGAATGCTAGTTCGAACTAGCCATGTCCATGAATTAATCAGTTTCATGAAGGTCAATCTGCCAATTAGTTTGAACTAAGCAGTTAGTTCGAACTAATATGGCCACATTGACTTAATTCGAACCAACTATTTCAAATTAAGGGTTAGTTCAAACTAAGCAATCAAATGTATTAATTTGAATTAAGGAAGCCCTTAATTCGAACTAATGAAAGCCCAGTGTGGCCAAGGCTTAAGTTAATTCGAACTAAGCTTCCTTCATTCGAACTAACTTGCAAGTGTAGACACAGCCCTAGGGAGTTTGGGAGCCTATGTCCCCACTGATAAAGTCCTTTCAATGTCCCTTCCCTCTAAAGTGATGATGCAGTTGAGTGAGTTATGGTACTTGCTGAGCAGCAATTTGTGAGGCATGGAGCTGCATGGGCAACAGTTTTTTGGTGCCAGAAGCATCAGCATGTGTAAGTACCTTAATTCAAAAGAAATGCATAGATGTTGTCTTTTTGTTTGAACTGTAATAAAAATGTTAAACTGAAATACTGTAGTTTTATTAATTGTAATTAATATTAAATTATTAATATATATTAAATATTAAACAAATGTGAGAAGATTATTTTTGCTGCCTATCTAGCATCTACCATCATCTACACCTCACAGTTTTTGTTGCCTGTATTTTGCCATGTGGTCATGAATGTCTTTTGTGTTATGAATGGTGATAAACATAAAATTTTAAAATGCAGGTGTCAGGTTGGAGAGAAGAGATGTGGGGATTGAGCTGGGGAGAAGAGATGGGGTTTGGGCTGGGGAGAAGAGACACGGGGATCAGGCTGCGTGGGCATCTGTGATAGGTGTGCGACTTGCTCACGCGTAGCTTAGGGGGAACCTAGAGTCCCATAGGTGCTTAAAAATCTGCCACACAGCCATCTTAGTTCTGGCAACTGTGTGTCTTTCTCACATCTAAACCCCAACAGAGTCTTCGTATTAAACATCTCCCAACCTACCTTTCCTGAAGTAGCTATGCTCCTGGCTACTTAACTGATTGGGCCCCATATAAAATACTGGTAAGGCAGTTCCCTCCCGACCCCCCGACCCCTTATCCTTTTAAGTCTAGTTGTTAGAGGACTTACTTATATGAGAAACCCAAGTTCAATTTCCTAGAGATCCAAGTTCAATCTCCTATTCCAATAAGAATTTAAGTTATTTATACGTAGTGGAAAGGCTTTGACAGGAGAGACTGAAAGAACCTCATCCCTGAATATTTCTTAGTTCAGTGGCTGGGTACTCATTTGAGAGATGGCAGAGGTGGGTTCATACTCTTGCTTCCTGAATCTCTGTCCTCTGCATTTCCTATTGTCTAGCTTAGGTGACACCCTGCTCATCTTGCTGGCTTTACTTGTTACTTTAAAATCTAGACCAGCATTCAGAAACTACATTTAAACACAAATTAATAAGAATAATCTGACGAGGAAGCTATTCATTAAATTAATCTGAATGATCAGGGCACAAATAATATACCGTGTGTTTTTGATGAGTAATGGTGAACAATTCTTTAGAGAGAGTGAATGACTCAGGAACTAAGTTAGATGCTCCAAAAATACTGTGGAATGGGTCTGTACAGAAATTTATGATGTCAGTGTCATTCCTCTGGAGACTACTAGAAGTCTCTGCACACACAGTGTCATTCTTCTAGAGACCACTAAAAGTCTCTGCACACAGGGTCTATAGGTTTTGTGGTTTGGTGCTTCAGGGAGAAACTGGAAGAGCAGAGAACTGTCAATACTCCACGACATGACTCCCTGCAGACTGCCCAGTATTCTGCAAAGAGATCAGAGGCAAAAGTGATATGAGATCTTTATTTACTCTGGAAAGATCAACACATTTGTCATATTACTCTTCAAAAATACTTTTTTTAAAAAAAAAGTTTTCTTTCTGTCTCTTCCCAAAGAAGTAGCCAGTACACAATCTTTTTTCTTTTTTAATAATGTGTCTTTAAATATCCATGAAATCATCAGCTTCTATTTATTTCCCTTAAAATCAAACAGTTTTCTATGTGGTAACTGTAGTGGTAGCTTATTGTGCTAAAGCTGAATATATAATATCAAATTTTGCATTGAGTTCTGCACAATTCTTATGTTGACTGTGTATTTGAGGACAAAACTTGGCCCATAAAGTATAAACATGTTGCTCACTCCACAGATAACACTTGAACATCCACAGGAGAAGATGTAAAATTGGAAGCACCTCACATGGCAGTGGAAGACATTTTTTGATCACCTTCTATTTTTCTGAAGTGTTTTCTGGTTGGCATTTAGTCAACATTAATCTTCATTATATCTCCAAGTGTTGACACCAAATCAAAGCTGCTGTGGTTGATGTGTCCCATAAGAGAAAAATATGGCACGATAAATTTGTTCTGTTGTTCCTGAAGGTGAACATAAATTCCATAAAAGTAGATAATGTAACAACTGTTTGCTCAGTTTGAGATAAGTTCTTACTTACCTTCTCTCACTGATGTTATTTATTCTTAATAATAACAATAATGCATAAAACATCTCTCACATTATATTCTGCCAACTGTAAGTGATTTAGGTATAATAATACTACACATAAGCCATTTTAAAAACACTTTTCTCTGGGCTCATATTGGAAGTGAGCATCAGTAAATGAGAAGGTACATGCAGAAACAGAGCTTTGGGAAGCCTCTTCTGTTTCTAATGCTGGAATTTAGATGCTAGAATTAAGAAACTACCTTTCATTTAGATCAGTCTGATTTAGCCACATGAGAGGAATGCTGTCTCCTTTTTAAGTAACTGGGGACCCAGTACCAAAACCTCACTAACGAACTGTTCAATTTACATCAATCATGCCTTTAATAATATCCAGATTTTGACTTATTTCATGGATTCTCCACCACAGCAATCAAAACTGCCTCTCTTCATTATGGTTAGATGGGAGGTAGGGTCCTGAAACTATGGGAGGGTTAGGCATGGAAAAGTCTGAGACCCAATGGCTTATTTCATTGAACAGAATCAGTAAGTGGAATTGAAGAAAGCTGAGCTGCCATTTCTAAAGGAAAGCAGTATTCAATTTAATTATTGGTCCATTTAATTAAAATTAGGAATGACCTTTAATCAGATACTGTATCAGAACCCTCCTTTCCTCTAAACTTTGAAGACGTGCCAAATTCTGTGCCCTATTACAAAGGAGGCCAACTAGTCAATCACAATGGTCCCTTCTGGAGTTATAATTTATGAATCTAGAGTTGGAGGCACATTGTATTGTTAATGCTATCTCCATAATGGGGCCAGTGTGAACTATGTCTTTGTCTAAACTTGGAAGTGGGAATGTGATTCCCAGCTTGTATCAGTATAATTGTACTAGCTCTCATTGAACTAACATGCTAAAAGCAGTAGTGAAGATACGGTAGCACAGGCACTGGCAAAAGCTAGCTGCCATGAGTACCTACCCACCTCTACCTTGTGAGTACCATACACATGGTTGCTAGCCTCTGTCACTGGCCCTACTACTAAAGCTACACCACACTTAAGGAGGCTTAAGTCGACTTAAATTAAACCACATCCACACTAGGCTTTCATTAAGTCAACTTAAGAAATTCCTTAAGTCGACTTAATGAAAGCTTAAGTCGACTTTGTTACTACCACTCATTAAGTCGACTTAAGGACGGTGTGGATGTGAAGTAACCCTTAAGTCAACTTTATTAAGGTGGTTAGGTTGACTTAATGGACTAAGTCGACTTAAAGCTAAGTCAACTTAGCCCACTTTGTTAAGTTGACTTTAGTAAGGTCGGCTTTAAGTCGACTTAATGTCGACCTTATTAAAGTTGACTTAACAAAGTCTACTTAACTTTTTCTAGTGTAGACATAGGCCTTGTTTGTTTTTTCAACGTTTTAGTGCATTAGCTCAATGAGAGCTAACATGAGTTTGTCTGCACCAGGTGGGAATCACATATATCCCTCTAAGTGTGGATGTAAACTATGAGTCTTATATCATCACTATACTTTAGGGAAGATAGCGATCTGATTCAACTTGGGATATGAATTCCGAATTCTACATTTTTTATCATCTTTTCTATCCTTCTCCTTTTTTTCTTCTGTCTTATAAAAGCCTGGCTTAGTCAGCCAAGACTGTATCTTTGCAAAACTGCTGTAAGCCTGTGATCAGAAAGAGGCAGCTAAAAGCAATGCCCTATACAGCCTCATGCTGGTACTGTATCCCAGAATATTTGTTCAAAACTTTGTGGATTTGCTAACCAAAATATGGGGATGAAGGCTAACAGAAAAGCTTCAAATGGGGTGTAAAATTCTAAAAAATTATAAATACCTTATTAGAGTAATTGGAGGGATGGTATCAGTAGTAAAACATTCTGTAACGTTTTAGATAAGAATGTCATAAAGGATAAAATCAGCAGGTAAATCTGGTATGGGTAGTTCAGTTCTTTTCCGTATTCAAGCCTAGTCTGTACGTACTACACCCAATTCACTCCCATCTGCTCGCTCTCAGCCTATCCGTTTTAACATTTTTACTCCTGCATTTGATACCCCGCTTCTTGATGTTTTCATTCCAGAAGCCAACCCTCCCATATGCTCCCTTTCAACCCCCTCCTGGCATTTTCCCTACTGTATCTGCTACCCTCTCTTCCCCTGTAAATAGCCAACTGTCAGCCAGTGGAATGCAGTAGACAGAAGGGGAGCAAAAGAGAAGGAGAACAAGAGATGACGAGTGAATGAAAAATGCAAAAAGGAAAAAAAGCAGGCAGCAGAACAGCAGGAAGAACATCCAATGGACCTTGATGCCAGCAAATCACCAAGAAAAAGATTGAGAGAACCTGGGGTAAGCATCACTAAAAAACAAGGAATTTGCCTTAGGTTTAAGCAAGTGGGCAAACACAGTTCCTGTTCTGTGCTCATTACTATAGAGCAATTCTTATGCTCAGACAGAGCAGAAGGACCATTATTTGAGACGGGAGAGGGATTTTTCTTTAAGAAGGTGGTAAGAAACAGGGTGCTTGAGCTTGCCTGTAAATAAAGTTGAATGCCTGAAGTCTGAGCGAGAATTTTCCCTCTCTGCCTATTCAGCAACTGTCTGAGACATACTTGATGAATGATAGGTAGTTAAGGCTTTTAATGTTAAGAATTGTGTAATTACCTCTGTATTACATAGAGTGATAAGTATTACATTTTGTGCCTTTAAATGTGTATATTAATGTAAGAATTATATTAGAGATTTTTCCAAGTTTTATTTTAGAATCCTTTTTATTAATAATAAGATTAAAAAAGAAAATACTTGTTTCCCCATTGTGCCTGGCAACATGGAGCCTGAGCAGGTCATAGATCAGACTCTTCTCCGGCAATTTGTCAAGCAGCTGCATGACATCTGCCAGCTATTGGTAAGGCTTCTTGTGCTGTGGAACAAGCTTCGCTGGCAACCCGCCAGTGCGGAGGCAGATGACAGCCCGCTCCCCACCTTGCTGCCCAAGCAAGCTGCCGTGCTCACCGAAGTGCCCTCTGTGCCTCTTCACCTCTGGGCACATGCATCCAGCAGCAACTGGTGGGAGCGGATCATCCTGACCACCTGGGATGAGGACCAGTGGCTGCAGAACCTCAGGATGAGCAAGTGGACCTTCTTCAACCTAGTCCGTGAGCTCAACCCAGTTCTGTAGCACATGGGCACCTGACTTTGACCTGCCCTGCCCGTAGACAAGCGAATGGCCGTCGCCGTGTGGAAGCTGGCAATCCCTGACTCCTACTGCTCTGTGGCCCAGCAGTTTGGCATCAGGAAGGCCACCATGGGGACAGCTGTCGTGCAGGGCAATCAGTCGGATCCTGCTAGCCTGCCTCACCAACCCGGGCAACTTTCATGAATTCCTTGACGACCTCACTGGACTCAGATTCCCCAACTGTGGGGTCATTGTGAAGGGAATGAAGAGGGTCGGGGGGAGTGGCCCATGCTAGCGGCCTCCAGGAGGTGGGTCCCAGGCCTGCAGACGTCCGCCCCGTGTCCTGGCCCGCCGGTGACGGGGGTTGCTTCTGGTGTGCAAGGTGGGGCCCTGAGGGAACAGGCACTCCTCCAGATGCTCCAGGGACTGGATCTGCTAGTCCGTAAGGTCGAGCATTCTCTCGAGCAGCCTCTGGTCAATCCTTCATTACCCCTTCTCAACCCTCCAGTGGGCATCCTCCTGCTCCTGCCAGGCCATCAAGCGAGCCTCGGTCTGCTCACTGATGCAGATCAGGGCCTCAAGGAGCTCATCCCATGAATCCGGTGCCCTCCTCCTCCTCCTCCCATTTGGGCTGTCAAGGGTGCACGGTCTGCTGGGGAGAAGCAAACAAGGTTCTTCCCATTAGCTGGTGTGGTGTTCAGTCTGACAGCAGCTGCTCTCCCCTGACCATCCCCTTGCTTCCCAATCCCTATCCCCTTGGTACATGCCGGCATGCTCTGCTGCCCAGGTTGGGTGTGATGCCCTCAGTGGTGACCTGCAGGCAGCTCTGCCTCAGGGATTTCTCCTGAGGCCACATGCCAGTGGTGTCAGGTGCATGCTGTCTGGCCTTGGTACTCCTGCCTACAGTCCCTTACCCCATCTCCAGACATGTCACTGCATCTCTCAGCTCCGGCTCTCCCCTCCTGCCACACAGCCCCCAGCCCCTGTGAGAGGCCTCCATGCCCCACCCCCAACCTTGTCTGTCCCTGGGCCATGTCCCCATGAGGTCCCTGTCCCACAGGCATGCCCAGCCCTGCCCGCAGGGAGGGAGGGAGGGAAAGAAGGAGGGAGCACTCACCGGCAGGTTCAGTAGGTGTCTGGTGTGCTGTCCCCTCATCTGGGTCTTCTTTGTCAGGGGGGAACCTGCTCCTCCGCTTCGGTGACGGTGTCCACCATTGGGGCAGGGGAATCACCCTGCCACCCCAGCTGGGGCTCCAGGTGCATGGCTGGAGCCTAGCCGGGGCGGCGGGGGATTGCTTCGCCATTGGAGCCCTGGTTGGGGAGCCCTGCATGGCTCCCTGCTCCCCAGGTAGCCATACACAGCTCCCTTGTCTTGGGGGGAGCCATAGCTCCCTTCAGACCAGCAGCTCTCCGTGGATATAGCAAGTCAAGGATATAGCAATTTAAGGAAATGTTTAAGGAGACTTAATAAAAACCCAATATGGACACGGCTTTGTTTAGGTCAACTTAAGCATCCTTAAGTCAACCTACCTTGCCAGTGTAGAGGTATAGAACAGAATCATCTGCAAACAGTGTGAGAAATACTTCATCACTTATTTGTTTTGGGAGATCATTTATCATGATATTAAATAAAGCTAGACTGATAACACTTCCCTGTGCTGTACTATTTTAAATATTATATATATTGAGTATAACATTCTGTATGGTCCTTTTAGTTAATTTTTCTAATACATCTATACATTCTTTCTCATATCCGTAGTGGTGGAACAAGGCTTCAATCTCTACTGTAGCATATCATATCTCTTTTCATTGTTCTGAAAGACAACGATCATGAAACCTTTGTACCTCATACTTTTTATTTCAATGTCTAACTTAACAATTTGATCAATGGTGCTTTACCACCTTCTAAAGCCACACTATGCCTTGTTTACAATGTCATCATAAGCAGCCAATTTTTCATTCACAATTCTCTCTAATTTTACTCATAATTTTAAATTTAAGGGAAATTATTCAATAGGCAAACACCTGTGTGGACAGTTTGTCTGATTTTGGCATTGGAATTATTGCTATGTTTCCACCTGGCCAGTATCACTTCTTTTTCCCCTATACCAGGGATGCACAACTTTTTTTCGTCAAGGGCCGAATTGTATTTTCTAAGACCACCCGAAGGCCACAAATGCAACGTTATATGTAGTATATATGACAGCGCCATGGTAAACGAAAATAACATTCATGAATATTCCAAAGGGGTAGCCGTGCTAGTCTATTGTAGAAAGACAATTTGCTGTTACAGCCTGACCTGATGCTATGTCATACACTCCCCTGCATTTAATTTCCTCCCACTCTGTAACTTTCCTATCTTCAAAGCGTCTGACGAAGTGGGATTTTCTCCCACGAAAGCTCATGCGATAAATAAATCTGTTAGTCTTTAAAAGTGCCACAGGACTCTGTTGTCATTCATGAATATTGTAATTAACCACAGTTCTATGCACATATTTTAAACCATTTTACTTTTGTATGCAAAAAGTATTTGAACACCATGTGCTTTCCGCCCGCTCACCGCCTTGCACCCGCTGCTCCTGGCCACGCTAGTGCTCCTGCTTGCCTCCCTGCTCGGGGAGTCCAGCCATTACCTTTGAGAACTCGTGGCGAACGGGGGTGGTCCCGGAGGATTGGAAAAAGGCAAATATAGTACCTATCTTTAAGAAAGGGAAAAAGGAGGATCCGGGGAACTACAGACCGGTCAGCCTCACCTCAATCCCTGGGAAAATCATGGAGCAGGTCCTCAAGGAATCCATCCTGAAACACTTGGAGGAAAATAGAGTGATCAGGAACAGTCAACATGGATTCACCAAGGGCAAATCGTGCCTGACCAACCTGATTTCCTTCTATGATGAGATGACTGGATTTGTGGATGCGGGAAGAGCCGTTGACGTGATATACCTTGACTTTAGCAAGGCTTTTGATACGGTTTCCCACAGCATTCTCGTTGGCAAGTTAAGGAAGTATGGGTTGGACGAGTGGACCGTAAGGTGGATCGAAAACTGGTTAGATCAACGGGCTCAGCGGGTAGGAATCAATGGCTCGATGTCTGGTTGGCAACCGGTAACGAGTGGAGTGCCCCAGGGGTCGGTCCTGGGGCCGGTTCTATTCAACATCTTCATTAATGATCTTGATGATGGAATAGACTGCGTGCTTAGTAAGTTTGCGGATGACACCAAGTTGGGGGGAATGGTAGATACTCTGGAGGGCAGGGACAGGATCCAGAGAGACTTGGACAAATTGGAACACTGGGCTGAAAGAAACCTCATGAGGTTCAACAAAGACAAGTGCAAAGTCCTGCACTTAGGACGGAAAAATCCCATGCACTGCTACAGGCTGGGGACCGATCAGCTAAGTAGCAGCGCTGTAGAAAAGGACCTGGGAGTTATGGTGGACGGGAAGATGAATATGAGCCAACAGTGTGCCCTTGTTGCCAAAAAGGCCAATGGCATATTAGGCTGCATCAGTAGGAGTATTGCCAGCAGATCGAGGGATGTGATAATTCCCCTCTATTCGACACTGGTCAGGCCGCATCTGGAGTACTGTGTCCAGTTTTGGGCTCCCCACTACAGAAAGGATGTGGACAAATTAGAAAGAGTCCAGCGGAGGGCAACAAAAATGATTAGGGGGCTGGGGCACATGACTTATGAGGAGAGACTGAAGGAACTAGGCTTATTTAGTCTACAGAAGAGAAGACTGAGGGGAGATTTGATAGCAACCTTCAACTACTTGAAGGGTTGCTCCAAAGAGGAGGGAGCTAGGCTGTTCTCGATGGTAACAGAGGACAGAACAAGGAGTAATGGTTTCAAATTACAACTGGGGAGGTCAAGGTTGGATATTAGGAAAAACTTTCTCACTAGGAGGGTGGTGAAGCATTGGAATGGGCTATCTAGGGAGGTGGTAGAATCTTCATCTTTGGAGATTTTTAAGGCTCGGTTAGACAAAACTCTGGCTGGGATAATTTAGGGGGAGTGGTCCTGCTTTTTAGCAGGGGGTTGGACTAGATGACCTCGTGAGGTCCCTTCCAACCCTATTATTCTATGATTCTATGATTCTATGACAAGGCGCTGTGCCAGTGGGAGCCCCGTGCCAGGAGCTCTACGCCCACCACTGCTTCACACTCGCTGCCCCTGGCCAAGCTGCTGCTCCTGCGTGCCCCGCTGCTCGGGGCAATCAGGGGCAGCAGGGCGGCCAGGAGCAGCGAGTGTGAGGTGGCGGCGGGTGGAGAGCTCAGCCGGCAGCCCCGCACCATGCCCTCTCTGCCCGCCTCACACTCACTGCTTCTGGCCATGCAGCTGCTCCTGCTTGCCCACAGTGACGGGGCAAGAAGGAACAGCAGCACAGCCAGGAGCAGCAAGTGTGAGGCGGTGGGCGGGTGGAGAGGGCATGGCACAGGGCTGCCAGATTGGCTGGGAGCAGAGCGTTGCCCCACAGGCCGCACAGACTGTGCTCGGCCCACGGGTTGTGTACCCCTGCCCTATACAGTGTTAAATAATTCCAAAAGAACCCTCAAACTGCTTTACAAGAAATATTTAAAAATTAAGTTATATACATTATCTTCCCCTTGAAATGTATTCCTGCTGATATCAATGGCTTTCTCAAGTTCCTGCATACAAAACCATTTATTCAATATAAAAGATTGGTTCTTTTCAGTGACCCGTCTTTAAATATAGTGGAAAATTTCACTCTGTTATTACTCAACCCCTTTCAGAGAGTGTGTGCTAAAATTTCTGCAGGCAGTAAGTAACTGTTGGCCTTCCTCCCTTTTTAAGTCCTACGTTCAGTATAGGTGAGGCTGGGTAGTATTATTGAAACAGTGTTGGCTAGCCCCAGGCCTCTCAGCCCTTATAGATGAAGGCTATCTTGTTACACTAGCCCACTATGGTGATAACAGTAAGTGTTTTTGCATAACTAGTAATAGAACTCAGCCCATCTCAGGCCATGTACACACGATCACTTTATCGCGCATTAAGAGTCATTACCACGCGATAACAGCAACAGCGTACACATGTGCAATAGGGCTCTTGCGCGTCAACAGCCCAGTTATAGCGCAATACAAAAACAACCTCGACGAGGGTGGTAGCAGTTAACGCGGAATAGCTGTTGCGCCTTTCCACTCGTGTGTACGCTTACTGCGCAATGATTGGCCTCCGGAAGTGTCCCAGCATTCCAAAGTCATCCTTTCTGGTCTTCCCCCCACCCGCTCTGTGGCCGTGACAAAACAGTCCCCGCCCTGTTTTGATTCCCGGGATTTTCAAATTTCTCCTCTGTTTCACTTCCTGTTCTCTTCCTCGTGGAGTGGAGTGCAGCTGCGATCTTACCTAGCAATGGCGGCCCATGGTGGAAGACGTGCACCCATTTGGAGCACGGCAGAGGTGCTGGACATGATCAGCATCTGGGGAGAGTCTGCTGTGCAGGCGCAGCTATGCGGCAGCAGGCGAAATTTCGATACATATGGCATAATTTCTCGGGCCATGTCCGAGAGAGGTCATGAGAGAGACACTGTGCAGTGCAGATCAAAGGCGAAGGAGCTAAGAATAACCTATCACCGAGCGAAGGAGGCAAACTGCCATTTGGGATCAGCGCCTGCTACATGCAGGTACTACAAGGAGATTGAAGCCATCCTCAGTGGGGACCCCACAACCACTGCAAAGAGTCCTGTGGACACATCGGCCCCCGCTCCTCCACTGAATGCCAGAGCCGGGCAGGATGAGGACGTGATCAATGAGGAGGAGGAGATGCAGGATGACCTAGAGGAGAGTACAACAGCGTGTAGCCAGGAGCTCTTCTGCAACCCCACTGAGACGTCCACCCAAGACGTGAATTGCAGCGTGTCCTCTGAGGCGGCAGAGGGGGGTTCAGGTAAGTTTCTCTTCCATGAAGCTATGGCTCCAGCTAAAAAATCATTGTCCAGGATGGGGGTGTTTGCTGTCTCGGTCCCCGCTGTGCACGCTCTTTACTATGCATTCATTAGAAGTGCATCAACACAAGCAGTGATTGTCAAAAAATCGTCTGTATTTAGGTCACTAAAGGTTTCCTCGATGTACCGCCAGAGCCTCCTACTCACATTACATGGGATAGCATATGTGTCTATGCTCACGTATAAGGATGCTTGGCCTCGCCAGCTGCAAAGCACAGCACTGGGAACCATGGCAGCACACAAGGCAGCAGGATACGGTCCCGGCTGGCATCCGGTGGCATGTAGGATATGTATTCTAGCTGGCAGGGGCACTCTGAGGAGAGAGATATCGGGTTCCATCAATGTGCCTTGTGCAGAATGTTAGCCCCCAGTAAGGTTTCTATTAGGATGTACCTTGTCCACTTCAGCAGAGCATAGGATGTTGACTGCCTTGTACCTTCCAGTGGAATGTGCTAGTGAAAGGTTACATTGGTTATCTAAGCTATGTGTTAACAATAGCTTTATTATTCTTTTTTTTATTAGATTCGACCTTCACAAGGCCGGTGTCTACCCCAGCTGACCGCATGAGAAACATTCAGCGGCGTGCTAGAAGAAACAGGGAGGATATGTTTCAGGAGCTGATGAAAACAACAGAGGGAGGGAGGATCGAGCCTGGAGAGAGGAATCCCAACAGAGGAGGCAGAAACACAGGGAAAAACTGATAAGCGCCATGAAGGAGCAAACAGAACTGCTCAAGAGCATGATTGCTCTGCAGACCCAGGCGATTAATGTACGGGCTCCACTCCAGACAGTTCATCCGTGTCTGCCTCCCACACCCTGTAGTCCTTCAAAGCATTTATTTGAAGGCCACCCGTCCCACTGGTATCCTGCAACATCCAGTCCCTCACATAGCTACTTTTTAGATACCCACAGCTACACCCACCTGTAACCCCTCCAAAACACCAACAACAACAACCCCCCCCCCTTTATCTTTTAATAAAAACAGTAACAGAAAATTTGAAGAGTGGTTTTATTTGTACACAGTGAAAATCTCATAAGGTGCACTTGATGCGTCCTTGAAGTGAACTACGGGAGGGCATCATTGAAATGCTCCCTGAGTGCCTCCCTTATGCGAGCAGCTCCTTGTTGGGCCTCCCTAATACTCCTTGTGGCTGGCTGTTCGTATGCTTCCTCGAGGCGCTGTGCCTCCATAGCCCACCCCGGGGAAAACTTTTCTCCCCTATTTTCACAAATGTTATGAAGGACACAGCACGCCGCAATTACAGCAGGGATGTTGTCCTCGTCCAAGTCCAGCCTCCCATACAAACAGCACTATCACCCTTTTAAGCGGCCGAAGGCACACTCCACAGTCATTCTGCAGCGGCTCAATCGGTAATTGAACCGCTCCTTGCTGCGATCCAAGTTCCCGGTTTACAGCTTCATGAGCCGTGGCATCAGTGGGTATGCCGGGTCTCCAAGGATGACTATGGGCATCTCCACATCTCCCACAGTAATTTTTTGATCTGGGAAGAAGGTACCCCCTTGCAGCTTCCGGTACAGTCCAGTGTTTCTGAAAATGCGGGCATCATGCACCTTTCCCTACCACCCAGCATTGATGTCCGTAAAATGCCCCTTGTGATCCACAAGTGCTTGCAGCACCATGGAGAAGTAGCCCTTCTTGTTTATGTACTCGGTCGCAAGATGGTCTGGAGCCAAAATCAGGATATGTGTGCCATCTATGGCTCTCCCACAGTTAGGGAAACCCATGGCAGCAAAGCCGTCCACAATCTCACGAACATTACCCAACGTCACCGTCCTCCATAGCAGAACATGATTGATGGCTCGGCACACTTGTGAGAGGGCTAATCCGACGGTGGACCTCCCGACTCCAAACTCGTTTGCAACCAACCAGTAGCAGTCAGGAGTCACCATCTTCCAGACAGCAATCGCAACACACTTCTCCACGTTTAGGGCTGACCTCATGTTGGTGTCTTTACATCACAGGACAGGGACCAACTCTGAACACAGTTCCAGAAAGGTTGCTTTCCGCATTTGAAAGTTCTGTATCCACTGCTCATCATCCCACAGCTGCATAACAATGCGATCCCACCACTCTGTGCTCATCTCTCGTGACCAGAAACGGCGTTGCACCATGTGCAGATGATTGGTGAAGGAGCTGAGCAATGCAGTGCTGTTGCTCTGCAGGGCATCGATCAGCCCCTGCTCCTCGGTGTCCTCGTCTGAGTCGGAGCTCATTGCATACTGAGCAACCAGCCGAGATGTATTTAGAATGCTGAAGGCGACAGTGGAGATTAGAGCAGGATCCATGCTGTCGCAGTTGTGATTGCTCGCAAGTAGTGCGTCACTGCACTGTTGAAAATAGGCACGAGTTGCTATTGGCAACGAGGAAGACACAAGGGGAACACAGTGCACCCTGGGAAACTGAGAGTTTACCCATGGAGCTTTGCGTTCCTTTCCTTCATCCCAGGATTCCAATTGAGGGATTGAGGGAAAATTGAACTGTGGGATAGGTGCCCAGAATTTATTGCGCTACACCGCGATATTGCAAAGAATTCTGTTGCGTTGCAAGAAGCGACGTGTGTACGCGCTCTCCCACAATAAAGGTCATGTGTTTTTTATATCGTGATTGCCATGTTGTGCTTTAATCTGATCGTGTGTACATAGCCTAAGTCTCAGTCTGGCCTCCTACACAGAAAAACAGTAGCTGAATACAATGGAATGTATAACTCATCCTGGCTCTCAAAGGGGTAAAGTGCACCTGAGAGACCAATTAACCAGTCTAATTGATCCTGAAGGGTGAGCCAGGTCTAATGAATGATGAGGCCCAGCTAGGAAGAAGCTGTGTGGTGCTTTAAAGGTGGGAAGTCTGGCACACAGAGGCTATAAAGAGAGAAGGAAGAATTCTACAATGTTTTTTCTTGATGCTAGAGAGTGGAGCGATTGCAAGGTTCAAGGAGGGAGCCTAGGGAAATAGTAAGCACTGTAATCATGTCATAAGCAGAAGATCTGTTAAGAGGCTAGGAAGAATATAGAGCAGCCACTGGGTGCGTTTACACTTGTAAATTAAGTCGATTTAAGCTTGCTTAAGCAAGCTTAAATCGACTTAATTTACTCTGCGTCTACACTACACTTTCCTTAAGTCGACTTAAGCAAGCTGCTTAAGTCGACTTAAGGAAAATTAAGTCGACTTTTCAAAACCTCATTTTAAGTCGAGTTTTGGCTTAAGTTGACTTTCTAAAGTCAACTTAAGCCAGTGTAGGCCTGGAGTAGCCCTAAGTCGACTCTAAGTCGATTTAGGGTTCTCCAAGACTCCCGCATTGCCCTCCCTTCTGGGGGGGTGGCACAGGGGGAGCCTGGCATGCCCCCCACAGGGCAGGGCACGCAGAGCCCTGCCCACCCTGCTCCTATGCCCTGCCAGGGTCCCTGTCCCCCTTTGCCCCATTGTACCCAGGTACAATGGGGCAAAGGCTGAGCCCTCTGGCACTTGGAAAGGGGTGCCCTCCCTCCCACCATGGACCTCTCCCAGGTCCATCGAGCCCCTAGAAGTTGACCTTAGCGTCCAGTGTGGATGATCTACATCGACTTTGTAGGGTTCCCCCAAAGTTGACTTAAAATTTAAGTGTAGACATGCTAAGTCAACTTAAATTAACAAGTGTAGACATAGCTGAGGGAAGGAATTAATTGATGATGATCAGTGGGATAGGCACAGTAGAGGCCTATGAAAAGCCCAGGAGCTGAGAACAGAGGAAGACTGCCGGGAAGTCTGTAGTCACTCACTGGGAGAAGGGAAGTGTTTGTGGAATTATAGAATTCAGGCTTTACTGCAGGTTAAGAGTGCAGGGGAAAGCCAGGAAATTGGAAAGGCTCAAGGAAAAAGCAGCAAGGTATGGGATAGGCTGCTGAAATGAGGGCCCCTGAACTGGAACTCTGAATAAAGGGTGGGGCTGGGTTTCCTACCAGCCATAGAGGAAGTGGCACAGACCAGACAGTAGGGAGTGGACTTCCTGGGAGAGTTCAACTTGGAAACTATTAATAATCTGGAAGTAGAAGACCATACTGACCTGGTTGGAGGGCCAAGTCATGAATAGGAAACTGCAGCTGCTGGAGCAAGAGGGGCCACAAGGTAAGAGAAGACAAGCAGAGAGACCGCCAGAGAAGGGAGATGCACCTATAGGGAAATAATTCCCAGAATTGCCAGCAGCAGGTTTCTTAGCTGTGAGTGGACCTCTGAGGATGGGTTGCAAGCACTTGGGGTGACAGAATTAGAATTCAGAATGAACTCAGCAAACTGAAAAAATGGACTGAAATAAATAGGTTGAAATCCAATAAGAACAAAAGCAGAGCACTGGACCTAGGAAGGAATAATCAAATACAAAATGGAGATTACCTGACTAAGCAGCAGTACTTCAGAGAAAGATTAGGGAGTTGTAATGGACCACAAATTCAATGATTTAACAAGGTAACATTGTTTCAAAAAAGTAAACATAGTTCTGGGGTGTATTAGCAGGAGTGTTAAACAAGACATGAGAAGTAATTCTTCTGCTTTGGTCTGCTCTGATAAGACCTTAAATTAGAGTACTCTGTTTAGTTCTGGACACCACACTTCAAGAAAGATGTGACAAATTGGAGGAAGTTCTGAGGAGAGAAACAAAAAGCATTAAAGGTCTAGAAAATAAGTTCTATGAGGAAAGATTGAATAAAATGGTGTTTGTTTGGTCTGGAAAAGACTGAAGGAAGACATGATGACAGTTTTCAAGTACAGAAAAGGTTATAAAGAGGATAGAACAAGAAGTAATGAGCTTAAATTTCAGGAAGGGCTATTTAGATTAGATGGTAGGAAAAAACTTGCTGACTATAGGGTTATTTAAGCAATACAACACATTAGCTAAGGAGGTTGAAAATATCCATCAGTGGAATTTAAGAACAGATTAGACAAACCCTTGACAGGAATGGTCTAAATACTACTTAGTCCAGCCTCAGCGCAGGGAACTGGACTCCATGAGGTATTGAGGTCCCTTCCAGTTCTACATTTCTATAATTAGGTGAAACTCATAGAAGTTTTGGGAGAAGCCTGCTAACAGGCTACACTAGGAAGAAGTTCAGTGAGTCAGCAGCAATGATGGAACAATCATTGATTGCTGGTTATATATTCCTGAACTATAACTCATTGTAATTGAAGGGCCTGGGTTCCTCTACCATCTACCATTAAAGGTAATGTGAAATCCTGATGGCAGGGGATGAGCTCTTTTGAGAGGCCCAAAATAAGAGAGTATAAGGATAAGGGGCTATGTCTGCACTGGCAAGTTAGTTCGATTTAAGGAAGCTTAATTCGAACTAACTTAAGCCCTGGCCACACCAGGCTTTCATTAGTTTGAATTAAGGGCTTCCTTAATTCGAACAAATACATTTGATTATATCTTTCGAACTAAGTCAATGTGACCATGTTAGTTCGAACTAACTGCTTATTTTGAACTAACCGGCCCACTGAGCTTAATGCAACTGACTAATTTGAACTAAGCAAGTGCCATGCATGGCACTTGCTTAGTTCGAACTAAAATTCCAGTGGTACCATACTAGTTCAAATTAAGTTAATTCAAACTAACTAAAATTAGTGTGAATTAGTTAGTTAGAATTAACTCATTTGAACTAACGTTGATAAGTGTAGACATAGTCATGGAGTTGAGTTCTGGGGCTGAAGATCTGAAGAAAGGACATTGGTCTTTTGTTGTCATCCCAGAAGTGAGGAACCTTTCTGTCATCCTAGAAGGGGTGGATTTAAAATGTTTTGTGGCCTGAGGACTGAGTCATGAGAACAAACTGCCACACTGGAGCGACTGTCACTAGGAGGTGTTAGAGAAGAGCCGCTAAGCCAGTCCCAATGACAAGGGTGTTCTCATTCTTATCACTATGCAGTCAAGTATGCTAAGAACTTTAAGTAGATTCCACTGACTTTCAGAGATCTGTATCAATTCTGAAAAGCTAGTGAATCTTCCTGCTATTAATGTGGACTCTGTTGGTGTGGAATGGTAGACAACTATATATATTTATTTCCGTGGTTATTCTGCAGATTTCTATCCTGAAGGTCTGCTGTATTTCAAGACCTTGATGATAGACAGAGAACTCTGGTACCACATCTGTTTTAATAACTCTCATTTGGAAGTGCTGGACTTGCACTGTTTTCATGCTGAAAATGAAACTGCTATTTCACACAGCAGTTTATTTGGCAAATGATATTTTCAAGGCAAGCAACATGTAATGGTTCCTTGCGCTCCTTTTGTTAGTTGTTGCTGAAGAAACAGAGATCCAAATCCTACATTAATTATTCATGCAAAACTCTCATTAATGCCAAAGGCAGTTTTACTTCAGTAAGGGTTAAGGGTGAAATTCTTCCTTCCACACCATGTCTCAGTAGCTTTTATTAGTGCAGTTGGAGTTATAGGGAAAGGAGAAATGGAGGGAAATATCCTTTATAGACTATGAAACAGCAGCAGAGCTGAGCTATTCAGTATCTCGTAGAAAGTTCCAGTCACTCACATTTACAGCATTTCTCTGCAGAGTGACAATAAGGTCTTGTACATACTCCAAAGTTATCGCACACTAAGGCTCTTTACTGCACGATAACAATCTGAGCGTACACACAGAAATCCTTCTTGTTGCGCAGCAACAGCCCTCTTGCCACGCAACATGTAAACCACCCAAACGAGGGTGGTAAGGCTTACCATAGTTGTTCCTTGGTAGAGCCTGTGTGTACACTCCTTGTTTTTTTGGCAGCCTCTGGAAATGTCCCAGAGTGCCAATCGAGCACACTCTGGGACACTGGAGCTGTCAAATTTGTCAATTTCATTGCTCTAACAGACCAGTGAAATTGACAAATAGTGGCTTGAGCCAGACTCTGGCTCAACCTGGCAGCTGAGTCCCCCCCCCAGTGGGGGCTCAGGGCTCAGCTGGTCAGTGGCTGGAACACCCTGAGCCCCTGGGGCTCAGATGCTGTGGCTGAGCCCCGCTGCCCTGGCTCCAGCCACCGCCACCTGAACCACGGTCCCTGGCGGGCAGCAGGGCTCAGCCACCAGCCAGCTGAGCCCGGAGCTGAGCACCACCAGGGACCGGAGCTCAACTAGCCTGCGGCAGCTGAGCCCCAGCTGGCCGGCTGCAGCTCAGTTCCGGCTGCCACAAGGGATCCCAAGTCCAGCTGAGCCCGAGGAGCAGGACTGGGGCTCAAGCCGGAAACAGCACCACTGCCAGCCAAATGGCTGGCAGCGGCAATGCATGGTGGGTTAGGTGGGGTGCGCCCCATGTACTGCTCCTTCTAGCTAAAGTTCAAAGGAGTTTGTGAACGCTCCTTTTCGCTAGAAGGAGTGCTGTGTGGATGGGGTAAAGCGTTATAATTATAAGGCTTACTTGTCCCGCAATAACTTTTATTGCGGGACAAGTCTGAAGTGTGTACATGGCCAAAGTAGTGTCCCATCTCTTCTGCAGCTATACTTCACCCAGGCTCCATCCCTCAAAATGACCCTTCACTATATCACATGCAATAAAAATTAAAAAAAAAACCAAAAACTTTTCTATAACCAGAGTTCCTAATGAAGTAAATTCAAGCATTGATATGAGAACTCTTTAGGCAATATGGTATACATTTTTGCCAGAGAACAGCTGGCAGTTGACAAAAGTCTTAATTAAATATTTAATTTATGATCAATTTTGGCTATTCTCCATTATTGTCTAATTTATTCTAAGGATGTTTGAACAAACATGGGGTCTGTTTTTAAAGATCTCTTCTGCTTGTACTATTTTACCCTGACCTGAAGTCCTAATAATTCATTTGTAACATGAGCATTGGTGGATGAGGAAATGAGTGATGACACAAACACCTTTTAATTGAGGACCCAGCATTCCAATCCATTAAAATCAGAAACAAAGACTCTAAACTCAGACTTTGTCCCCAGTCATTCATGGAAAACCATATGGGTAGACCCTGACTATGGAATTAATGGGGATTCATGAAGGTACAGGGGTCTGCCTGCATACAGTTTCAGCATAAAGATCTTAGGCTATGTCTGCACTTGCTAAAATTAGTTCAAATTAGTTGGTGTGCATTGTCAGTCTGTACATTGTCTCAGAATGCCTTTCAGATAGCATGCACACTTTGCAGTACTTGACCAGTAGTAGCAGTTAGGTAAAAATATAATTATGCCCACTGTAATTGATCATTTGTAATCTTTTATCACATCCTCTTCATTAGTCTCAATCAAGTTTTTAATAATAAAATGCAGTACATTCAACATGCTTATCAGTAGAACTAGCTTATAATTTTCCATGAGTTTATGTTGCTATGAATTAGAGAGCAGTTGCTAGTGAGACAATTAGATTTGTTAGTAAAATTCAGAATTCCAAACCAAAATATACATCATAGTATAAGAGGGATTTTGTTTTATTTTTTCCCCTTAGAACAGTTCACTTTGAAAGGCAATATGCTAATTATGAATTTAAGGCTAAGTAACATATAAAAATAAACTAAAGATCATATGATATAGACTCCTTTCCCTCAGTGTACAATAAGTGAAAGAGTGTTTGTATCTTTAATTATATAATAATATATTAAATAAGACAATAGTTTGAACAAATTTCTTAGGCTATAACTTTACTTCCATAACCTGGTTTTATCAAAGTCTCTGTAACACAATAAATATTTCAGCAACATTATTTCCTTTTTACTCTGATTCTTATCATGTGTCATTTCCATACTATATTGCTTTGCTTACTTACACATGGTGGCCACATGGTATGTTACACCTGTTACCGTGTTGTAGGGACTTGTGGTAATTGAAACATTTTACCGATAATAACCTTACTGTTATACTTGATACAGAACTATTTGGTCTTGAGAGAGGCATAATCCAATATGTGAAGTCAAGACATACATTGGTTTACAAGATATAAAATTCATTGTTAAATATAAGTATACACAAATGTGGCACTACATGCTAATCAAGTATCTCACATTTTCAATATGTATGTGAAGCCTTGTGATGAGATATTTCTAAACATTGACTATCATGATTTTACTATGCAGATGACAATTATTTGACTCTTCTCCTTTTCTGATTGAAATCTTTGGCAAAACTCCCATTAACTGTAATGAATTGGGCCCTATATCTTTCTATCCTGTGGAGTTTGGTTTCTGTCTTAAAGAAATGGTTGAAAGATTTTTACCAGGAGGATGTGTAAGACTCGGGTAGGTCAGAAATCTTGCTGTTGAATAAAAGTCACTTACATAAACAGATTATCATTTGTGACCCAGCTAATTGTGGAGATTCTATTCCAGCCAGGGAGTGCAGACAGCAGAGAAAAGGAGCTGCCATGTGCACAGCTCCTGTCCCCTGTGGCCTTGGCCTTAGCATCTGCTGAAAAACAGAAAAAATCATATAAAAGAATCTTTTAAAGAGTGTTAGGACTTTGTAAAGATTTGCTTTCATTTATACAACTTACTTTGATTGTATAGTTACCATAGGTGACATATATTTTTTTCTCTATGACTTTTGTAAAGGTGTTGGATCAGAATTATTTACCACTATTTAAAGACAGATAAAAGTGGAAATAAAAGAAAAATTAGATTTTTTTTAATATTAGCATTTTGTTCATCTTTCTAATAACTTCTCTTCTGTTTTAAATGTAGGTCTGTTGGTATATACTTAATGTATATACACTGTAACTGTGCAAAATTTTCTACACAGTAGATGGTAGATACAGAAGCCATATCAATGAGTACTGTCAAATTAATTCTATCCTTCCTCAGGTCTTGCTTTTATAAATGTTGAGCTCCTTTAACTTCCATACATTACAATAGGAGTTGAGATTACACAACACCTTCCAGAATCTTGCACTGAAACATTTAGTTTTCCCTCTCATAGGCTATGTCTACACTTTTTAATTTGTCAACTTTAACTAAGTCAACTTAACTAAGTCGACTTTAAGTCGACTTAGTTAAGTCGACTTAGTGTGTCTACACTTAAAAATAAAGTCAACTTAAAGGGGAACTTAAAAAGTCGACCTAGAGCATCCACACTGGATGCCTAGGTCGACTTCTAGGGGCTTAGGGAGACCTAGGGAAGGTCCACAGGGGCAGGGGGGCACCCCTTGCCCAATGCCAGGGGGCTCAACCTTTGCCCCATCGTACCTAGGTACAATGGGGCAAAGGGGGACAGGGACCCTGGCAGGGCATAGGGTCAGGGTGGGCAGGACACTGCCCTGCCCTGTGGGGGGGCATGCCAGGCTCCCCCTGTGCCCCCCCTGGCAGGAAGGGCATTGGTGTAGCCCTGGGGTAGCCCTAAATCGACCTAGGGCTACCCCACAGCTACACTGGATTAAATCAACTCTAGGGAGTCGACTTAAGCCTGAGGTCTAATTGAAAGGTGGTGTTATAAAGTCGACTTAATTTTAACTAAGTCGACTTTATTTTCCTTAAGTCGACTTAATTTACCAGTGTAGACGCAGCCAATGTTATACAGTTGGAAGTAGCAAACACCAGATGTTTTGCTTTCCACATAAGAGATAAGTTTACCTACACTTCATAATTTAAAAAAGGTGAAGTTGCCTGTACATAAAATAAGCTGTGACTCTGCAATCATTTTCAACAGCTGTGATGTCACCTTCATATTAGTACAGTATGATACATATGTATGAAAGTTATCATTATGCCTACCTTTCAAATGATCTCTGCCTTAAAGACCATATAAACAATAAAAGTGATCAAAGAAATATCAGGTCACACATAGAAAATATAACAACTCTAAAAAGGCTGTTCATATCTAAGCTTAGCAATTTTTTAAAAATTTCTTCTAACTGTACATTTCCAGTGCTCTCTGACAGAACATGTCATAAGCATTAAGCAACCACTTCTCTGCCCCACCTGCTTTTTGCCATGCTAGGGGATTGTGATTCTTCCTGCTGTGATAACCAATTAATTTTGTATGAGATCCTCCTAAGAGGGAAACCTTTTAAGTAAAAGAGCGAGCAAAAAAAGTCATCCTTGCTAATAGAACTTTTTTTGTTTGAGTGCTTCTAGAAAAAGCCTCTGCACTTTTTATAGTTAAGGATCACTTGAAATGACTTTGTCAAGCAAAGGTTAGCACGTCTGACTTCATTTGTAGAGATAGTTAGGAAATAAAATGCGTTGCTAAAAATATACTGAAGGATGTGACTATACCAGTAGGGATCTCAGCCAACAAGAAGATGAACCCACAAACTTCACTGAAGTATTATATGTTGATCGTAAGTGAATATGGTTCAACTGAGGTATAACTAATTAATTCTTTAGCACACAGGATACGTACCATAGATAAACTACTTCACCAAGTTATGCCTCCTGAGTTCCTTTAGTTCTTAGAAAAACAGTAGCTTTGTTTCTTACGAGTTCGATTCAAAACTTCTTTTCTCACTTTTCAGATAGTAATATTCTTATAATATTTCTCCAATAGAAAAAGGATTTTATAATGTGCAAAGGCTTTTATAGCATTCCTTACTCTAGCTATAAAATCTGGATATATTTTGTGGGATTCTCTCATTCACCCAAATGTAAAAACAACCATAAAATGCTTTCGATATAAAATCAGTCACTGGGCAGATGGGGTAAGTTTACTGGGCAATCTCAAGGTCCATCCTCTGGATAATGCTTAGTTATTTTAACTGTCACAAACTTGGCTGCTATATTTCATTCAGGACTGTGAATGTGACAGCATTTTAATGCCAATTTCTGTTGTGGGTACACAAAGTACTGTCTAGGAAACCTGAATTTTTGTAGGCTCTTTGACATTTCTACACATGTAAATGCAGAATTGACATACTATGGAGTTATATACTTCCAAAAAAATCTATTTTATTTGTATGAGTACATGTATGGGTAAAATAGATTGTACAGACCATCAGTGGTTAAAGTATAATTTGGCGGGCCCCGGAACTCTCCTAATCCCTGGGCCCCCTTCCCGTATTGTCTGGGCCCCCTTCATGCAAGCACCAGCCCAGATAGGCATTTCCAACCACTTCTCAGTACCATATGCATCGGTTATCGTTCCATAAACATATTTATAATTTTATATGGTGTTTATGTCTATATCAATTATAGTCACAAATTAGCAAACACTGCATAACACAATAAGTATTGTGATCTTTATATTCCTGATATACATATTTCACGTCATTAAACACAATGCCAAACTTGGAACACAAAAATTTTAGGTCACTTTCATCAAATTCCAGTGACAGCTCTGTAGTGAAACGGGATGGGTCAAGTGCTTCAACAGCATTGGTTAGACGTTTTTCTGAGTTTGGCAACAATCTAGCATTCATACAGACCACTAAGGCCTTGCAAAACTGACATTTAGAAATTTCAATTTGCTTGCCAGCAATCACAGATATGTTTACACATACACCTTTAAAGCAACCTGCAGCAATTGCCTCGCAAGCCTCTCAGTAGAACTCTGAATCACACTCTCTGCAAGCTATAAACACCTTACTGCCTAACATGACAGAGGCTCCATCTACACCTAAACCAATCCAATTATCCTTGAAAAATTCCTCCATGAACCCATGTGGTGTCAAACACTGCAGCATAGCTAATACTATGCCATCAGCAGCAGCATCATTGCTGCCTAATTCAACCAGATCAAGAGAAAATGTAACAGGACCAATTTTTGTATCAAAAGTTATGTGCAAGTAAATTACAAGACAAGAAATTTTACTTAAACTTTTACTCATCATTAAAACAGAAATTTAATATTGCTAAGAAATGACACTAAAACACAAACTATGTTTCATCTCCACAGATATACGGTCTATTATGTCAGCACAAACAACATTGCTATGCAAAACATGACCCATATCAACACCATTTAACTGCTGTAAAGTAATAAGGTCTGGATGGTGAGTGACCACCACTCAAATAAAAGATGTAAAATGCATGCTAACTTAATAACACCATTTAGGACAAGGGTCTCAAATTCAAATCTCCACGAGGCCAAATGAGGAGTAGGATATTGGCTCAAGGGCCATGTCACTGAAACCTTTTCAAAGAAGGAATTATTAGAACTAGAGACAGCACTGCTGGATAGCCTTAGAACATCTTTCTAGGGGCCTGAACAAAAGACAGATTTACTTTTAGAATTACGTCCATTCAAGATCCAAAGGGGTAGCCATCTTAGTCTAGATCAGCCAACCAAACAAGGAGTCCTGGGACACTTTTAAAGACTAACACATTTACAAATAAACAAATACATTTATTTGTTAGTCTTTAGATATGCCACAGGACTCCTTGGTTTGTTCCCCCCTCCCATCCCCCATTCAAGATAGTGGTATCATTAGAAAGACAGAGAGAAAGCAAATAAACACACTTAAAATTTTGCATTATAAATCAGTAGTTCTCAACCTTTTTTGTTGAGGACCCAAAACACAGATTTTAAACCCTGAAGGGTCAGCTTTTAGTTAATTTTAGTTAAAATTAAATTTAAAATTAATTAATTGAATTAAAATGTATTGTAATTAAAAGTAATTAGTTTAAATTTTGATTAATTAAATTTGAATTAATTTTAATAGAAATTTTAGAAAGGTTTTTGATTAAAATTAATTTTTAAAAAGTTTTTTTTTTTAAATAAAAAAAGAGAAAGAAAGAAAGGGCTGCATGCATCCCCAGGACCGGAGGGGAGGCCAGCAGCCACAGCCCGGCTCCCAGCTGCTGGACCGGGCAGGCTTGGCTGGGGTGGGCCCCCCAGCATGGGGGCCCCTTGGGAACTCTCCCCATGCCCCCTTAGAGCCCCTGAAGCCAAGTCCTGTCCTGGCCCAGGCACCCCCCAGCCTTCCTGTTCCCTGCCTGGCCCTCCCGTTCCCGCTGGCCCCGCCGTTCCGCACCCCGCCCTGCTGGCTGCATGGTCCCCACCTGGCCCTACCGGCTCCACGGTCCCCACCCAGCGCCGCCATTCCCCACCTGCTCCCTGCCCGGCCCCGCCGTTTCCCCCAGCTCCCTGTCCAGCCCTGCTGTTCCACCCAGCTACCGGCCTGGCCCCGCAGGCTCCCTGGCCCTCCCGTTCCCAGACTACCCCGCTTACCTTACCTGGCCGGAGCTGCAGGGGCATCCAGTCGTTGCTTGGCCAGGCCTGTCCCGCCCTGAGCACACTCTGTCTGAGCATGCTGAGGGCGGGAGATTTGAACCTCCCCAGCCTGGTCTGGCCTGGCCGCTCCTCCCAGCTGACCGGCCAGCTGCAGGGCAGGGCGGCACGTGCGTTCTGCCGGAGTTTTCTGCTCTTCTGGGCCCCAGAACACTGGCCTAGCAATTTTGGGGGCCCTGGAACGGCGTTCTGGAGCGTTCTGGCGTACTTTAACCCCTGCAGACCATCTTCTTCTAAATGAACATAAGAGGTCAAAGAAGAAGAATGAAGGTAAAGTGGAAAAGCCTGTTCTAGGTAGAAGCTCTTAAGTAACTCGAAGAAGGACTTTATTTTAATATTGTTGGGGTAAATGGGTCAAAGAGTTAAAAGTTAACATGCCCCAGCAACAGTCCAACATTCAATGATTTTAAACAAGGTTTGACTTTAGTATAGTAAGACCTTAGTCTGCTTAGTACCATGGCAAACACAATATTCACTTTTATCAAACTTTAATAAAGATACAGAAAAGAACGAAAAACAGTTAAAGCATTTGGAATATAAAGTAATGCTTTTATATTAACAACATCTGTTGTTCCCTTTCCTTTTAGATGCAGTAATTCGTTAGAATGAAGGGGATGTCGAGCAGGGTAACAACTTTTAACTAGGTTCTAGATGGCAGTAACTGCTTTTATATGGAAAGAAAAAGAAAAAGAAAGTTAGCTGACATGGGCTAGAGCTCTGAATGGCATCCCAATGGACCCCAGAGTTCCAAGAGACCGTTGGAATGGCAACCATGATGGTGAAGCTCAAACTTTCCTGTTCATCCATTTTTCAGCCAGCTGTTATTGGGTTCACTTCTTGATTTTCCTCCCAAAGTCTTTCTTTTTAAAAGTTTCCAAAAGGAGGGATAGTTATAGATGGAGTAGCCCATCCCACCACTATTTTGCCCACCAATTAGAACTCATTATTTGACATACCAATTTTGGTCCATTGATTTTCATTCCCACATTATTCTTCTTTGCCAGGAATGATCTTGATCCAGTCCTTCGGTTATATCATAGCAATAGATCTTTTTTGCTTAGATTAATTCTTTCCATCTCCCTTTTGCACTTTTCCCATTAAAATTTGATGTTAAAGGTTACTGTGATTATCTATCAATTTCCACTCACTTTTCACAACTGAGTTCACAATTAGGGTCAATGTGTTGACTCAAATATCAAAAAAGAAGAAGAAATATATTCAGGACTAATATTGTTTCCTTTGGTATAATATGATTCCATGATCAGTGTTAAAAGGAAATGATTCATTCTATGGTTCTTCTCCCATTATAATATTACAGTGGCAGTTTTTAGTACTGTATGCTTTAGTAGCTGGCCCTGTACTCTGCAACACTGCATTAATTTAGAAGACCTCTCAATGCTTAGGAACATTGTTAGTGGTTAGAAGAGGGGAGTTGGCATTTTATTCTTGATTCTGCCACTGATTAACTGTTTAACCTAAGGGGCTCAATTCTTAGTCTCTTACACTAGATCCACAAAGGTAGTTAGCTGTGTAGCTCTCTCTTTAGGTGCCTCAACCAAAATTTAGATCTCCAAAACTCCTTGCCCAATTATGCTCTGAGCCTAATTGCTGCTGATAAAGTCCTCAAAGCACCTGAACATGTATACAATCAAATAATCAGAAGTCTGGGCACATAGCTCATATTGAAGCCCCAGTGGGATCCTCAAACTACATATATCATCCTGCTGGGCCTGATCTATCAGATTGGGCTTTCTACAACACAACACCACTCATAAATTTTAATCTACTGAATAGAGCATTCATGGTGTAAAAGACCTAGGTTTAAATCTTGACTCTGTCTGATATGCAGTAGGAACTTCAGCGTGGATCTCCCAAATTACAGATGAATGCCCTAGCTCCTAAATTGTTTCACTTGGTGTGAATAATAAAAGTCATTAGAAGAGGGATTAGAATTTGAGCCTCCCATGTAAGTTCCTTAATCACTGACTTATAGAGTCAGTCATTATTTCACTAGTCAAGTCAAGATCCATTATGCAAGGTCTTAAGCACTCTAGCCAAAAACAGAAAATACAAACAAACAAACAACTTCAAACTCAAAACTATGCTTAACTTTAGGCATTTGAAAGTCCTATTGATTGTATCCCTCACTGATGCCAGGATAGCATGCCTTCAGAAATTCTCTTGCTTGTTGTTTAAAGTTACAAGTTTTGGCCACTTGACCAAAATCTTAATTCTCTTTTTTCTTATTTTCTTCCTGCCATTTGAAATTGTCCTACTGGATATTCAGACTCTTAGGCTATTTCTACACTAGCAAATTAAGTCAACGTAAGGAAGTTTAAACTTAAACAATGCCTCGACTTAATAACTACCATTCTTTAGGTTGACTTAACAATTAAGTTGATTCGTTAAGTCGAACTAGAGATGGTGTGGCCACCCTAAGTCGACTTATTCTATAAGTTGACCTAGGGCATGAGTCCCGGTGAGAAGGAAGCCACGCTCCACTATAGAAATTGTTCTAGTGCTCTTGATCATGTTAAAATTATATGTAATATTCTGGCATTCACCACTCAGAACTATTGTTTTGAGCTTCTGCCTAGCATTTACCTTTTTTTCTCGAGTCTCATCCAGAGATTTCCAATCTTAGAAGAATAGAAAAATCCTGCTATGTACTATGAATTTATTTAAATAACATTGTTAAACATTCTAGCTTTTCAATTATGGATGAGTATGAAATTATAAATGGCAAAGAAATGTGTGCAGTTATACCACAATACCCACATGCTGCCCATGTCTCTGGAGCTTTGTGAAACACTCAGCCAAAGGCCAAGTGCATTAAAGCAATCAAGAATTGTGGCTATTCCTCTATTGCTGTACATCTTATTCTATTGATTTTATTTTAAGTTAACATTTATATATAAAACATAGTTTTGTATTGGATTTTTTTAAAAAACCCACTTTATTTCTAAAATTGTATGAGCTTTTAGGGCTGTCACTGTGCCTCATAGCTGAGGTTATCAGATTCAAGACAAACTGCTGAGAAATGGGGCAGACTCACCTCAAAATGTTGGTTAATCACCCATAAGATATATCAAGCCAGTTACAACAATAAACTTCCATCTCACCACACTGGTTAACAAGAAGACAGAAATGTAGTTTCCTTAGGTCTCCCAGCCCTTGTTTCACCACCCAGGCCCAAGTCCTTATGATGAGTGGTTATTTAAAACACATTTCATCAAACAAAGGGTTCTTCTGATCCCAAGATAATCAGCCACAAAGATAGATCAATATATAACTCAGATCTTAGCCAATAATCACACTGCTGCAGTCCTTTATTAACTAATATCTAGAGGTTTATTCAAAGATAAAAAGAAAGAAGAGAGTTAAAATGGTCAAAAATTTACATACAATCACTACAAAGTTCTTGGGTCAGATTTGTAATAGTGAAGTTACAAGAATGTTGCCTTGTAAAGTCTTTGATAATTTACAAAAGATTGGAAGGTCCTTAGTCCATTGTCTGGAAAGCTCCATTTAGCATTAGTCCATAGTTCAGAGATTAGAGCAGGAAAGAGGCAAAATGGAGATGGCCTTATGTACTTTCTTCCATGTGAGTGGAAGCTTTCATCTCAGTTTTGTGAAAATTACAAGCACAAAATGGAGTCCAGAGTCAGACGAACAAGTCAGATGCTTTGTTGAATCATAAGAGCAGCCATTACCCATTTTCCATATAAAATATCCACAGGAAGGACCATCTAGAGTAGGACAGGTTGGGCTAGGCTTCTTTGTTATCTGAACAAAGTATCCTTTAATGAGCCATTAACTTGCACAGTTCATTCACAATTGTCTAATTGGACAAGATACACACTGCCTTGTGGGTGTCATGCCAGGAGCAAACAAAATTGAAATACAGATAGTTATATTCATAACTTCACATATAAAGATGCATATAAACAGGATAATCATGTCTGATAGACTATAATGTTTCCATTTATACCTTACATGACATTTGTATAAGATTTATTGCAATTATAAAATAGTGGTAGCAACAATGATGTGTATAGTCTTATTTTAATCATACAATATCACAAGTAACCACACTTTTGAGGAGTGAGGGTCCCTCAACTCCTATTTCAATTCTATCAGACCCCATTCAGTAAAGCACTTAAGAATGCTTTACTTTAAATATCTTTAAAGTCAAGCATCTGCTTAAATCCTTTGCTGAGTCAGGGACACAATCAGTACATTTCTAAAACACCTATCCCCACTGAATCTGGCAGCACTGAGCATCTCTGAACACGAACTCAACATTTTTCCTGAATCAGACCCTATAAGTGCTTTAAGGATATTGATAGCTCAAGTGTTGTTGGCATAACTATTCTTATGCATACAGGACTTGAATTGTTACTGAAGACTTCAGCCAATATTATATTCATAAATGTACATAATTATATGAGTCTTCAGACATATATTGACATTAAGTAGATTATATATATATTTTCAGGGAGAGAACTGTTGCTTGTCAAAAACTATATGGGTCTCAGCTCATAATTTAAGCTGGTTCTTACTTTTATGAAACTCATATAATGAAAGTAAATTTAGTAGCAAATTTCTACTTCAGTTGAATAGCCAGGAGGAAAAAAAAAAAAACAGTTGTTTGGAAGTGACTCCATATGGAATGTGTATCGTATTGATGAGAGGTTCTCAAACTAGATGGGGGGGAGGGGGAGGAATGTATTCTGGAGGAGGGGCATGAGAAGAAAAAAAATAACAAACCTAACTGCACACATTGAATGAGTGAAGAAGTAGCAAACATGATTCCTCCAGACATATCAGGTTCCCAGATGGTGCTGCACATTTGACTCTAGGGCTATTTCTATACTACAAAAAAATAGAAGGTCGACTTAACAAAGTGATTTCCCTGAACGGAGACTTAGTAAGTCGACTGCCCTTCGGTCGACCTAATAAAGTGGACTTAAGCATCCACACTGTGCTTAGGTCGACCTAAGGAGTCGACTTAAGGGTTAGTTAGGTTTACCTAACCAGCGGTTCTTATTAAGTCAACCTAAGCTTTCATTAAGTCTTTTTAAGGAATTTCGTAAGTTGACTTAATGAAAGCCTGGAGTGGACAGGGACTAAGTTAGGTCAACTTAAGCCTCCTTAAGTTGTCCTAACTTGCAAGTGTATACATAGCCTAGGAGTGTGCATTTTGGTGGATTTCTATTAAACTGGGATTATACAAAGTAGTTGCCTTCTGTTCATTAATCAATTTTCTATGATGCAGTGTGCACATTGAATTGTAAGCATGGACCACAATCACAGTTTTGCTTTTGCTCTTATTATGATAGATAGTTGGCATATTCATTCAATAGAAAAAAATCAGCTGAAAATCAAAGACTAAAACTGATTCAACTATATGTACTTGTGTGGCAGGAAGTGGAAGGGTAAACTACTGCAGGCACATAGAATGGGTGGCATAGTCAAATAAATTTGAGAACCACTAGTATTAATAGAACTGCAGATCATAGAATCATAGGGTTGGAAGGGACCTGATGAGGTCATCTAGTCCAACTCCCTGCTAAAAGCAGGACCATTCCCACTAAATCATCCAAGCCAGGGTATTGTCTAACTAGACCTTAAATATCTCCAAAGATGGATATTCCACCCCCTCCCTAGGTAACCCATTCCAATGCTTTACCACCCTCCTAGTAAGAAAGTTTTTCCTAATATCCAACCTCGACTTCCCCACCTGCAACTTGAAACCATTGCTCCTTGTTCTTTCCTCTGTTACTACTGAGAACAGCCTGGCTCCCTCCTCTTTGGAGTTCCCCTTCAAGTAGTTGAAGGTTGCTATCAAATCCAACCTCAGTCTTCTCTTCTGCAGACTAAATAAGCCTAGTTCCTTCAATCTTTTCTCATATGTCATGTGCCTCAGCCCCCCAATCATTTTTGTTCTCCTCTGCTGGACTCTACTCTTTTTAATTTGTCCACATCCTTTTTGTAGTGGGGAGCTCAAAAC
Organism: Pelusios castaneus; assembly: GCA_007922175.1. Lineage (NCBI taxonomy): Eukaryota > Metazoa > Chordata > Testudines > Pelomedusidae > Pelusios > Pelusios castaneus. Next base: position 9,427,445 of record ML685832.1, read on the forward strand.
TGGACACAGTATTCTAGATGCGGCCTTACCAGTGCCGAATAGAGGGGAATAATCACATCCCTCGATCTGCTGGCATAGTATAACTTCCGAGAATTATCTGTTAGTAAAAGAGTTCTTTTTACTAACCTAAAAGTGTTTTTTGTGATCACAATGAGAAATTAGAAAGCAAAATTTATTGCTAAAAATGCTGAAATTTTACCTTTTTTTATTCCATTTTTCATGGTTGGAGTTCTGACCTGTAATAGGAAAATCATATAGTCTATGTTCTGTTCCTGATTAATATTCTAATATACATTTAAATTTAATCAGAATTGGTAAGATGTCAGCTAACTTATGTAACTCATTAATTGTAAAAATGAAGATGAGTACATTAAAAATAGCTTTTGACTTATTTCTAATATTTGCTAGCTGCCTTAATAAAACTAACAATAACCATTGCCCATACTTTCCCATCATGTCACAATGTACTTACAAATCATAGGACAGAAAAATATTTAGGCATTTACTTAACTACAATTATAGAACTTCTCACATACCTAGGTTTATGTATATGCTTAAGTGATTTGCAGGATTGGTGTCTGTGGCTTGTAAACACATGCTGACACGATAATGGCATGAACTGAGCTACTTATGTGCTTAAATTTATGTACATATTGAAATGCTTAGCTGAATAGAAGCTCTGTGTTCAGTATATCTCTATACTTGACCCAAAACAGGTGTGTATATAGAAGTAGCAGACATTACATTGTCATCACATACATTAAAACACTGTTTCTCAACTGGTGTTCCATGGGATCTGGGGAAATTTAAAATGCCCCAGCTGCAGCAAAGCTTCCAGGCTCATGCTGGCTTCCACCACTGCCTTGCTTCTTTGCTGCAGCTAGGGCATTTAAAATGTCCCGCCATTGCTACCCACAGCACAGAGATTGTTTGGACATAACTTTGACAGTAAGACTTTTTTTTTGACAAACCTTACTCCAAGAATAGATTAACTTTGTTCGATCATGCAAGCCCAAAGTTCCCATTAAAACTTGGGTAATATAATTTTCAGTTTTAAGTTGTGTGCTTAATCATTATGTATCTACTTATTAGAAACAAACCCATGTTATATTATAAAATTATATTTAATTCAGTTTCCTGAATTGTTTTTGCAGGAACATGCAGTACACAGATACTACAAACATCAGAGCCAGTATATACCAGATTTTTCAAGAAAGTTTTCATCAGATGTTCCATGTAAAATAATTAATACCTTTAGGTGTTTCCCAGTCTACTAAAGGTTGAGAAACACTGTACTAAAATACGTCAGCTATTACACAGTACTGTAAATGCAGATTATGCAAATCTAAGAGATTACTGTATAGAGTTTTAAGAGAAAAAGCAAACAAAACCAAACAAATCCAGCACTCATTATTCTTTATGGGGATGCAGAGATGTTGTTATGGAATTTATAACCCAGTTCTGAAGTTCATTCTGTTTCTTGTGGTGGTAACAAGTTCCATGTTAGTCTATTTCAACAAAACAAACAAGGAGTCCTGTTGCACTTTTAATAGTGCAGCTACACCAGCAACTTAGGTCAACTTAAGGATGCTTAAGTCGACTTAAACAAAGCCATGTCCACACTGGGATTTCATTAAATCAACTTAAGCGCTTCCTTAAGTCAACTTAATAACAGCTTGAGTTGATTTAAAAACACCACCTCTGAAGGTTGACTTAAACCTTTAGAGTCGATTTAACTTTATAAGTGTAGACATAGCCTTAAAGACTAACAAATTTATTTATTGCATAAATAAGCTTATACAATAAATAAATTTGTTAGTCTTTAAAAGTGCCACAGGACTCTTGTTTGTTCGGGTTCCTGTACTATCACTCAGCCTTTATGATGATTATATTTATAATCAAATGAGGTCAACTTTTGAATCATCTAACCACTTATTGCAATATGAGTACATAGAAACTGGGAAGGGTAAAAATACAGCTGACAAATGTTCAATGGACAATCAGAAATTAAATTAACAATTGTGTTTCAGAAAAATGGAGGTATTTCACTACACAGTCTTATTTAAAACTTTGAAAAGAATAATTAGCTACTGAATTACTTCTGCTGTTCCATGTAGTATTAAGTAATTTTTTAACATTTAGAAAATCACTCTTACATTGTTTTCTATTCCACAAGAACATTTGATATATTAAATGTAATGCTTGATTCAACACAAAGATTAGAATACAAGCCTTTTGCAGTTAATTTCACATCAGAATTTCAGCGGATTTTTGATTTCCCTTCCCTTTAGCAACTCCTTTTGTTACCATTTCAAAACAACATATATTTATTCCTCTTCTTTCACTGATTTGGGGGGTGGGGGTGGGCGTGAAATTACAGGGTGTTTTTCTCCCCCTCTTATCAGGCAAGGCAACAGTGACTCATTATGGGTGCATCCACACTTATAAATTAAGTCAATTTAAGCAGGCTTAAATCAATTTAATTTACTCCACATCTATACTGGGTTTTCCTTAATTCGGCTTAGACTACTCCTTAAGTCGAATTAAGGAAAAACTAGTTCAAATTAATACCACCTTGTTATAATTCAAACTAGTGTCCAAATTGACTTTATTAAGTTGAATTAGCCAGTGTAGATGCCTTAAGTCGACTTGGTCGACTTAGGGCAGGGGGGACAAGATAGCTTGGCAGAAGGCAGCCACCGTGGCTCCCTGTCCCCTGGGGAGCCCCTGCTCCCTTCTCCCCAGTCCCGCGGCTTCCCTGCCAAGGGAGCCGCGGTCCTGGCGAGAAGGGCTCCCCAGCCAGAGCTCCAGCAGGAGGGGATCCCCCGCTGGAACCCTGGCACGGCTGGCTCTGCTGGGACTGAGAAGCAGCAGGCGGCTCTTCCGGCTCCCTTCTCCCCGGGACTGCTCAAGTCCCCGGGAGAAAGGAGCGCAGGCTCTCTCCTGCCAGCTGGCTCTCACCGGGACAAGCCGCCAGCTGGCTCTCCCTCCACATATCAAGTCTACTTAAGAGTCTTGTGTAGACTCTCTAAGTCAACTTAGTAAGGTCAACTTAAAGTCGACCTTAGAAAGTCGACTTAACAAAGTCGACCTAACTTTCTGAGTGTAAACATAGCCTTAGATAATACATCTTGTTCCACCTCATTCATGGGGTAGAGCTTTGTTTCTCTACTGGTCTTAAGGAATCAGCATTTCTAATTAAGTAGTTGCACAGTTCTGCAGTCAGTACTTCTGTCCTTGCTTGCCTGAATTATGTGCAGACTATGCACATCCTAATATTGTTTATGTGGAGTATGTATTTCCTAATAGAGACCCCTTTTTCTTAATGTGTCTATATTTTAAATGCTCTTTACACTAACAGCTTCATTTATAGATCTTGCAGGACCCAATCAAAATAAATTCATAATTAATACATAAATATTTACACAATAAATACATAATTTTACAGTTTAATAAACCTTAACAAAGATTATCTTGTTTGACATGAATCTTTGAGTTTGGTCTTTACTTTCAATAAAATCCTTCTTAGCTTAAAATCAACTCCTGAGAGTGTGGTACATCTGGTTACATATTTAGGCAAGCATCCAAGTATCTCTCAGATTACATAGTAGAGAGCAGTGCATGTAGAATTATTTTTAAATAGAATAATCCATATAGAATCAAAACTTGAAGCCATTAGTATCTCTATCATCTCACATGTGTTGTTAACCAATCCCAGCTTTCTACTTTTGTTCTATATAAAATCATTTATATAAAATTTCCTGGAAGCAAAAAGCAAAGAAAAGCAAAGATAAGGTTGAAAGCCTGACTTTAGTTTTGCTTCTTTGTTCTTATATACCACATTTTTTTCTAGTATTATTAATCATCACCATTATTATTATAATCTACATTTTGAAAGTGCCAGTTTTCATAGTTCAGGATAACACCTGTTTCTTTTCTGTGGTCCTTCAAGGTCACCCAATCTAAGCTTCCGGCTCCTCAGCCATCACTCCTCTTGGGCAGACAGCTCTATCTCTCTCCCTCCTAACACTTTTTTTTCCAAGTTGCACAATTCCCTAATTATACTATTATATCCCTCAGAAACCAAACCACTCTTTGATTTCTCTCCAGAGGCTATGTGCAACATAATTCCTTGAATTATAAGTGACCAGCAGCGAATGGCCCACTTCTAAGGATGTATCTTCAAAAAATTGGGTTTTACATAACCAGACATAATTAATTTGCATTTACTTCCCCCTAGATATACCTCAGGAAAACCCCTTAAAAACTTTTGTTCCAAAAGTCCCTTCTTGTTTGACACACCATTCAATGTAATCCTTTGAACCTCCAGGTTTCATACCTGTCACATCTCCCCTCTTCAGATGTTAATACAATCCTACTGTCATTCTGCCTTGAGCAACTCACAATCATGAATGCCTACCTCAGGACAGATTGTCAGAAAGAGAGCAGATACCCCAAGCTAGTGGTGTGTTTTATAATTAGATTTCATGAAGCCAGTTACAAATGTGAACTACTGGATCACTATCATGTCAGTCTCATAATGGAGTCACAGTCTCCTTTGACTTTCCAGTTCATCTTGCCATTCAGGCAGACAGAAACTTTGTGATTATGGTCAGTTAAACCAAAAATCACACCACATCAGTTTTCTCCAATCCCAAGAGACCAGTCACTTACCACAGATCAATTGGTACACCAGATCTTTCACCAAAGACAACTCCGGCAACCAGTTCTACAGAAAACTAACTAAAAATGTACCAACTAAGAAAAAAGAATGAAAGTTATTGAGAATCTCCCTGCTCACTCCATTGACGACTTCTAATAGTGGTACTCAAAAAAATGAACAACAAATCACAGTTTCAAAGAGAAACTGCAGAATTTGAATTTATATGCAAATTCGACTCCGTTGCCTCAGGGTTAAACAGGGACTATGTATTTTATTCTCATTACAACAAGACCTCACCTTCTTCTATATGCTAAATCCCAACACCTATTCTGATTTGCTGTTATAGCCTGACCTGATCCTGTGTCATACATTTCCCTGCATTTAATTTCCTCCCATTTTGTAAGTTCCCCACTTTCAAAGCATCTCATGAAGTAGGATTTTCTCCCACGAAAGCTAATGAGATAAATAAATTCGTTACTCTTTAAAAGTGCCACAGGACTCCTTGGGTATGTCTACAATGGAGCCTTAGGTCAATTTAAGGAAGGTTAAGTTGACCTACAGACTCCTGTGTCCACATTGGGCTTTTATTAAGTCGACTTAAGTGCTTCCTTAAGTTGACTTAATAACACCACCTCTTACGGTAGACTTAACGCTTAAATCAACCTTATTAAGTTGATTTAAGCCAGTGTAGATGAGGAAAGCCCTTAAGTCAACCTAATTGGCCTCCAGGCCCCCTCCCAGCTACCCACAACACATCACTCGTCCATTGACCTAGCACCTGCCATTGTGGAAGCAGGCAGTCGACAGGAGTTTTCAATGCGGGCTATCTAAGTTGACTTAACGAGGTCGACTTTAAGTTGACTTAAAGTGTAGACATATCCCTTGTTTGTTTGGATTACCTAACAACATGGCTACCCCTTTGAAATAGTACAAGTAAAATTCCACTAATTTTTATGAAGTTTAAACACTTAGGCTATGTCTACACTGGCAAGTTAGTTCGAATTAAGGAAGTTTAATTAATCAATTAATTAATTAATTTAATTAAGGCACACCCACACTAGGCTTTCATTAAGTCAATTTAATAAAAGCTTAAGTTAACTTAGTAACTACCACTCATTTGGTCGACTTAACCCCTTAAGGATGGCGTGGACTTGGAGTAACCCTTAACTCAACTTTATTTAGGCTTTATTAGGCTAAGGGTGGCTAAAGCTAAGTCAACTTAGTCCACTTTGTTAAGCTGACTTTAATAAGGTAGACTTTAAGTTGACTTAAAGTCGACCTTATTAAGTCGACTTAACAAAGTCGACCTAACTTTTTCTAGTGTAGACATAGCCAAGAAGACTTCTCTACTCAAAGAGGTTCAGGCTACAGCAAAAAATGCATTTAAGCATCTAATGGCTACTTCAGTCCAAAATTCAGATCCTCCTAAACTGCCTCTCAGCTGCTACCTAAACGTGTAGGCATCTCATGTCCCTAGACACCTACCTTTCTTCTGATGAAGTCCCCTGAGAGTCTAAAAATATGCCATTGAAGATGAATCTTGATCCTCAGCTACTATTTCAGGCCTAAGCCCTGGCACAACCTTAAAACTAAGCATTTACTTGCTTATATTTTCTGAGGGGCCAAGTGAGTAGGCATTTTTCAGAGCCACCTAGCTGACCAGGCCACACACTCTTCCACACTTATAACCTGTAATCAGGACATTCAACAGGGATGTTGTAGAGTGGGTTAAACATCCTCTCTGACTAATGTGTCACAGAGATTTGAATTTACCTCTTCAGAGTCATGGGATATTCTCGGATGTATCTCTCAGTCTCCTCTGTTAAAACCATTCTATTGTGGATCAAGAATTAAATAGTTATTTACTCACAGATAAAGAGAAAATCACTCAGTAGCCCAATGATTATGGCACTCCGTGGGATGTGGGAGACATCCCTATTTTTTTTTCTTGCCTTATGTATTGCCTATGGAGGCATTTGATCCTTCTGCTCTCTGACTCCCAAATACTGAAATTGTTGCAAGTGTCCATCAACACAGCAAACTATCAAGTTGCAATGATGTCTAGAGTTGAAAAAAGTCTGGAATGGTCATTTCTGACTCTTGTCTTCCCTCTTGTAGAAGCTCATGGCTCATCTGTGGATTCTATTTTAAACTTTATTGAAAACACTTAAGAAATGTTTAATTTATAATAAATCAAAATATATTCTTTCATTCTTCTGGCTATTAGGAGAGGCCAATTTGGTCCATTTCCCCTCCCTTGTTTTCTGGGCTGTCTCTTTCCTCTCCCTTACAAACAAGCTGCTAGAAAGGGAACAGATAAATTTATGTCTTATAGACTATGTCTACACTTGTTAATTTAAGTCGACTTTGTTAAATCGACTTAGCATGTCTACACTTAAATTTTAAGTTGACTTTGGGGGCGTCCACACTGGATGCCTAGGTAGACTTGTAGGGGCTAGGTGGACCTGGGACTGGTCCACGGTGGCAGGGGGGCACCCCCTGCCAAGTGCCAGGGGGCTCAGCCTTTGCCCCATTGTACCTGGTACAATGTGGCAAAGGGGGATTGGGACCCTGGCAGGGCATAGGGGCAGGATGGGCAGGGGTCTGCCCTGCCCTGTGGGGGGGCATGCCAGGCTCTCCCTGTGCCAGCCACCCTGGCAGAGAGAGCAGTGGGGAAGTCCTGGAGAGCCCTAAGTCGACTTAGAGTCGACTTAGGGCTACTCCATGTCTACACTGGCTTAAGTTGACTTTCTCAAGTTGACTTAAGCCAAAAGTTGACTTAAAACTAGGTTTTATAAAGTCGACTTAATTTTTCCTTAAGTCAACTCAGGTAGCTGCTTATGTCAACTTAAGGAAAGTGTAGTGTAGACGCAGAGTAAATTAAGTCGACTTAAGCAAGCTTAAGTCGACTTAATTTACAAGTGTATACGCACCCACAATGAAGGAAGTTATGTCCCCAGATGGCCTCTAATGAGAGATTTTTTGTTCACCTACTATTTTCTTCCCTTTTCCACCTACAGCACAGGGAGCTACTGAGTAACCAAACACAGGAATAATCTGCTTTGCTTGATACACGTTTAGCAGCCAGACCAAAGTGTTCTCTTTTAAACAGTGTGTTTTGCATGAAGTTCAAGCAGCATGTTACTCAATACACTGAAACTACCACAAAAGAATGTGAGCACCTCTTTGCCAAATTCATTCATCCGGGGAGAGTACAAGTTACAGCCCTTATTCTTCTCTAACCTAAGGAAATAAATTAGTTAATGTGCAAATATACTGCTGCGTACACATTCAACAATATGAAAAGCTACCAACATTTGTATGGAACTTTGGAAATACCAAGTACTATAGAAGCGTTAAATGTTAGCCATCATTACAAATCATAATAATTATTAATGACATTTAGATCAGGGGCAGAGAGGTTATATTATCATGTTTTTAACTGTGATTTAAGATGACAAAAGCCTTTTGTGAGGAAGGAAAGTATTTAAAAATGAATGGTAAAACTGATTTCTAGTTACACCAACCTAAGGCATTTTTGCATCAAGCAGCCATGAAAATGAGCTGTTCAAAGATCTCAACAGTCCTAGGATTATAGGTGCTAGAAGGAAGTCACTCTATGCAATTCCGAGGAAGGCATTTGTATTAATTATGTCTTCCTTGGAAGAGGCCATCATCAGTGGATTCTGACTCCCATCTTTATCATTACAAGGATAGCAGAAGCTGCTGAAAGAGAGTAGAAACAAAACTAGTATTACTCAGATGGTAAGTTACCATTGAGGGAGTTGGCAGGGATCACAGGCTTGGAATGGGTCAGGGAGAAGACAGGAAAAAGTCTGTCTGACCTTTCTTTCATCACCAGGATATGGATGATATTTCTTCTCCAAAGAAGCTCCTCTTTTCCAGGGCTGACAACTACAGTATTTTGAATATCAAGTGTTCAAAATCATGAGTCAGGCCATAAAAATCATAAGTGGCTTAAAAATAAAGATTTTTTTTTTAAATACAGTTTGATTTATTTCTCTCTGCCTTTTGGTTTCTGGGCCTTCAGGGAATACTCCCATTTTCAGGCCTTTCTCTGCCACCATGATACTAGAAACTTACCTTTTAAACGAAAGCTTAGATTTTCAGGTAATTATTTACCTCCAGCAAATAGGGATTTAGGAAAACTATCGAATGTTGTGAAACATCTTATAAAATCATAGAGGTAGGCAACAAGGCAATCTCCTTTCATAGGTTGAGATTGAGATGGTGTTTTAGAAATATGAGAGTCTGAAAAAAATGTGATGGTTATTTTGTTGGAAAACTTTTAATCCTATATTTCCTATATAAGCTGCAAGATCAGACCAGTTCTTGGCTTTTTCCTTCAAAGTCTCCATTAACAATGCCAGGACCTGCCAATCTCTGAGCCATTATTGCTTACTTCACTTATAGCAGCATATTTCCTTCACAGAAAGTGTCTTTATCCTCTTCCTTATAAATAGGTAATAGATAAAATGCCAGTAGATAGAACACAGGAATATTCAGCCTAGTGTTTGTGTATTGTAGGACCAATAAGACTTCTTGCTGTTCACTCCACTTCTTGTGTACAGCTGTTTATATGAAACTCTAGACAGCTCCCCACACTGCACACAACAGTGATTCAGTGGTACAACCTTTATCCTCCTGTTTTCTTTGACCCTGATTTTTTTTAAAAAATCCACGTTATATATGAACACTAGAAAAATCTTGCATGTTTTTGAGAACACACATATTACCCCTTTACTGAACACTGGGCAGTGGGGCTGGTGCATTATCAATTTTGTCGTGTTGGTTCCCATTACAGTCAGCCAACCTCCTACCTCCCTTTAAGAGACAAGTCACTAGTTCTGGGTGTGTTGGGAAAAAGACAAAGGAAAAAGGAATGCAGAGATGCTGGGTGAGGAAGCATATAAAACTCTAAAGAAGAGAGACAGAAGAATTGGAAGATTGTAAAGAAAAGGAAGTGGGAAAGACAACTGGAAGGCCAGCAAATATGTGGTGGTTACCTTCCTGAGAGCCAATCATATCCTTGAAAATAGATAAGCACTGGGAAATTTTCCAGTTCACTTCTAAGAATATGGAACTTTTCTTCTCCCAACTGTATATAGACTATTCCCATTTAATCCCTATCAGGTATAACATTTTAATTGCCAGCTTATATGTATTTCAATCTTCTTCACATTTTCACCTAGGCATATGTAACACTTCTGGTGCCAGACTGAATTCCACTTCCCTTCCTCACAGTCATATATAACTTCTGTTTAAAAAATCCATCAGCTAAAGCAGCAGTCTTCAAGGACTCTATGAAAATTTAAAAGAACTAATGGAGTGAATGGAAGAAACAGTATTGGTCTACTTGTGTTTAATATCATCCCAGAATCCTAAATAAAAAGGTTACTAGTATGCATTACATTTTAATATATAATTCACACAGTATAATAATAATAGTATCATGTTTGTCATCTGTTCCCAGACACTCCTCTCAATAAGAAGCCATGCAATGAGCTACTCTATTAATGAGCCTGCCGAGATTAAAGGGTACATAACCACATGAAAACTGCAAAATCCACAATTTCTTTGTTCCTCTAATTATGAAATTTTCTAGTAAACATTCATTGCCTTATTAAATTATTAAAACTAATTTGATTTAAGCTAAATTGCCTATATATAATATGGATTGCTGATCTGGATAAAAGATTACTTTCATTTCTATGTCCTTAGTTGTTATTTTTTTCTAAAAGTTGTTGCAGTCACTTTTAACCTCTTCCAGATAAAATAGGAGCTCCTCCTATTGGAGAAGTTCTTCTACAATTTCCTTGACAGGGAACAGATTACTAATGTAAGATTTAAGCCTCAGGGAGTTTACTCTGTTTATTGGCCAACCTATCTTTCATAACATTAAATTATAGGGGGAAGTTATTTATGTGGTAATGCAGAAAATATTGGGGAAAATCTTTTTTTATTTATTCATGCAATAATTCCAGAATTGATTGTTAAAGGCTTGTAAGGAAAATAAACACTCCTAATTACCAAGATGAGAACACATTCTCAGCAGGCAGCCACAGTTTTGTTAAGAACATTTATTCTGTTCTTGGACGTATGGCCCTGCTCTGCCTCATAGCCCAACATCAATTATTTTATACCAATCTATCTGATAAGGGCTTGTTCCCTGAGTGATAGAAATAGATAATATAGCACCTCTGGGAGAGGAAAATTAATTTGAGTAATTCTTTTATATATCTTGTGGTTCCCTTAGCTGCAATAGTGCTAGCAGGCTAGCAGTAAAAGTCAATGCTCCACCAGTTGATTTTCATGAGTATATATCATTATAGACCCAAAGCCCTTAGAATAAGGTTTCAAAGTAGAAGGGGAAAAAAGCAAACTATCTAAATAAATATATAAAAGATATTCATTTAAAACAATATAATTTATACTACTGTACTAGCACTAGAATATTTTTTCTTGCCAACTCACCATGACATATTAACTGCTATTTTAGTAGATTACAATTACATTTCTCAATCATGTATAGGAAGTATGTCTGCCAATCACATTAATTTAATATATAAAGGCTATGTCTTCACTTAGAAACTTAGGTCAACTTTATTAAGTGGAATTTATTAAGTCGACTTTAAGTTGACTTTATGTCGACCTTATCAAGTCAACTTAAAGAGTCTACACAAGACTCTTAAGGCGACTTAAAGATGACCTTATTAAGTAGACTTAGAGAGTACACACTAGACTTTCTAAGTCAACTGGCTAGGTCAAAGGGGAGTGGAGGCTCCTTTGGAGCCTCCATTCCCTGGGCTAGAGGGGCTTGTCCAGGAGAGAGCCAGCCTCATGGGTGAGTCTGGCTCTTCCCGAGACTGGCAAGCCACCACTGGCTCTCCTGGCTCCCTTCTCCCCAGGACCGCTCAGGTCCCGGGGAGAAGGGAGCGTGGGGTTCCCTTCTGGCCGGGACAATAGGGTCCCAGGGAGAAGGGGGCCCCACGGTCCCTTCTCTGGGACCATGCTCCAGCTGATAGGGGATCCCCAGGGTTTCCCTATCAGCTGGAATGCGCTTCCTTCTTGCCCAGACCCCGCAGGTTCAGGGAGAAGAGAGTGGGGCTCCCTCCTCTCTGGGACCACTTGAGGTCCCGGCCAGAAGGGAGCCCCACTCTCTTCTCCTCGGACCCATGGGGTCTGGGCAAGAATGGAGCATGCTCCAGCTTACAGGGGATCCCCAGGGTTTCCCCTTTCACCTGGAGTGCTGAAAGGGAAACCCCAGCGATCCCCTGTCAGCTGGAGTGCTGGCAATTTCCAGCATGGCCCTCCAGCTGATAGGGAAACCCCAGGGATCCCCTATCAGCTGGAGCGCAGTCCCGGAGAGCCCATTGTCCTGGCCAGAAGGGAGCCCCACGCTCCTTGCTCCCCAGGACCGCTCGGGGCTGGCAGCTTCCTGGTGTCAGGGAGAACCAGCCCCACGTGGGACTGGCTCTCCCCACGATGAGCCGTGAGTGGCTTCCTGGGGAGAAGGGAGCCCCCGGAGCTCTCCAGCCAGGGTTCTGGGGGGATTCCCTCCAGATGGAGCCCTGGCTGGAGAGCTCTTCTCCCCAGGACCACGGCTCCTCTAGCAGAGAAGCCATGGGTCTTGGGAGAAGGGAGGAGGGGCTCCCCAAGGGACAGAGGAGTCACGGTGGCTCCTTTCTGCCAGGGAGCCATGCAGGGCTCCCTTGACCCCAGGCTCTAAGTTGACTTTTAAACCAAGTCGACTTAGGGCATCCACCCTGGCTTAAGTCAACTGAAGAAGTCAACTTAAGCTCTAGTTCGAATTAAAACTAAGTGTTATTAATTCAAACTAGTTTTTCCTTAATTCGATTTAAGGAGTAGCTTAAATCAAATTAAAGAAAACCCAGTGTAGACATGGAGTAAATTAATTTGACTTAAGCCTCCTTAAATTGACTTAATTTCTAAGTGTAGACGCACCCAAAGAGTGCAATTATTCATAGAGTCTAGAAGCCATTATCCTCTATCTGTCTTTTAAAATATTCTGTACTAAGTTCTGCTCTCTACTACATTGGAGTAAATATCTGTGTAGTTATTCTGACTTCACACCACCTTTACTAAGAGCAGAAGCTATTCAGATATGATGGACATACTCAGAACATTCCACTGGATTGAAACACTACTAATTTTAGAATTGTGCCATAATTTCAAAATGTGAAATTGGTTAGAATAGGAGACTCTTCTGAAGAGAAATTTTTAAAGGCACTTGATTCATAGACATAGTAGTACATACTGGCTGGTTAGTAGATATGCCTATACTTGTATATTGACATATCCATGGAAGCATATAACATATTTCTTATCCCTTTTTTGTAAGTCCAACCTCAACAAAAATACCACCATTTCGAAGAACAAAGAAAGCTGTTACTCAGAATTTTGCTTAACCTGAAGCTCTTGGTACCTTTACACTTTGTTAGGCACTGGCAGGAAATACATCATCTGGGACATAGCTGTCCTGGATAAATAGGTGAGGCAAACAGGCTAAGAAAAGTGTTTTCACTCATAGCATTTATTTTATTTCATCTCCAGCACTTACACACATCTGCAATAGGTTAGCAGACCACCCCAAATTAACTTCCGATTCATTATTTCCACAGAGTCTTGAGGGGTTCTCAAGCTGGTAAGAGTAGACATCCAATGGCCAGCTTTCTGTCTGTAAGAAAAACATGAGAAGTGTTCAAGTGTCCACCACATTAAGATTTGTTCCTCTTTTGATATCTAATTTTTTTAGTATTTCATAGCTTGCTCATTAACAAAACTACTTAGCAGGAGCTAAATAAGAAGATTTTCAGCCTATTAGGTAGTGAACTTTCCATCAGATAACCATCTGTAAAGCAATAGTTAACCATTGGCAGACTTTCTATCTTCCAAAACTGTATGCTTGGGAAAAACAACTCAAACAATTCCAGGAGGGCACACGATCATATATATTCAAGTCTCTTAGTTGTGCTAAGGCTTCAGAAAGGTCGCTTTTTGACTGCTTTTAGCAAAAAACATAACAATTGGTATTCCAGCTGCAGATAGTTTTCTAAGCATGTTACAAGGCTCTGGGCTATCAAAAATCTGCTCCTATAAAATGATGTGACAAAGAAATGGTGTTTATGAAATATTGCAGATATGTCTTAACTTTAACAAGGCTTTTGATACGGTTTCCCACAGCATGCTAGTTGGCAAGTTAAGGAAGTATGGGTTAGACGAGTGGACCGTAAGGTGGATCGAAAACTGGCTAGATCAATGGGCTCAGAGGGTAGGAATCAATGGCTCAATGTCTGGTTGGCAACCGGTAACAAGTGGAGTGCCCAGGGGTCGGTCCTGGGGCCGGTTCTATTCAACATCTTCATTAATGATCTTGATGATGGAATAGACTGTGTGCTTAGTAAGTTCGCAGGTGACACCAAGTTGGGGGGAATGTAGATACTCTGGAGGGCAGGGACAGGATCCAGGGAGACTTGGATAAATTGGAACACTGGGCTGAAAGAAACCTCATGAGGTTCAACAAAGACAAAGGCAAAGTCCTGCACTTAGGACGAAAAAATCTCATGCACTGCTACAGGCTGGGGACCGATCGGCTAAGTAGCAGCGCTGTAGAAAAGGACCTGGGGGTTATGGTGGACGGGAAGATGAATATGAGCTAACAGTGCGCCCTTGTTGCCAAGAAGGCCAATGGCATATTAGGCTGCATCAGTAGGAGTATTGCCAGCAGATCAAGGGATGTGATAATTCCCCTCTATTCAACACTGGTCAGGCCGCATCTGGAATACTGTGTCCAGTTTTGGGCTCCCCACTACAGAAAGGATGTGGACAAATTAGAAAGATTCCAGTGGAGGGCAATGAAAATGATTAGGGGGCTGGGGCACATGACTTATGAGGAGAGACTGAAGGAACTAGGCTTATTTAGTCTACAGAAGAGAAGACTGAGGGGAGATTTGATAGCAACCTTCAACTACTTGAAGAGGTGCGCCGAAGAGGAGGGAGCTAGGCTGTTCTCGATGGTAACAGAGGACAGAACAAGGAGCAATGGTTTCAAATTACAGCTGGGGAAGTCAAGGTTGGATATTAGGAAAAAATTCCTCACTAGGAAGGTGGTGAAGCATTGGAATGGGCTATCTAGGGAGGTGGTAGAATCTCCATCTTTGGAGATTTTTAAGGCCCGGTTAGATAAAACCCTGGCTGGGGTGATTTAGTGGGAGTGCTCCTGCTTTTTAGCAGGGGGTTGGACTAGATGACCTTGTGAGGTCCTTTCCATCCCTAGTATTCTATGATTCTATGATTCTATGTCTATATGTAGTTGAATTTTCATCTCCACTTCAGTCTTATTTGAGTTCCAGTCAAATTAGGTTCACAGTAATTTGACATCTGACTAATTGTTACTATTACAAATGAAATAGCAGGAAATGGTTTGTTTATTACAGTCAAAAATATTTATATAATTATAGTTATAAAGTCATTCTTTACTTTCATAATATGATCTGTGGGGTCATCTTGGGTACATCTACACTGGAGGCTCTGTTAAGTCAACTTAACCAAGGTTGACTTTAAGTTGACTTAAAGTCAACCTTTTTAAGTCAGCCTAGAGACTTCACAGCCCTTCACACTGGCAGGTGCTAGGTTAATGGAGGAGTGGTCAGGAACTCTGCGAGGGGGCCTGGAGGCCAATTAGTTCGACTTAAGGGTTATTCCCCATCCACAATGGCTTAAGTCAACTTAATAAAGTCGACTAAAGCTTTATGTCGACCTTAAGAGCGTGTGTTATTAAGTTAACTTAAGGAAGCACTGAGGTCGAGTGCCCAGTGTGGATGCAGAGGTATGTAGGTCTACTTAATTGTCCTTAAGTCGACCTAAGGGTCCAGTGTGGATGTACCCCTTGAGACTCAGAATGGTTCAGTGGTTACAGTATTAAGTTGTGTCCTGGAAGGTAGGTTTTAATTCCTGGTCTGCCACAAAATTGCTATAAGACCCTGGGCAAGTCAGTCTCTCTGTACTTCAGTTTACCATCTATGAAATAGAAATAATAAAATATTCCTATCTCAGTGGTAATACAAGAGATTTTTAAATCTGCTCTAACTCATATGAGGAGACTAGCAATAAAAGCAAAAATTAGCCAGGCAGCTGAAAACAACGCAGAACAAAGTTTTTTTTTTTTTTAATCTGTTTTAATCAGAAGAACAAAAGTGGTGACTGATGTTGTTAGAGTATAGGTATTTAGGCCTGCTTGTAAAGCCTATGATTTTTAAGTATCTTTGTATCATTTAGCTAGCTATAGTGGTAGCAAACCAAAGAATCAACACCACAAACTGCTTGACAGGCTGAGGCCTTGTACTTTGGCTAAGCAAAGGGAAAAAGCACCAGGGGCAGCCATAAGTTGGGAAGCGTAGAGTCACATCCACACATCCACAAACAAAGGTGATACCATCCAGTCTGTTTTGCAAACAATTGTGGTAATAGAATCTACATTTTGTATTGTTTGGTCATCCTGGTACCCACTCTTCGATAACTCCTGTCTGAGTCCTAGTTTGTTTCTGTCTTCCTTTAATTAGTTGCAATCAGTTAAGATGGTGGGGAAAGATTGGTTAAAGAATTATGTTCCAATATGTTAGGATTGGTTCTTAAAATAATATTAAAGAAATGGTTGTTTAAAATACATTATAAAAACTAAGGTAAACCAGGAAGGAGAGGGAGGAAAATTTACTCGGGAAAGGTAGGAGAGGGGAATACACTGTAGGGGGAATCTATTGGGGAAGGGTGGAAATGTACTTGAGGGGAAACTGATTGGTGTAAAGGACTATGGGATCCTAATGGATGCTTGTGTGGAAAAGATCCCAATAAACCTGTCATATTGCCTGCTGCTGGGCTCTGGTTTTCTGCTCCTGTCAGTAAAGCAAGAACTGAAAGTAGTTGGAGGGTCCTAACAGATGTTACCCCAGGGTTGTTGTTTTTTTTGTTTGTTTGTTTTGTTGCCAATAGATGAATAAAAGACTTCAGTTTGATGCACCATCCACACAACCATTTTCATGACCATAGCTATTTTTTTGTTTGTTTGTTTTTTTAAGAAATGTAAAACTAGATTCCAAACTTCTTGAGGCAATGTATCTGTAGTTTCTAGTGTTCAATTATGATGCAACAAACTAATTATAATAATTTTGTCTGGATCTCTGTAATCCATTCATTAGCAGTGTTCACGTAACAATATGGAACGTATCGTACCCATTTAAGATCTGAATTTTCCCCACAGCTATTCAGGTTAACAGGGTCAAACTGTTGGTAAAAATCTGTGTCTTTATAGCCTTGCAAGCAGTGATGGGATGATTACCAGGCATAATTTATGATGCTTTTGCTTGGAATTCCCTTGATATTAAAACTGTAACTGTAAACTCTATTGCAATTTATCCTGCTTCTTTTTTTTTTTCCTGCCATGTTTTATTCTTTTTTCCTTTTAAATTAACTCCAATATTTGTTTTAAATGTCATGACTTCTTTCCCCTCTTCTCTAAAAAGAAACTTGAAAGATGGAAGTCTTGCTGGAGGAAGCTGATAAGGTCATAATTATTTTCCTAGCTTTTTCTGTGACACATATTATAATACTTTGTAGCTAGGGAGAGCTTGAGTGTACACTAATGAGCCTCATTATTAATGGAACTGTCTGGTTATCTTACAAAGTAAAGTTTTTCTTATATTTAGATGGCTACTTTTGTATGTTGAGCATGTAACCATTTATAAAATAAGAGAAGAGCTAGACGACATTTAAACAGAGAGACGGCCAGCAATGAGAGACCTTATTAAATTAACAAGATCTTTTATTAGAATATTTATTAGTATATAGAATTGATACCACAGGTCAGAACAACAGTCAAAGTTGTAAAATCCCAAATGATGGATATTTATGCTGTAGTACACCTAAATAAGGCATTTCTTCTAATCTTATGCAGTCATTTAATTTCTGTCCTGAAACATGTAAATTTATATTCTAGCTGGTATGAATAAAGTTGATACTCTAATAATTTACATAATATAATATTCCTGTGAGAGATGAGATGTTTGGGTAGATACAGTGGTTAAAGTATAATTTGGTGGGCCCCAGAACCCTCCTAATCTCTGGGCCCCCTTCCCATATCGTCCAGGCCCCCTTCATGAATGTGTGGACCTCAGCCCACGTTGTCATTTGCAACCACTTCTCAGTACCATATACATCGGTTATCGCTCCATAAAAATACTGGCCCCGATCCTGGCCTCACACGCTGCCCCTTCCACCCCTCTGCACTTCCCTGACCTCAATCCCGGCCTCACACTCTGCCCCTGCCACCCCCCACCCCCGATCCCAGCCTCACACACTGCCCCCTCCCCTGATCCTGGCCTCACACGCTGCCCCATCCACCCTCATCCCCATCTCAGCCTCACACACTGCCCCCTTCCCCTGATCCTGGCCTCACACACTGCCACCTCCACTCTCTATCCCCATCTCAGCCTCACCCCCTTGCTGGAAGGATTACATGTCTATGTAGGCTGAGCAGCCCAGCACACACAGAGAGGGATCCCTCCCAGCACTAGGACCCAGGAGGCAGCTCCCAACTGGCTCAGCCTGAGGCTGTTTCTCCGTGAAGGAGCAGCCCAGGCTGGCTGCAGCTCCCAGGCCAGGACAGAGCGGAATGTGTGTTCCGCCTGCTTTTTCTATTTTTAGGGGCCCCGGAATGCCGTTCCTGTGCGTTCCAGCCTACTTTAACCCCTGGGTAGATATTTACAAGAAGAGAATGAGGCAGCCAAGTGAAAATGATAGATAAGCTGTTCATCCTAACGTGGATCTGGGTAAATAATATTTGTAGCCCTGACCTCTGGACAGGTCAGAAACTGGAACCATCCAGGGAGGCTGGGCTATTATAGGAAGCCCTGAAACCACCACCTGCCCTGGACAGAGCACCAGAGGACCTGAGAGCAGCCCCTGGCACTTGTCCCTATCCCCAGGGGTGAATGGACTGTCTGGGACTTATCACAATGGCCCATTTCTTGTGCCCCTTACATGTTTAACATTATGTCCCAGAAATCACTGTTTCATGGGTACTTCCTTCAGGAGTTGGAGGCTCAGTAACTCTGGAATGGCCAAGTTTTCTGACCATTTTATCCCGCATGAGTGGGAGTAGTGGAGGGCCCTCTTCTACCTGTGCCTAAAGTGATAATAAAACAATATTGATTACTTTTGGATGAGATGGATCAATCAATGTGCCCAGGGTTCATCCAGCTCTGCCTGGGAGATATTTTGATCACATTTGGGTTTTTTGTTTTTTTTCTTTTGAGCACTATAATCAGGGAAGGTCAAGGAAAAATACTTTTGACCTATAATCAGGGGTGCAGCTACAGGTAGACTACAACCCATCCACATTGAAAGCAGTCCCACACAATCTGTTGCTTCTGCTGCTGACACGCTGATTAAGCTTGGAGCATGAGGCAGCTGTCAGCTGGTTGCTACCCTAACTTCCTGTTTGCAGTCACATGACAGGAAGCAAGTTCGAGAAGCAATGGCCAAGAATCGCTAAACTGCTGACGTTACAGTTGCCAAGGTAACTGGAGTGTCTGCAGTTTCCTAAACTTCTGGTTACAAGACCAAAAGTGGCCCAGGCCCACCTGAGCTATTCACAGGCCCTGCCAGAAAATCACTTCTGGGTACACACCTGCCTATAATTAATCCAAGTGACTGAACATCTCCTCTAAATTTAATCTAATGTAGACCTAATTTCTGCTGAAGCAAAGATATAAGTGAACATATTGCAAGATCAGAGGAATTATGAGGGTACTACCTGCTCCAGATTACAGAAAATCTCACCAGTATAAATTTCACTGTGAATAAAAAAAAAGTTGCCCTAATTTTATTCTTGCTCAATTTAGAGTACAATGCAGTTCAGTACTGTTGGTAGTCAATGCTGAGTTTTGGGAAAATATTCCTGAAATATCTTTCAAAAATGCAATAATCAGAGCAAGAAGTAAAAAGCAAATATATTGTGTTCTGACCAATGAAAACCACATAACATCACAATAAAATAATTTTTAAAAATAATATTTAATGAAAATCTTTGCGGGATGCTGAAAAAGGAACAAACAGAACAGGGGAAGATATGTATCATTGAACCACAGATGTGATTAGACAGATGACAATAAAAATATTTGATCAAGGGATCCAAGCAACATAGGATAGGGAAGAATGAATGAACTGAAAAGAATCAATAATGCTTATGAGCTGTCAAGTATCAGCAAAGAAGTGATTAAGTTAGAGTCTAAACTAATTGAAGTGTCATTAGTTACCTATTCTATTGCAATTTCAATACTTTGTGGATTTCTAAAACAAGTCTTGATCTTAGGAAGCAATGACCGAAGGCAGAGTATAACACAATTAGAATAATATTCATTTGCCTGAAATGCTTTATGTGAAGGTGAGTGAACAGCTAAGCTCTAGCTATATAAATGGTCAGCAGCCATAGCTACTTTTACTCTTCCCAGACCACTAAAACTTCCTTTGATGGAGATATATGAATACCAAAATAAGAAATACTATAATCAGTGGAAATTATCTCACCTTGAATATAATTCCAGTTCTGAATTGTGTTGTACAAATTGTTTCAAGATGGTCCTGCTCATAGACACATTTGTACTAAGTCAATTTCTCATTAGATTTTCCTAAATCTGATTTGAGATTATATCCAAGGCTGTAGAAAATGTAGGTTCAAATCCCCACACTGTGCGAGCAGAGCAGTTAACTTGAAGTTAAATTTACCCCTTCCCAGAGAGTGTGTTAACCGCTAGGCTACGGAGCATTAGAAAATGCACTACACTCTGGTCTTCATGGCAGCCCTATAAACAGCATAACACCATTGCTTAAGGATGTAAAAAGCAACTCAGTTATATAGACCTAAACACCCATGTTGCCAGTGCTTTGTCAGCATGAATGCTTCTCCCACCAACATAGTTGCTGTCTAACAAAAAGAGGGATATCTTCCATCAGAACTACATGCATCAGGCAGCTGCACTGATGTAGCATTTTAAGTGTAGACTTGCTCTCAGTCTCTCCTGTTGAAGCTGTTCCATTATGTGCAAAATAATTGAAGTAGGGACTGAACCTGACTCTCTCACATCAGTGCCATAATCAAGTGATACCTGGGCATTAGAACTTAGATAGCTGTTCACATGCTTACCTACTGAAATGTAGATTCCTAAGGAACTTAGGTGCCCTCAGGGACAGGTGTCAGCTGAGCAGGGCATTTTATGATCTAAATTTTGTATGTAGGTTCCTAAATATGTCAGCTAGGTAGCTGAATCCTGTTGTAAATCTGGCTACAAGAACATAAGCATGAGAGCAAATTTAAGCATGTGAGTGGGTGGTTAGGGATCTTGGGATGTTTCTACACTTAAAAATTAGGTCAATTCAAGGAGGCCTAACTCGACTCAAACTACTACGCACCCACACTGGGCTTTCCTGAAGTCGACCTAGGCAGTTCTTTAGGCTGCCTTAAGGAAAAGTTAAGGTGATGTAATAAAACCTCCTTTTAGGTCAACCTAATGCTTAAGTCAACAGCATTAAGTCGACCTACGGCAATGTAGATGCACAATAACCCTAAGTTGACCTCTATGGCATCCAGACCTTCTTCCCTGACCTCCCTCGCAGAGTTCCTGACACAGGAAGAGCCTGCCTTGGCCAACCACAGGACAGGACTCACCCCTGACCACCCTGCTGCTCAGGAGCAAAGCAGAGTAGAGCAGAGGCAGTGCTGCAGGCGGGTCCCATCCTAGAGCCACCATGACATCCTCGACCTGCTGGCCATTTGGGTGAACAAGGCAGTCAGCTCTCAAGTATGAGGCAGCCATCACAATCGGGCTCCATTTCCATCTCCCAGGCCCTTGGTGCGAAGGGCCACACCCGGGACACCCAGCAGTTCTGGGTTAAGATCAAGGACCTCCTCCAGGGCTACCAAAAGGCCCGGAAGGATACGGTCCGGACAGGGGCAGCCCCCACCAGCTGCCAGTATTACCAACAGCTGGATGCATTTCTGGGCCAGGAGAGCAGCAGCCTGCCAGCCCACACCATTGACTCTGCAGAGCCCACCCTCCCTCAACGACGACCAGGAGGAGGGCTTGGGGGGTGAGACTGTGGTGCTGAAGCACAGGGAGGCCAGCGCCCAACAGGAAAAGGAGGATGGCTGCCAGAAGGTTGAACAGGGGCTGCGGAGGGGCGAGCAGAGGCTGTTCAAGTACATGCTCAATCTCATGGAGAGGCAGACCAAGTCCCTGGAGGACTTGGAGGAACACCTGTTCTCTCAGGGCCACGCCCTGCTCCCCAGAGGAAGCCCACGACCTGGTTTCTGGAGGCCACTAGCACCGGACCCTCCCCCCATCCCACTTCACTCCCTCCTGACCCTCTTCACTCTCCTGACCCCCCTCATTCCCCCTGACCCTCTTTATTCCCCTAACTCTCTTCACTCCGCCCGAGATCCCCGACTCTCGTCCCCCCCAACCGTCTTCACTCCCCCCAAGCCTCCCAGCCCCCGCAGCTCCCAACTCCCATTTCCCCCTCTGAATAAACACCTTGAACACTTTTATACAGTGTGTCATGCTTTTTATTGGTGTGGGGTCAGGTCGGAGACAGGTGTGGGGGGACCAGGCATGGGCGGGTGGTGGAGGGTCTGGTAGCAAGCCCACACCTCAGTGCTCCTTGCTGTCGAAGTGGGCCCTAAGCACATCCTGGATGAGCTGTGCTTGCTGCTGGCCCCACTCAGTCCGGGACAGGGTGTCGTCAGGCTGCTCGTGCTGCACAGAGAGTCACTCAGCTTCAGCTTCCCAGACGTGGGAGAACCTTTCCCCCCGCAGTTCACACAGGTTATGCAGGCAACAGCATGTGCTGATGACCTCTGGGAGGTTGCTCTCGCCAAGCTGCAGGTGGGTCAGGAGGGCCCTCCAGTGAGCCTTGAGATGGTTGAAGGAATGTTCAATGATGCTGTGGCACCAGTTGAGACTCCGATTGAAGAGGTCCTTGCTGGCATCCATGCAGCCCGTGTATAGCGTCATCAGCCAGGGAAGCAAGGGGTAGGCAGCATCCTTGAGGATCAGGTCTGGCACCTGCTCATCCCTGATGGTGATGGTGTGGCTGGGGAAGAAGGTGCCTACCTACATGCACCTGTATAGGGGGGAGTTGTGCAGGATCTGTGAGTCATGCGCCTTTCCTGGCCAGCCCACCTAGATGTTCTGGAAGATTCCACGGTGGTCCACGAGGGACTGTAAGACCACAGAGTAGTACCCCTGGCAGTTGACATAGTCCCTGGCACGGTGTTCAGATGGGGATGTGGGTGGTATCCACAATGCCCCCACTATTGGGGAAGCCGAGTCCAGTGAGGCTGTCAAGGAGTTCGTGAAGGATGCTCGGGCTAGTGAGGCGGGCTAGCAGGACCTAATTGATTGCCCTGCACACCTGCATGACAGTTGTCCCTATGGTGGCCTTTCCGATGCCAAATTGCTGGGCCACGGAGTGGTTAGAATTCAGGGTTGCCAGCTTGCACACGGCGACAGCCATTTGCTTGTTTACAGGCAGGGCAGGTCAGAGTTGGATGTCCATGCACTGCAGAACCATGTTGAGCTTGCAGACAAGCTCGAGGAAGGTTCACTTGTTCATCCTAAAGCTCTGCAGCCACAGGTCATAGTCCCAGGTGGTGAGGACCATCCGCTCCCACAAGTCGCTGCAGGCCTCACGTGACCAGAGGCAACGAGGCACGGAGTGCGGTGCAGTGCCCGCGACAGGTTGCTGGGGCAGCTGGGTGGGGGGCAGGCTGCCGTCTTCCTCCGCATTGGAGAGTCACCAGACAGGCCTGCTCCACAGCCGAAGAAGCCTTACCATTAACTGGCAGGTGTTGCTCAGCTGACTGACAAAGCTCAGGAGAAAAGGTAGATCCATGACCTGCTCAGGCCTCGAGTTTCCAGGCACAATGGGAAGGGGCTGAGCCCACTTCCTGTTTTGAGGGTGTGGCCAGAGGAAGGGAGACCTTCTCTGCTGCCACGCTGCCACACTTCCCACAGTGCACCCCTCCAAGCCCCTCCCCAATCAACTTAAGAGTCTAGTGTAGTCTCTCTATGTCAATTTGATACGTTCTGCCTTAAGTGGACTTGGGAGTCTAGTGTAGATTCTCTACGTCGACTTGGTAAGGTTGACTTAAAGTGGGCTGTTAAAGAGAAGTCACATTTTAGACAAGGCAGAATAGTAGACTGTGTAATCTGTCTTTGGTTTTAATTTTGGAAGGTGCAAAATATTAACAGAGACACAGAAGCAGATAAAAGAGCATGGGTATTAGAGAGGCTGGCTCCAAGAAAACACAACCTTGGCCTCCAATCGGCCCTTGTAAAAAAGGGACTTTTTCCCTCCTAATGAATACAGGAGGGAGCTCCTGCTCTTAGTTTAGCTTTTAACACTTAACATGTATATGTTAAATGCTAAATGATCCTTTATTAGGATTTTTCTCTCGTCACATTCCAAAACAGTTAAGTGATACTGTTGATTGCAATGGGACATATGACTTTATACACAAGTCTGAGTAACGAGTGGTATGTAGGCTGCACTACCAGTCTGCGGTGTACTCCCTGGGAGACAATGTGATTCCTAGAAGCAACTGTGACTTACAGACTGCTCCTAGGCTGCATTGAGAGAAGGGAGAGAAAAGGAGTGTAGGCTGGATAAGGAAAGAAGGAAGGGTTAGTAATTTGCTGCTGGACTAGACCAACATAAACTTTAACACAACTGTAGTGGTTCAGCTGTGTTGGCCAATCATTAAAAGTAACAGAGTGAAGGTTCTACCTACCCCCCTGCCCCTCCTTGTCTATTTCTTCCTCAGTTGCTTCAGGATGGGGAGGAAGGGAGAGTAAGAAGGTAGGCAAACTTCCAGAACACCAACATCTAAGATTTAGGAACAATGCAATCTACAATTAGGTATTGCCTAATCATGTTGGTATCTAAACTCATTAAGCACCTAAAGTTTTGCTGTAAAAGTTCCTAAGTGCTTCATTTTCTGCTTCTGGACACGCACTTTGCTATCCAAAACAGGCACCCAGCTCCTCAGAGTATGTGATGATATGTGGGGCAATGCCTATGTCACTCTCAGGGCCCAATTCTGTAGGCATACTCTGAGCAGCATGCCTATTTCCACACAAGAAAGAAAGGGTTGTGGAGAGGCCAAAGGTGAATGTGGATTGCTCTCAATCTCCCTTTCTCACCAGTGTGAGTGAATAGTCCAGGTAACAGTTTAGGCCCATGTTATCTGACATTCTTCTTTAAATAAGCTGAGCACAAGTATTTCTAACAAAAGCAATATGACTAAGTGGAATTTCTCCCATGAAAGTTCACGAATTAAATAATTTTGTTAGTCTTTAAAAGTGCCACAGGATTCCTAGTTTGTTTTACATTGTCATATGTAGGTTTTTTTAAATTAAGGATGGTGTCCACTTTTGCAGTCTCCTTTCACCTTTAAAATGTGTGGTATGAACTTAGTTTTACCTTGTGGATCCACTCTTAAGATTTATTATCTCTATTTCACTGTGAAAAAAATGCTAGCTAAGTTTGTTCATAAGAGTTTTCTATGTTAGTATGATGTACTTGTGAAGTTAAATGCCCTTGGTAAAATTGAAAGATCATTTTGGGCCTGACTGTATGACAAATTTACTGTCATTGAATTGGAACTTACTTTCTGAGTAGATCCAATGATTTAAATGTGTAAGATGCCCCTTGTATGAGTAAAAGGCGGCACTTGGTTGTGAAACAAAAAAGACATATGTATTTGTGAATTAACACATCTTTTAAACTCAAGAGTAACACATCCTTGAGGGTTATAAAGTGGCATGTAACCCAGATATCCCAGAAAGGCTGAATTGCTGGTCAATCTATGCCCAAAGATAAAACAAGAGCAGTTTGTTTGGTTGCTTTTTTTCTTCCTCATTCTTTTTGGTGGCTGTTCTTAGGTTTATTTTAACTTTATAATGTTTGCAACCTGTGAACATTTATTCTTATATTATTGCCTATATTTATGTTGCTGAATGTCTCTATTCTTGGTCTTGTTATTCCTAAATTTCCTTGACTGAGGGCTTTACCAAGAGGAATCTGTCTATTTAGCATCTTGCTCACCCTCTGTGATACATTACCTGAAGTCAAATTGTGCCATGATATGCATTTCATTATACCATATTAAAAGAGCTGTCCAGAATCTTATTATTTCATTTTTGGTCAAAGTTAGGCCAAGGTCTAGATGTTTTGGTCACTGGGGTAAGAGTTATAAAGAGGAGTAAGAAAAGCTGCACTACCATCATCACCTGTTCCTCCACAAATAAGAATTTTTAATTGGATCTAATCTAATAGGTGTGCTCTGAGCACACATATCCAATCAGGTCCCATAGACAGGGAAATGTTTATCTTCCCTTGCTGTGTAAAACACATAGGGTTTTAGGTGCGAGATGAAAGAGCAGTGCACATGTCCAAAGAAACTTCTACTGCAGAAACTTAGACACTGAGTTTAGATGCCTTTAGAGTTTAGGTGTGTTTGATATGCTGCATCGCCATGTACACTGATTTGGTGTGATTGTGCATCATTTATGTTCACCCTTAAGTGTAATGCAAAGTGTGTTATGTAAGATGTTTTTTGGAATGTTCATGGAACACTGAACACCATTGTTATAGCAATATGCTTGTTGCAATGGCATGTATATGGTTATGAGGCTTCACTAGGAAATATTCCCAAATATGTATCTCATGGTTTGAGACAGTTGTAGGCAAAATTCTACATCTCATTAGGACTTGAGCAGAATGACCAAGTTCAACATTCCAGGAAAAAAGGACTGGCCCAGACCTCAACAAGCAAATCTACATGACTTAGAGCATGGAGGGAGACATTCATGGACATTGTCATCTGACCCTGCAGGTCAGGGGGTGAAGTGAGATTTTCTCCCATGAAAGCTCATGTGATAAAAAAATGTGTTAGTCTTTTAAAGTGCTACAGGACTCCTTGTTTGTTTTGCTGAATTAAACTAACACAGCTATCCTTTTGGCGCTTATTAATGATGTAGCACTTATAGATGACATCAAGTGATGACAAGTTGCTAGCACTCAGGGGAAGACAGTGTTAGCAATCTGTCATTGCTCATGTCATTCACAAGTTTAATGATGGCAGACATTAATTCAAAAAGTTGAGATTAAAAAAGTTAACGCTTTACAACTGTTAAAACAAAATCGTCCACATCACATGTCAAAATACACAAATATCCTTAAATCAAACTCTAATAACTTCTCAAGCAGCATTTTTTATTTTGTTTGTACATTTAATGATTATCAATGGAAATATTAATTTTCTATCATATTGTGCATATACAGTGGAAATTGACATTCACTGATCAAAATATAATTATTCTAAGCCTAATTGTTTTCCATGTCTGCTTAGGATAGGGCAAGAAGGAATTAGCTTCATTTGGAGACCGGGAGAGATATTAGTGAATACTTCCTAAAGAACCGCTGGAACCTGGAGGTTTTTAAAAAGAAAACAGGTTAGATAAACACCCGTCAAGGATGGTTTTGTTATAATTGGTCCTGCTTTAGTGCTGGTGGGTGGGTTAAAGGACTCTTTCCAGGCCTATATGATTATGATATCCTGATTCATTAGGGGACACTGTCTCTGCTCTTGGCTAATGGCTTCACCCTCTATACACTAAGGCTATGTCTACACTAGAAAAAGTTAGGTCAACTTTGTTAAGTCGACTTAATAAGGTTGACTTTAAATAGACTTAACTTTAAGTTGACTTAGTCCACTTTGTTAAGTCGACCTAACAGCCCTTAAGTCAACTTAATAAAGTTAACTTAAGGGTTACTCCACGTCCTCACCATCCTTAAGTCGACCTAATGAGTGGTAGTTATTAAGTCGACTTCAGCTTTCATTAAGTCAACTTAATGAAAGCCTAGTGTGGATGTGGCTTAATTTAAATTGACTTAAGCCTCCTTAAATCGACTTAAATTGACAGTGCAGACCTAGACAATGTGCTTGAAAGAAGTGGCATGGAAGAACCAGGACTGTAGGTCCATTCCCATCCTCTGTAGCGTCCTGCAGAAAAGAGAGGGTCTGAACCTTAGTACTAGAGCTGCCTGTCTGGCATGCACCCAGATAAAATACCTCCTAGAGAATTTCTCCCACAGGTCAGCTCATAAACACCCATTTTAAGTATGCCTGAAGGACAGGATCTTCTCCTGTTCACTATAAAAATGTCAGTTGAAAAAAAGGAAGAATGTGAATTCATCATCAGAACTTTAAAAAACACCCACTATTCAAGGAAGGTCAGTAGTGAATCTAACAATCCCGAGTGTTTCTCTTTAACTGCTAAGCATTTAAGAATATAAATATGCTACAGTTGTGACAAAGAATCCCTCACAAGAAACTTTTATTACTGTTCCAGTGTGGATTGGATTGAAGGAAACACATTAACTACCAGATAATGAAAATGTCACCTCAAATTCTTCATATGTACTCAAGTCCTATTTTTTCCAATGCCACTAAATTTGCAGTTAGATATATTTCATCAGATTCATTATCAGTTTATTTCTGGGATCAAAATTAGGATTACTCAGGAATGGAGTGAGAAAAAAAGTTGATTTGAAATTCAAATTATTTTCTAATCTTAAGAATCATTTTGAATCTATAGTAGACTTACAAATAGCAAGCTGCAAGTCTGTATATAATAATAAGACAAACATTATAAAGTATAATAAAAATTGGAAAATAGATTATTCCTTAGGCATCTGCCATAATCCTTCAGTTTCTTTAGCTACTAAATTATTATCCCAAAGGAAACCTAAAGTTTATGAGGAAATACTATTTTGATGCCACACAACGTAAGAGATATACATAGTTAATATTTTTATTCTTATGGAATTAACTCATTAAACTACAATGAACTCCTAAATATTAAAATAAATAACAGGTATCTAATTAATGTATTGGAATGATTATTATATTCTCCATTAGAATAACATGTTTTTATAGCAAAAGTTATGATAAACCCATTCGGAATATAGAACTTCTCTTAAACATAGACATAATACTGGTATTTGTGCTTTTTTTCAAAATTGGTTTTCATAATTAATATTTTTTACTTTTCAGATTAATTTCAATTGTTGTTCACTTTAACTATTGAGTTACTGAACAATAAAAGTGAATAAGAATGATTGACAAAGTGAAAGCTTGAAAACTAAAAATATTTAAACTATCTGACAATGTACCAGAAAACAAATACAGGAACATAACAATTGCCATAACAGACCAGTAGTCTATCTAGTCTAATTTTATACTACTTAATTCTAATGAAGTGTAAAAAAATCCCATAATAGACAGTTTTGGAATAGGATGTGTGTACGAAAAGTTTCTGCCTAACCCCCATTAGTTACTGATTAGTTTATGCCTGGAAGCATTAGGTTTTATGTCTCGATTTTTTAAAAAAAATCCTGGCTAATGTAACTATGGCTATTCTCATTATCTATATAATTATCTAATCCTCATTTGAATCTTACTACATTTTTAAATTAAAGAGGTCATTTAAAATTATTTAGAAGATACTTATCAATTATTTTTCAGAGATGAGTACTGCTAAAAGCTTTGAATAAGGTTATTTTATTCCCTCCTGTCCTAGCAAGAGTTGTGACGTTCAAGTTGAAATATAAAAATAAAGCTTACCCTTTAATAAGGGACATGGGATCTATAACTTCTGCCCCTTTGGGAGGAATCCTCAACTAATCAGTATAAAAACCATTGATAACAAAACTACAAATGGTGCATAGTCTTCCTCTTTATCAAATTGGCCTCGGTGACTGGTTGGGAGAACAGCAAACTGCCATAGACAGTCTTCTGTTTAGCCTAAGCATAGAAGAGTGAGACCAGAACTATCATATATTTTTAAACATAAAAAAATGACCTATCTCAGGCCCATCTTGCAAAGAAATATAGTGTAATGGTTGTCACTAACTTATATTGTGCATATGATGTAAACTGAAAGCTTGTTTTAAGGTTTGAATTTGTAATGTGTGTTATACTACCAATAATAAGAGATGATAAAGAAAAACAGTAGAACAAGTTGAGTTTTAAAAATGATGGGGCTTATTGAAAAACTTTTTCACAAGGAAAATATGTTGTTGTTGTTGTTATTATTATTATTATTATTAACTAAGAAAAATCAACATGACTTTTTATTTAGCTTCAAATTGATTTTTTTTCATTTTATTTTAGTTTAAGAAAATGTAAAAAAATGAGGGTTTTTTTTAAAAATTGTTCTCCCACAGCTTCATTTTCTTACTTTTCTACTCTGACTCATTTAACTTTCAATGGAGAAAAAGAGGAAGGAGGTTAATAAAAAGAAGGGAGATCAGAAACAAAAAAGAAAAAAGATCTTTTTTTTCAAAATTGAAATAAAATTAAAATTAAGCCTGAAAATGAAAGGAAAAAAATCATTTTGATTTATTTGAAATAGTTCATCAAAATTTTTGAACAACTTGGTGAGGAAACAAAATCAACTTTTCAGCCTGTTCTTAAACAGGAATAAGCTTCTAATAAGGTCTAGTGTTTGGAGATTAACAATTGTATTTGTATATGTGTGCATTTCTTTTCTTTCCTTCATTAACATGGGAACATGAGACCTCCAACTTACAAAGACAGAGGTTGGGTTACCACTCAATTGTGGGTAACACATGGTTTTCTCTAGTAAAGATCTGGGATCCAGACTGAAAGCTCAGGGTGCATGATTATTGAAGAGGCAGAACAAAGTTTGATGTCAGTACCTTAAGAAAGTTTTCCAGATTTTCCAGTATTCCAGGGAATGTTTTAAACAGTAATTACCCAATAATGTTAATGTCTTGTTTATTGTACAGCTTTAGTGAACTAGAATGTGGTAATTTCCTCACTTAAAAAAAAAAGTATTTATATACTTTTATGGGGAACATGGTATGGATGGAGTCACTAGATTTTAGAATAGGGAGTCTGTAGGTATGCTTCGTGAGCCCTCAGGGAGTCATCATCAGGCAGATTTACTAAGTCAGCAGAAAACACTTTTGGGTGATTAAGAACCCCCATTTCAACATATTGAAATAATTTAAATAAATCCTCTGCAGAAACCTTGGCACTTTTGACGCAGAAAATGCAGGCTTTCAATCAACCATGTAACTGATTTGAATGGTGCATCCATTTCATTGTTAGTCTGTAAGGCACAGGAGGTCACATATCCATACCCTGTAGATTTTCATTGGTAGCTGCAATGGCAAACATCATTATCTTTTCAGAGCAGTTCAAATATGACAATCATTAACTTTGTTTGTGCAGCCAGCTCTAGCTGTTAATGGGATGGGATTGATATATGTTGCAGCAAATTCACAATGAGTTTATTGCTTAAGTTAAGGGGAAAATCTACTCCATACTTATTAACTCTTTTAGTGTGTGTAATGAATAAATGTAATTAAAGTTAACAGCAAACATTTTGAACATCTCAGCAATTTAATACAGACACTAGACATGCACACTGCCAACTATGATTTGATGCCTATGCACCTAGCTAAGGCTGAAGCACACCTCAACCCTATCTCACCTGTGGGGATTGATCCAACAGATGCTTTCAGAGGCCGCCTAACAGCTTAGACTTTGTGATAAAATATAGTAGTTTTGCCTCCTTATAATGTTTACTTATTTAGGTCTCACAGATGAATTAGACAGAGCAACGTTTATCTTTCACCAGACTCTGCATCGCTCTGGTGCTTAGGAATCCGGAGACCTACAATGAGGACACAGTGTGCATGCTCTGAGGTACAAAGAAAGATCAGAGGCAGCTGAGCAAAGATTTTGTGAATTAAAGTGGGGCTGATTATGAGATTTAAGTGCCTAAAGTAGCAGTTAGAAACCTATATCCTTTTGTGAATCTAACCTTTATAGATTTTTTTAACATTTTTCTTTTATTTGGCTACTTACTAAACTCCATCATTCCCATTAAAACATTTTATCTTACGGAGTTACTGACTCTTTCTTCCAAACTAATTAAGTTCTATTATTATTTTCTTTATGACAATGGTTTCTGCTTAAAGTTCATAATAAGATACAACTGTAATTTAAGTGCCTATCATTTATTGATAAACCTTAAGATATTTTAAAATTTTTCATTGTTAATAAAACAAAGAGAAAATTAGGTACAGAAGGAAGGAAAGGGGAAAGATGAGATTTGGCAAATACCAGGCAGAATGTTTTTGGATGAAAAATTCAAGTATATTTACAAGAATGATCTTTGCTTCTGTGTCCATTTCCACTCTTCCATTAGGCTTGCATTTTGGTTTCAGTTGTGCTATTGTCATAGCTCAGAAGAGAAAGTTTGCAGAGTTTAAATGGAAAGACAATGAATAGTGATAAGAAACAGAAGTTAAGCAAAATCAAAGAAGCCAGTTTCTTTTATATCTTTGATATGTTTGAAACTTGCTTTTATACAATGTGCTAAAGCTATTTGCTGTAAATACGTGTTTTTAATAGCACATGATTGAGGAACAAAATGCTTATCCTACTTTTAATCAAGTCTGAAATTTCCAGTTTGGGTATAGCAACTTGGGTGCTTTTGAAGAGAAAGTGTAGCATAGCAGAGTTAAAGACAGACAGGTAGGGCACCTAAATAGCAGCTTCAAATGCAATTAAAAATCAAGCTTTGTTTTATAAAAGGTTTCATACATAAGTGTTTAATTTGTGTTTTTGGAATTTGCTTAATTGGTGTTAGACTCTCTAAGGTGTCAAAACACACAGGACAAAATTCTGTTCTGCTATACCCTTTTGAAGATTAAGTAACACCAATGAGAGCAGTGCATTCAATCAGAATTTGTACAGGATTCACTGACAGCTGAGTTTGTCTCCTGACTAACTAAGAAGAGTCCCATTCTATCCAATTAATCTAGGGGTCAGCAACCCCTGGCACATGTGCATATTGCCAGTGGCACATGGTGCCACAGCTGCTCTGCCCTCTGGTTCCACCCCCTCCCCTCTCCAGCAGGGTTGGAGGCCACAAGGGGCCAGCAGGGGGCAGCAGGGAAAAGGAGCTGTGCATGGGGGCAGGGCCAACAGGGAAAAGGAGCCCCTGCCTCCTGTCCCCTGCTGGTACTGCCCCTGTCCCCTGCTAGACCCACCCCAACATCTGCTGAGGGTGCAATGTATGGGGCTGGCAAAGGTTGCAAATCCCTGTACTAATCTCATCTCTATGCAGGTAGAAGCTTCAATTTGCAACAATTCTCTTCTTTTGAGTATGAGAGGGACATTGAAACTTGCAGAAGAAGCTATTAATTTTAAACCTCAAACATTCAGAGCTTCCAAGGTCCATGAACATTTGGGGGTTCCAGTACACTCAAAAAAAAGTTTCAAAAAGATTCCTAGCTTCTGTATTGCTAACTGACCTCCCTAATCTGAACAGGATGGCTCCTATAAAAGCTGTTCTGTCATTGTCTCCATGAATTATGGCTGTTGCCAGAGTATCTCAAAAAAGTCAGGAAAATCTCTAAGGGAGAACCTGTACACATTAGTGGAGACACTTCCTGGAATAACTTACATCAGATGGCCTTATACATTTGTACTGTATGTATCTATGAGGGGAGAGGGAAAGGAGAGAATTCAGTATATGCCTGGCTCTCTTTAGCTTGTTCATTTCTCATCCTGCTCACAGATCTGGATCCCTCTAGATCTCAAGTAATGTGCCTCCTAAGGGTAAAGGTAGGATAGAGTATGCTGGAGTGGTGGCTTTCCTCTTTCTATGGTTCTCTTTTCTAGATTTGAAATCTTTGGCTTCACTTCTGCTCATGAATGTAAAAAAGAGCCTGGAGCACTAAGAAAGGAAAAGTGATTAACTACCCAACTAAGAGTATACTCTTGTTCTGAGAAGTAAATTGGTAATAAGCTTCATTTCAAAGGAAAATTTTGTTTAAGTAATTATGGTATATGATGTGATACCTTTTCCTAATTTTATCCCACCTTGAGGCCACTTAGGAGGAACACAGATGATGCCTTTATTCCTCCAGTGCATGTAGGGCCTTAGATAAAAACTGCAGGGAGGAGCCACCCAGACAGTCCAGATGCAGGAGTAAAAACAGCAAAAGCAGGGACCTTCAGAAAGAACTGTATCCAGTTTTGATTAGACTTTCTGCCTTGTGGTGATTGGATGTTTGCTCCAAACTTCTTCATAGCTTTCTAGATTCTGAGGCCAGAAGGGACTATTGTAATAATCTAGTCTGACCTTTTATACAACACAGGCCATAGAATGTCCCCAAATTAATTCCTAGGGAATTCTTTTTAGAAAAAAAAATGATTTAAATATTATCAGTGATCTAGAGCCCACCACAACCTTGAGTAAATTGTCCCAATGATTAATGACCGTCATGTATACCCTATTTCCATTTAAGCACCATGAATACATTTGTTTGCAAAAGTTTGGGTGGCCACTGTACATTCTACACTGGCCAGCCAACCTTTTGCAAACAAATGCATTCACGGTGCTTAAAATACCTTGTACAAGAAGTCTGACCGTTCTGAATTACTTCTGTATTTGTTTTGTCCTCTTTAGTGCAGAGGTTTTAAGGTTGTCTGTTCTAAAAAAACCTTTACACACACACACACACACACATATATATGTAAACCCTTTGCCAGGCCGTGACGGCAGCGACAAAGGACTGGGTTCTATTCCTAGAGGTTCCCAAATAATGTCACACCACCAATTAGCTCGAGCCCCCACCCAGTCTCCTGGGAAATTACACACCACTCCCTGGGTGCCCTAGAAGGGCAATACTTCCCCTCTCGCAAGCACAAGTCTGAGTGTAACATACAAGACTTTTAATAAGGCTAAATAAAAGCAACATCAAAATGCAGCACTGGTTGGGATACAGTGCAAAGATTCCCACCAAACCCAATAGACAGAACTCATTCCCCCAGTAAGGGGAGAAGGGGGAGTCAGCCCTCAGTCCTCCCCTCCAATTGTCCTCTGCCACCTCAAAGTCTGCTCACACCACCCTCTGGCCACTCACACCCGCTGTCTGCTGGCTCTGTCTGGGACCGCCGGCTCTGCCGCTGGCCTCTGGTCACACCTGTTGCTGCTGGCTCCGCCTGCTGTCCGCCAGCTCCGCCGCACTGCCCGCTGGTCACACCTGCTGTCCGCTGGTCACACCTGCTGTCCGCTGGCTCCACTGCACCGCCCACTGGTCACACCTGCTGTCCGCTGGCTCTGCCTGCTGTCCGCTGGCTCCGCCCGCTGGTCACACCTGCTGTCCGCTGGCTCCGCCGCACCACCCGCTGGTCACACCTGCTGTCCGCTGGCTCTGCCTGCTGTCCGCTGGCTCCGCCACACCGCCCGCTGGTCACACCTGCTGTCCACTGGCTCCGCCTGCTGTCCGCTGGCTCCGCCACACCGCCCTCTCGTCACACCTGCTGTCCGCTGGCTCCGCCTGCTGTCCGCTCTTGGTGATTTCAGCTAGCTGGAAAGTTTCTGCTTCCCTAGTGATTTCAGCTCGCTGGGAAGTT